>CM062349.1:41437820-41550056 GCA_031216105.1 Dalbergia cultrata | reverse complement strand
ATTGTACTATCATAACATCATCCCTTTAGTTCTACAAAATAGCAACATATTTAGATATTAGTTAATTATACATCTAACATGATTTTAATACATATAAGATGTAAATAATAACATATTGACTAAATCAAAGTTAAACCTATTCGAGAAATAATTAATTGTGCTTCAGCATAATTGTTTCATTTATTGTCACTTTTAGGAGAAAGACTATTGTTATTCCTAAATGTTTATTATCACTCTCATTGCCATTAATGTTAAGTTGATTTCTTTGTATTGTCCTTTTCTATTTTAATCAAAATATAGTTTAATGGTAATTATTCATTATTAATCATAATTTTATCTTAATTTATGATTATTAAGTCTTAATATTTATCCAACCGTAATAGTTAATTTATTTTTTGTTATTTAAAAAAATAATTAATTTATTATTGTTATTAGTTTAATTCTATTGTCATCGTGATCACCTTGGCTCTAGATGGTACGTAACATTACCAACAACCTAAAAGATTTTTATCCTTTAAGCCAATTATCACGTATTTTCAATATTCGGATAAGAGTCACACAAATTTACGGTAAATGTTTTTTCTTCATAAACTCATTAGATAGAGAATAACCTTTCAGAAACACAATATAACCTCTAGAAGGAGAAAACAAATCATCAAAGACATTAAATCCCCAACAGAGAGATTTTTCAGTGTTATATTGTAGCAAGAAAAAAAAAATCTTGCTCTATATATTCTAGTTATAATAATTTGACATCTTAATTTCTTGAATTACTATTATTTCTCATATTCACTATACATATTTAATAAAACAATTGGGATGCCAAAATTCAAATAGAAACTTTTTTTTTTTTTTTGCAAACACACCTGAATCAAATTTTCTCTACCCAACTTGGACAGAGTTCCAAGTTGTAGGTGAGACTGTAAGACTTCCTTGTACACAACCCATACAAAGAGATTAGTCACTGCGTTGGCAAAGAATATCTTGGGAAACTAAAAACTATTATAACACCTTAAACACTATCATACCAAATATGACTTGTTATTAAAACCTTAACAAGTTTTTATAATCTTATACCGTCGGATCTTTTTGTATAACGCGAATCAATTGGGCTCCCTGAGCCAGTACTTAATCATTTCCGAACCTCAAGTACGGCCAAGAAAGCGTCAATGTAAAATATAACACCCCAATTTTTTTTTTATGCACTAATTACTTTGGTTAGCTAATGGATAGTTAGTCATTCATAATTAATTTAGCATCTCAGCAAAAATTGGTTTTCCTTTATGTGTTTCCTTTTGAAATTTAAACTTCAAAATGGATGAGTAAAATAATCTTTACTTGGAATTAGAGGTGTGTGAAAATAATATTTTTTTTTCTCTGTGGGTGTTTTATATTGTTTTAGTGATTTTGTGTGTGAAATCCCTATGTTATCCTCATTTATATATACACCTAACTGTTAAACTATCGTTCTCACATACATCCATACTTTTAAAATAAAATAAAAAAGAAAATAAAAACCCATTTCCCCACTCATTCACGGTAACACACACACATAACACATCATTAACTTTTCTTTCTTTCTTTCTTCTTCTTTTCTTCTTCATCTTCTTCCTTCTTTCTCTCCATCTTCCTCCCCCATTTCTACCTCATAAATCATTCAATTCTTCACCAAATCCAACAAATAAATATACTTTTCCATAGCTCTTTCACCTAACAAACACAAATCCAATATCAGTTTTTCAAGAAAAAGCTTCCTTCTACCTGTTCTAGAGCAGACAAAATTCGGGTAAAAAGGAAAGAAGGAGCTTTTGTTTCCTTACTTGGGAGATCAAGCTTCAAGGGACTTATGGTTGGCTGACTCTTCAATAAAAATTATATTTTGGTAGGGGTTTATGTTTAAACTTGTTTATTTATGATTTTGTTAAGAAATCTTGAGTTTTGATGAATGATTATGCATGAAAAATCAAAAGAAATTGTATGTTGTTGCTGAAATTCTCAGATTTATGCAGACAGCTCAATTTGTATGAATTTATTCACATAGATAGAGACAATATTTTGAGCTAAAATTTTTATATGATGAAGCTAACATATGGAATTATCTTCACTATTTTTCTTGAAGTGTTTAGATGACTTTTTCTATTTTTTAAAATTCAGAAACCGAGAAGATTTCAGTTTCGGTATGAACAGTAATTTCTGAAGCACTGAATTTGTATAATTTATTTACCATATCAAATGATCAAATTTTGACTTGAAATTTTTACAAGATATTGTGGACATCTTGAAGTTAAATCATGAATTTTGTATGATTTAACATGATCATTGGACAGGATAATAAAATTGGGAACTATGGTTGTTGGCTATATATAGGGGGTTTCTGACCACCGAATTTGTCTAATTTTGTTAACATATTTAGAGAATGATTCTTGCTTTAAAATTTTTACAGGATCTTGTGGACACATTGAAGTGTCTTAGATAATTTTTATAGCCTCTGAATTTATTATTTAACATGAAAATAAATTTGTGTTACAATGTGTGAAATATGCATGAAAATTGAGTAAATATATATGCCATATGTGTTTGATAAAATTTCTAAATGAGAGTAAAAGTTGTTTGGGATTGAGTTTTTACATATTTGTTGAAAGTGAAAGAGTGGAATTTATATGAGTTTTGGTTTATCATATAGTAACATTTTAGTCTTGACATAATGAATGATTGCTTATTAATGTTTATGATTACTCGTTGAGTTGTTGTTGTGGTTTATCTCATCTTAAAGAAAAGGATTTTAGAATTCATTATTGAAAATTATGCTTGCATTCTTGTGAGAAAAAGAATGACTTTGAGGAAATAGGAAAAAGAGGAAGAACTAAAGATAAGGAAATCAGAATTAAGACATGAAGATTAAGGGTCGATTTATGTCGACAAAGAGGGTTCCGACACTGAATCGTTCTAAGAACCAGTGATGACTGGGCATTGACTTTCTTTATAGTGCACATGAGGGTTTCAGTGTCGGTTCGTATTAAGGAACTGGTGTCTATCAGTTAAGTATAAGCTTATAGGTTTTAAAATATCTAACCAGAATTAATTGAGAGGAAAGAACAGTGAGATGAATAGGAACAGATAGAAATGCGAAAGTTATGAGGTAGATAAGACTAAATAAAAAGATCTTAACTATGATGTATTTGATGTCTTACATCAGGATAGCCATTTATGTGTGTTGTGACATTTAATGAATGAACCTAGTATATTTCCATGTAAGCATGTCTCTTTAATTATATTAATAAAGTTCCTTCATACATGCATATACTTATCATACCAAGACCATACTAAAAGACACCTCTACCTTGATAAAGATTGTTTGCAAAATCCTAAAATCGAACCTCATAATTGTATGTAAATGATTTCAAAAGAAACCAAGGTAGACTAGAGATGATAATGATGTCATGTTAATTGCATATGTTCCTAGTGAGATTTCAATTGATTTCTCACCCCTTTTCCCTTTTTCCATATCATCTCTAGATGAGCAGGTAGATCCTGATGCAAAGACTTAGTTGCTGAAGTATAGTTACTTTTTCGTTACTTGGAGACTGTGCTATATTACTGGATCTTAACTTTGTTTTTGGATCATGAGATCTTTCTCCTTCTATGTTTTGTATCTTGTGACTTGAGGTCATGACTTAGTATATTCTTAGCTGGTTTGACCCATGTGGCTGTTTATCTTTGATATTACATTACTATGTTATGTTATGGATTGAATGGCGTTGTGTGCCTTATAATGATGATATATGATATGTTGAAGTATTGTATTTTGAAAAGTATGTTGAGCTATGAATGACTGGTTATCCTGTTTATGATTTTCTATCTTATAGGAGCATGGTATTTACGCCGTTATCATGCCGAATTTTCATTAGAATGCTTAGCAATATTTTATGTCAAAGGGTGAAAAGCTCACGAAATAGGACGTGATTCCTTAGTATTAATTCTTATATGACTCGAGTATGTAGAAATGAGTACTAGGAAGTTACATAAAATGCACGGAAATGAGGAAAACCAGCAGAAATGGCAAGCTGTTTAAATTGTTGCTCGGTCCTGTGCTTCCCTTTGGAGCTGTACATCGTCATGTTGAATATGTCAGCCGCAAGCAATGTTCTTGTTCTCTGACTCTCATCACTCAGCTCCGGCAGCACCGGCTCACATAAAATCAATATTCCGCCCACCGGAAGCGCCTTGTAACAATTCTTCCACACCTGCTTGCTTTCCTCATCCGTCCATGCTGCAGATACCCACTGCAAGTTCGTACAGGACGGAAACAAGAAAGATGTTGATATATGTATGTATTCAAAATTCCTCGCGTTGAATTTGATTAGGGAAAGTTGAAGTAGGTTTCTTCAGTAGAGAACGTGGTCAAGTGTAATAGGAGCACGGTTGACTGCGGTAAATTTTTGCTTATATTAACGTTGGTGATTCAAATATTAAAATCGCGAGTTTCGGAATGACTTTAACTTTCAATATACATTTGCAGCCCGCGTCCGATAGTAAGCTCAAATAGAAGTAACAATATTTCGTTGTTATTAACTTAGTTATATTATTGTAGTAATTCATATATTAATTTTTAAAAAAATAATTTAATAAGTTTTAATGTGTTTAAAATTTATTAATTTTCAAATGAATATAAGTTATAGTTCTATAAACTTTTTATCATAAAATAAGTTATAACATTTTTTGTGACGAAAGATATATAATTAAATTAGGGAAATAATATAACATTATACATCACATCTTTATTGGTAATTATTTTAGAGCAGTGAAATCAGTATTTCTCCACTTGCTCTTTCTTTAGATCTCTCTCTATTTTTTTTTTATTGTTTAAGGGTATCTTCCGACCGGCAGTCAAAGACTAATCCCTCTAAGACGTGGAGGTCATCGAAGTGGATTTTGTCTTTCACAATAAAGCCGTTTTCTATACACGACAGGAGTTGGATCCCTGACGTATGCTTAAAGGACCCAACCACCTTACCAACTGTGTCAGGCTTTGTTGGTTCTCTCTCTATGTTCTAAGCTATCGGTTGTCTACATTTTCTAGGTTGTAAAAAAAAATTATCTCTTCTGAGTAATGATACATTCTACTAATAATTCTGTAATTTATAAATAAAGAAAATATTAAATACTTTTTATATCATGACAACATAAATAAAAACAATCGATATTTATTTATTTAATAATTAGAAAAATCAGTGGGAGAATGTTTTAAAAGCTTGTATCATTGCTCTTCTCTTTTAGAGGTGTGAAATGAAAGAGGCACCTTTAGGAAGATAGCATCCCCACATGGAACAGATTCAACAGCGTCACCTGTAGAAAAAGTGGCCGGTGGCTGTGCATTTTGCAGCCACCGAATGTTGAAAAATCAAAAAGAGATTACTGTGCATATGCACAGTAATGTGAAATACAGTTGTACCACCGAAATATGCACAGTAACATGCACAATAACTTTCCAAAATCATCTATAAATAGAGCCTTCAAGCAGACGGTTTTAGCATCCTGAACTGAGAAGCATTTCCTCAGTTGTAAAGAAAGAAGCAGTGTAGGCTTCTTGTAGTGAGAGAAAAATAGAGAGTGTGTGTAAGAAAATTCCAAGAGTGTAGTGTGAGTATACACTGGGGGTTTTGGATATATTCTCTAGATCTCTGTAATACTACTAATTGTAGTAGAAGAGAGTCTCATTGGGGATACACTATATTGTAATTACTCTTAAATATAGTGGAGTATTTTTCAGAGTTTGGCCCGTGGTTTTTCCCTCAAAATTACAGGAGGGTTTTCCACGTTAAAATATTGGTGTGCAGTTCTCTTGATCTATTTTGTTGGTGTGAATAGTAACGAGTACTATTCATAAATAGTGAAGTGGGTCCCACTGCATAATACTATTCACATGAATAGTGACGTGAGCCCCACTGCGAATTACTATTCACCGTGCTCCATTTTTCCGTCTCTTCAATTTGGGCGCGCTTCCGCTCACATTGTAACATCCCCAAATTCATAACTAGATAAATTAATTGAATTCATGATTAAAATGAAAAAGAGAAAAACTAATATAAATTTCATGCAATATAATAAATAATATTAGAATAAGTAAGACATAAAGAATTATGAAAATGTCATTACTAAGTAGAAATTTTGAAAATACCTTACTATGTGGTAGAAATTATAAAACCACTCTTGACTTGTTAAAAAAAAATATACCAATTATTTTATAAATGGAATTAGAAGAATTCCACTATCATTATCTAATTATAAAAATATCATTGTCTTAAATGAAGAAATTAATACATATGCCATCACTTTAAATATAATAAGACTTGTCATAAAACAAGAATGAATCTAAGCCATTGGATTAAAATAAAAAGGGGGGTAAATTGATATAGGATTTCCATTATGAGAATAAAATATAAAAGATTGTCATGATTTGGTTAAATAATTTTAGTGCTATGTATCTACACCTAACAATAATGATAAATAATATTAGTGCTATTAGTGCTATATATCTACACCTAACAAAAATGATAAATAATATTAGTGCTAATAGTGCTATATATCTACACCTAATAAATAATAATAAAGTAAAATATTTTACAATATAAATTACTAAATTATGACAAGACAAAATATAATGCACCATTATATTTCTCCACTACATGAGCACTCAAGAAAAATAAATTGGAGCACTAAAACTACTCTTAAAGTCATGGCCTTAATAGGCCTATAAAAGGAGGAAGTGTGTGAGTTCATTTGTCTTTAAAACCTTAGAAGCTCTCTAAGTAATCCTTCTCTCTTAATTTTTATCCATCATTTCTTCTTATGTTCTTCTTTTCAAAGACTTCCCTTCACTCTCCACACTTCATTCAAACACTTAAATCCTAAGCCTAAACATTCACTAGCCCTCACAAGAGTTGCAATCTTTAACTCTAGTGAGAAATATTTTCTTAAGCACTCAAGTTCTAGAGCCAAGATTCAAGGAGGGTCATCCACTCCAAGGACTCTTGCTCAAGCTAAAGAAAGAAGAGGAGGACTCTTTTTAGACCCTACACAAGAGGTAGGAGCTTCATCTTTAATTGTTCAAGCATTGTTGGCTTCTAACCTTGATGGAATGCCTCAAGTTTGAGTTATTGTCAAAAGTTTTGAATGATTATTTGTAAAATATATTTTTAGAAATATAACATGTTCTATTCTGTTATGAGTAATCTTATGATGTTATCAAATTCAAATATAACTTAAAAAGATTGTATGTAAAACTTGATTTAATAAAGGTAACTTAAGACATGAAAATGGTAAGTGCTGAAATTTCTAGTTGTTTCTGGCAGCAGATACTGAAATCTACTGCTCATAAAATATGAAGCATCTCGAACTAAAAATAATTTTACTATAAACTAGACTCATTATAGAACACTCTCCAAAAAGAATCACCTAAAACGGAGTTTTCTAGCCCAAGATATAAATTTTTAAAGTAGAGCCTAAGACTGAAACTTTAAATCTAACCTTATAGTAGTAAAATAAGTGTAACTCACTCTAGAAAAATGCAAATGGACTGATTTCAATTTTGTAGGAAAGCTAACACATATACAAACACACCTATGTATGCTATGTATAAAGTTTTGCACCACGAAAATACAGAATGAAAAATACATTTTCGGGACAGTGTGCTGAGAAAGTCTGGAAGATAGTGGGATCCTGAAAAGTGTAATTTGGAAAGGTTACGCTAAGGAAAGACTTGGTATTTAAGCATGTCCATTGTGACCCACCTCTCTTTCCTGGGAACCCTCCTATACATGGTTTACAGTTGATTTACGCTATTCGAAAGATGTCAATGCTAAAATTTGATGAGTTAGGAATTTGGAACTACCTTTACTAAGTCGAGATAATAAGTATACAGTAAATTGTAAACTTTCTTCTAAAAGATGTCAAAAACTATAAATAAAAGAATCAAGTCTTGTAAAGAGAGAATTTTAAGAATTTAAGTAGAATAATAATTTTCAAGAGATATATGAAAATCATAATAAAAATAAAGAACCAATAATAATGTTTTAAAGTGCATTAATATATTAATGGAATGCTAAGAGTACAAAGAACACTAAGACAAAAAGGATAATACTAAGACATCCATTACCTCTTAGGAACACTAGGAACTCAACTTGATAACTTTGGTTGCTTAATAGGAATCATTTATGAAAATGTTTACTATGAGATTTATATGATATTATCCATGTTTCATGAAGTGAATTATAGTAATGTGAATGTATGGTGATGAGTTATGAAATGATGAGGATGAATGATTGATTGTTCATGATTTATTGTGATTACATGATGATATGCATACATTCATTTTCAAAAGAAAATAAAAAGTAAAGCTTGAAAAAAGTAGCAATGAAAGTCTGGAAAAGTGGACTTGAGCTAACTCACGGCTTAACCCCCTAAACCGTTGAGATCACGGCAACGGAATGAAAATCAATAAGGTTGTGGCGATGGCCACGGTATGAGCTCATTACCCTTTAGGGTGGTCTAAGGCATTGATGCATTCATCCCGTGAGAGATTGAGAAGTATATTAATGAAAGGAAATGGAATGAAAGAAAGATGAAAGTCCCTAAACAAGTAAATGTTGAGGAGAAGTAATCATGATATGCATACGCATTTTAAATTATTATTACCTATTAGTAATTCTATATGATCTGTTTGTATACATGCTTAATTCTTGAATGGATATTTACATTAATGTTCAAGATTAGTTTAAAAGAAACTTCACTTCGGCTAATCATGTTTGTGAAAGTTTGGTAATTGAATCCTTATTTGTTCACCTTTTTATAATAAACCCGAAGTGACTGGGACGACAATGATGACACGTTTAGTACAAGTTGGAACTCCTACTGAGAAATCTCGTATTTCTCACTCCTATATTTCTTTTCCGTTGTCGTTACTAGAGACAGATGTGTCCACTTGAAGCAACGGAGCTGTAGCTAAGGAAGGAGGTGACACGTGAAGATTTTATAACTTCCAAGAATTAGTACTCCGATATTTAGTATGTTAAATTGTGAGAAACAGACTAGTAATGGTAGTATTTGCATTATTATGTGTAATAACTTATCACTATGGTTTATGCCCTATTATGACTCATGTATTAAGTAATTTTATTTCAGTTTATGTGATGATAGTTCTACACTTAATTTCTTATTCCACTTATGTAATTGCGAGTGCAATGTAACTCGGATTATTATCTACGTAAGCGCTATGTATTTCACTTCTCGTTATAGGCTTAAGTTTTCAAAAAGTAATTTAATATAAAAAAAAAAAATTATCCACTATCTTTCTAAGTTAATTTAAAAAGAAAAATGAATTCAAGGCATAAGTGACAACTAATAGAATCCAAATGTGAACTTAAGCATAGTTGGGTTCTACTAAGGTGTTACACACATCCGTAAAGTGTTTATTACACTTGGGGTGTACCCGACTCTGATGATATCATAACAAGTGGTATCAGAGCTTTGGATCGGTGGGATTTATTCTTAGTATGCTCTGTGGTTCCAGCTTAGTCTGATCTTCCACATCAGAAAAGAGTTTCTCCCTAATACTTGAGGATCACGTTTTGGTTGTTGTTCTTTGGAAGACGCAGTGATACCGTGAGAGAGTGCAGTTTGAAGAGGTTCTGGCTAAGGAAAGACTTGGTATTTAAGCGTGTCCATTGTGACCCACCTCTCTTTCCTGGGAAGCCTCTTGGTGCACGGTTTCTGATTGAGTTGCACTATTCCAGTATACGGTTAATAGTATAAGGTTCTGACTAAGATCCAAGATGTCGGTGCCAAAATTTGAAGTGGAGAAATTTGACGGGTCCAATGACTTCAGGCTATGGAAACTGAAAGTGCAGGCATTGCTAGGTCAGCAAGGTCTTGCAGAGGCGTTGGAGAACCCAGAGTCATTACCTGATGACAAGAAGAAAGAGATGATGGTCAAAGCACTGAGTACAATACAGTTGAGTGCGAGAAGTTATGGATGAAAAAACCGCTGATTCACTATGGAAGGCTTTGGAAGAAAAATATTCTGTAAAGACCTTGTCCAACAAGCTTTATCAGAGAAAGCGACTGTACACATTCAAATATTCAGGAGGAAAATCAATGCAAGAACATATAGACGACTTCAACCGGATGATCTCTGATGTTGGAGCAGCTGGAATTAAAGTTGAAGATGTTGACCAAGCTATGATCTTGTTGACTTCATTACCTTCGTCTTATGATAATTTCTGTGATACCATACTTTATGGTAGATCCGATATCTCAGTGAAAAATGTCAAAGAATCACTGATGATAAAGGAACATCAGAAGTTAGTAGCCGGATCCAATGTCGAAGGTCCTGCAGATGGATTGTTCGTGACGAGAGGGCGTAGTCAAGAAAGAGGATCGGGAAGCAAAAGCAAGAGAAGATCAAAGTCCAGAAAGCATAAATCTGTGAAGTGCTTTCATTGTCACCAAACGGGACATATCAGAAGAAATTGCCCAGAGAGAAAGGAGAAATCAGGAGATTCTGCCAATGTAACAATTGAAAGTTCTGAAGATAGTGATGCCGATACTGGTTCGGCCTTGACAGTATTCACAGGTGACACCGGAAATGAGTGGATCCTGGATTCTGGCGCATCCTTTCACATGATGCCTAATCGAAATTTTTTCTCATCCTATAAAAAGCGGGAGGGAAAAGTTAGATTAGGAGATAATAGAATTATTCCAATTGCTGGTGAAGGAGATGTGCAAGTCAATTTAGATGATGGTACTAAAAGGACGTTTCAAGCATGGCATGTACCAGAACTGGGTAGAAACCTGATCTCGTTGAGTGCCCTAGACAATCGGGGGTACAAGTTCATTGGAGAGGGTGATTTCTTGAAGGTATTCAAAGGCTCAATGGTGGTATTGAAAGGAAAGCTGCAGGGCGGGATCTATCTATTGCTAGGAAGCACAGTCGATGGAACCGCTGCTGTTCTATCCTCTGAAAGAAAGGATGATGCTACACGATTGTGGCACATGCGGCTTGGTCATATGAGCGAGAAAGGAATGACTATACTTGCTGGCAAAGGCTTGTTGAAAGGCCTGAAGAATTGTAAACTTGGTTTCTGTGAAAACTGTGTATTTGGAAAGCAGAAACGGGTGAAGTTCAATTCTGGCAAACACAATAGCAAGGGGATATTGGAGTATGTCCACTGCACGCTTGGGGTCCAAATGTTAACTCCTTAGGTGGAGCTCGCTATTTTCTTGCTCTGATAGATGATTATTCCAGAAAAGTCTGGATTTATTTCCTGAAGAAAAAAAAAGAAGTGTTCGACAAATTCAAGCAATGGAAGGCCATGGTCGAGAAGCAAACCGGGCGGTCAGTCAAGAGACTAAGAACTGACAATGGCGGAGAATTTTGCAGCAAAGAATTTGAGGAGTTCTGCAGAAATGCTGGTATAGTGAGGCACCATCTTGTATCAGAACACCACAAAGAAATGGAGTTGCGAGCGAATGAATGTAACACTTCTAGAAAGTGCAAGATGCATGCGAATCAACGCAACACTTCCCAAATCATTTTGGTTGAGGCGATCAATACAATTTGTATATCTGGTAAACAGATCTCCATCAACTGCTATTAATCTGAAGATTCCACAAGAGGTATGGTCCGGTCGACCCGTAAACTATTCTGATTTAAAGATATTTGGTTGTCCTGCATATGCCCATGTGAATGATGGTAAACTTGAGGCAAGGGTAAGAAGGTGTATATTTCTAGGATATGCACGATGGGTGAAAGGCTACAAACTGTGGTGTATAGAGAAGGCAAGTTCACCTAAAATCATTGTCAGCAGAGATGTCACTTTTGACGAGGTGGCAATGCTAAATCAGAAGAAGGAGTCTAACTTAGATGAGGCAGAGACAGATCATGGTGCTAAGAAGCAGGTGGAGCTAGAGATTGACTGTGGGAAGGTGAAGCAAGAAAATGATATAATGAATCAGCCAAGTACTTCAGGGATTGCTCAACCTGAAGTAGAACAACAAGATGAACCTGACTATGAGGAAACTGGTGAACCAACCAGAGAAGCAGAGCCATACAGTATTGCTACTGGCAGAGAAAGACGAGAAATCCGTAAACCAAAAAGATATCCGGATTCACGCTTGTGCACTTGACTCATTAGATGCAGATCCTATAGCCTTTGCTTTGGCTATGGCGAATGGTGCAGTTGGAGATGAACCATGTACCTATCGTGATGCAATAGAAAGTAAGGAGTCGAAGGAGTGGCTGATAGCAATGAATAAGGAGATTGAGTCTCTTCAGAAAAATCAGACGTGGGAGTTGGTACAACTTCCAAAGGGGAAAAGAGTAGTTGGCTGTAAATGGGTTTACAAAAGGAAAGAAGGAATCCCTGGCATTGAGCCTCCAAGGTTCAAGGCGAGACTGGTAGCAAAGGGTTATACTCAGAAGGAGGGCGTTGACTTCCATGAAGTATTCTCTCCTGTGGTGAAGCATGGCTCTATTCGGATCCTATTAGCTATTGTGAGTACGTTTGACTTGGAGCTAGAAACGACTTGATGTGAAGACGGCATTCTTACATGGTGAGCTAGAGGAGCAGATCTACATGAGTCAACCAGAGGGGTTCATAAGTCTTGGTAAGGAAAATCATGTTTGCCTATTAAAGAAGTCATTATATGGCTTGAAACAGTCCCCAAGGCAGTGGTACAAAAGGTTTGATGCATTTATGATTGGTACTGGATATAGTAGAAACCAATATGATAACTACATCTACTCTAAGGAGCTTCCAGATGGTTCAAAGATTTATTTGTTGTTGTATGTAGATGATATGCTAATTGCAATGCAATAAGGCTGAAATTAGTATGTTGAAAACTTCGATTGGGAAAAGAGTTTGAGATGAAGGACTTAGGTGCGGCAAGGAAGATTCTTGGAATGGAAATTCATAGGGAGCGACATAGTGGCAGGTTGTGTTTAACACAACAAAATTATATTATAAAAGTGCTACAACGCTTCAATATGGATCAATCCAAACCAGTTGGCACTCCGTTGGCTGCACATTTTAAGTTATCTTTGAAAGAATGTCCGAGAACTGAGGAAGAGGTGGAGCACATGTCTCATAAACCTTACTCTAGTGCAGTTGGCAGTCTCATGTATGCCATGGTGTGCACTAGACCAGACATTTCACATGCAGTGAGTGTGGTAAGCAGATTTATGAGCAAACCTGGAAAGACACACTGGGAAGCTGTGAAATGGATCATGCGGTACCTAAAAGGTTCCACTGATGTCTGTTTGGTATTTGAAGGTCAGAAGAACCATAGAGTTGTAGGTTATGTAGATTCTGATTATGCAGGTGACTTGGATAAAAGAAGGTCATTGACAGGCTATATCTTTACAGTCTTTGGATGTACTATTAGCTGGAAGGCGATATTGCAATCAACAGTGGCATTGTCAACTACTGAAGCTGAGTATATGGCATTGACTGAGGCTGTTAAAGAGAGTATTTGGGTGCACGGTCTTTTGGATAGTTTTGGATTGAATCAACATGTACCAATTGTACATTGTGATAGTCAAAGCGCCATTCATCTGGCTAAAAATCCAGTCTATCATGAAAGGACAAAGCACATTGACGTCAGACTTCATTTTGTCAGAGAATGTATCAATAATGGTACTGTTGCAATTCAGAAGATAGTCACAGCTGAGAACCCAGCCGATATGATGACAAAACCATTGCCGATTGACAAGTTTAAGCATTGCTTGGACTTAGTTAATATTTGCAGAGGTTGAAAGTCAAGGTAAAATGCAGCCAAGGTGGAGAATTGTAGAAAAAGTGGCCTGTGGTGTGCATTTTGCGACCAATCGAATGTTGAAAAATCAAAGAGATTCTGTGCATATGCACAAGAATGTGAAATCTGATTGTACCACCGAAATATGCACAGTAACATGCACAGTAACTTTCCAAAATCATCTATAAATAGAGCCTTCAAGCAGACGGTTTTAGCATCCTGAACTGAGAAGCATTTCCTCAGTTGTAAAGAAAGAAGCAGTGTAGGCTTCTTGTAGTGAGAGAAAAATAGAGAGTGTGTGTAAGAAAATTCCAAGAGTGTAGTGTGAGTATACACTGGGGGTTTTGGATATATTCTCTAGATCTCTGTAATACTACTAATTGTAGTAGAAGAGAGTCTCATTGGGGATACACTATATTGTAATTACTCTTAAATATAGTGGAATATTTTTCGGAGTTTGGCCCGTGGTTTTTCCCTCAAAATTACAGGAGGGTTTTCCACGTTAAAATATTGGTGTGCAGTTCTCTTGATCTATTTTGTTGGTGTGAATAGTAACGAGTACTATTCATAAATAGTGAAGTGGGTCCCACTGCATAATACTTTTCACGTGAATAGTGACATGGGCCCCACTGCGAATTACTATTTACCGTGCTCCATTTTTCCGTCTCTTCAATTTGAAGGCTCGCTCACATCCGTAAAGTGTTTATTACACTTGGGGTGTACCCGACTCTGATGATATCATAACATCACCTCCCACATTGATTACACCTACAACAAATCATTCATCAGTGGAAGAAATCTGATAGTTGAATTCAAATTATAATGATGTATGAGTAAAAGATTGATCTGGTGAGCTAACCTGGTAGCATTTCACAAAATAAATTTCATACTAGCTATAAACGTGTGGTGCCGCTTTTAGTTTCCCTAACATATGAATTCAAGTATACATATTCACCTGGAATTTGCGGTGCATAGGCGATGACATGAGGCAGATCATAGTTGATGCCTTTGCGCAGGCTCGGATATTTGTGCATGATCATGCGTAGGCAGACACCGTTGTTGCCACCAACATCAACGAGTTTCTCCACTCCATGGAAGCCATCGTAGCTCTCCAGCAATTCCCTCATGAAGGTCACGGACATCCCGTACAAGGCCTTGTCAAACAAGTTCTTCATTTCTGGCCGCTTCGTGTAGTACGTCACCGCTCCCTCTCCGTTTGCCTTCTTGAATGGCTCCGTTCTTGGGTCCTCCACAGCCTCCTCCATTAAAGGCCAAGTTCGCATCCATGCATCCTGTGTTACGTTATGCATGTTCCCAACACACGTTACACTTGAGAAATTTAAACTTGAAAAAACAAAAGCCTAATAAACTTGAAAAGTTAGCCCGTTTAACTTGCACTTTCATTTCTTGCTTTTTATGTATTTTTTAGGACTTTGTAAAAGAATTATACAGTGACAATAATAACAATTTAATTTTTATATAGTGACAACCATCTAATTATATATTATTATATAAGTTATAATAGTTAACTTTCATATACTATCATGAAAAAAGTACATCCAAATCAAAGATTATGATTAAAAAACCATGCAAAATAATATGAAATCAAAATGCATTAAAAATCAGACTCCAATAATAAATTTTTATTTTCTGTTTTTGTTTAATGTTTTCATATTTTTTTTATAAAATTCTGAAACAAAAAATATAGAAAATGAAAATAAAGACATTTGTACCAAATCTATGATAAAGAGGGGAAAAAAAAAGTTGAGTTGGAAAACAAAAAAAGCAAAAAACCTTTGAAAGATTAACCTCATGATGCTGGAGCATGTAATAGGCAAAGGATAGGCCTTGGTCATCGTCAACGAGAGTTTTACCAATGTCGGTACGGGAGTAATTCCTGTCCCCATTGCTGCTGAGATGCTCAACAAAGATGTTATAGCTTGTGAGCAATCGAAGGATTCGCTGAAGGTTCTGAGAGTCACCACCACCATGGGGACGAACGCGAGCTAAAATTTGGGAGGCGGAGAGGGGAGTGTTGGAACCACCTTGCCATATGGCTTCGGCGACCTTGAGGTTGATGGCGGCAACCAGAGACATAGGCACACTCGTCATGTGCGCTAGTTCCAAAATCGCTAGTCTGGCTTTGTTTTGAGACTCGGTAATGGTATTAATAACCCCATTCATCATAATCTAAATTAACTTTAGTTTCTCCTCCTCTAGATTCAATAGTTTGTTTTTGTACTCCGTTATGCCACTAGAAGAATAGAAGACACATACATTTATAGGTATTATTTGGACACCTTTTTGACAAAAAAATTATAAACTTATCCATTCTCACTTCAATATGCAATGTATATATATACTTTCTATTCTTCGTCAATACAAAAATTATTTCTTCGTGGAATAAAAAAATATTTTTTTCCTTAATGAACCAACCAATTGTCTGATCAGCCGATCAGGTTACGTACTTTAATTTGTGGGTTTTTCGTTTAAGTACGTAACCTGTTTTAAATTTTTTTTTTTTTTTTGGGGTTGCCTTAATCATATTCCCTAGAGGTAGATAAACTAATATGTTATTAATTAATGTCAAAGTTAGTCATTATTTATCTGCTTCAATTAATTCATTTTTAACTTATTTAATTAATCACGTAAAATAGATGTGTGATTAATCATTTATTTATCTGGGTTATCCGTACTTAATGCCTTAATCACTTGATGCTCGTTTTTTAGGATTTTACCAACGCGAATATACGCGTTGAGAGAAAGGGACATACGGATATTTAATTAGAAGCTTTTGGCTTATTTAAAAGTGGAATTTTAATCTATTTAAAAGTTTTATTATTGAATATACCTAAAAGGTTAGGTCAAACTTTAAAAATTTTGGAATTGAAAATTAAAATAAAAATCAGATTTATTTAAGTCAAAGTTTAACTTAACTTTTTTTGACCCATAAATACCTTAATATCATATTCATAAAAATTATAAAGCTTAGCACAATTAATAGTTAGCTATACTACTTAAATATTTAGTGGATTCACCCAAAAAAATATTATAACCATAAATATAAATATATAATACATTCATCACACCTCGATGCATGTCTACCTTTGTCACGACCCGATTTAAGCACGTGATCGGCACGTAAAAAGCCGCATTCCCACGTAAGCCTCGTAACCTGAACTTGCTCTATATGCACCATTGGAGATGAAATCATTTAAAATATATTTTCATTTTCTACATACAAATCACCTGTTTGCTGAATCATACTAGTCTAAACTGTAATTATATAATTCAAATTCTATTGTCTATATATCATAATACAAAACCCATATGTATATCGCAACTCTGATTTGAAATGTTCACAAGTGTTAAACTATTTGATACAACCAAAATAGTATACTAACATGCAAAACATGATCATGCTCTATCGTTCAGGGTCCTGCCTGCAATGTACTGGAGCATTCTAGACAAAAATATAAACACCTCACTCGAGTGAAGCTCACCACTGGGACTCTAGTGCTGTTGAGATGGGGATAGCGGGGAAGGACCCGCAACTGCTTCTGTATCTGTAAATAGAGGAAGGAAGAGAGGGGTGAGTTTTTGTGGAAAAACTCAGTAAGTAAGTCCCTACCTGAAACCCGCTTCCATGGGACACCAAGGATCAATGCAGGAAATCATAATAACATTCATAATATTCAAAGATTTACATAATCAAATAATCATTTTTATAACCTCAAAAGAGAACACATTCTTCCAGTTACTTTTATACACAAAATCATATAAACTTATACTAGCATCTATCAATCATGGTA
The DNA here is from genome assembly GCA_031216105.1 of Dalbergia cultrata. Lineage (NCBI taxonomy): Eukaryota > Viridiplantae > Streptophyta > Magnoliopsida > Fabales > Fabaceae > Dalbergia > Dalbergia cultrata. The sequence continues at coordinate 41,532,435 of CM062349.1, read as the reverse complement.
TAATCATGTCTCTGCTCTGATCTGTGATGTTCCACCAGTGCCAGACATGGGCCTCACTGGGGAGCTCAAGGGGGTGTTCAGTGAGCGCAGGACGTACCTGCCCTATCACACTAAACAATCGTATCTCTGCTCTGATTTTGCAGGGTGGGACAGACTCCGAGCACCTCTGCTTTATGAGCTGTGAATCCATCTGATTCTAACAGTCTGACCTTAGCATACCGATGGCTATAGAACCATGCCCATACACTCACTCTGTGTGGACATTGTGATTCAAAGCCTCCACAAGGTGTGTAGCCGCCAGCTATTATGAACATCATAAAGATTCATGCTCTAAAATCCTTGTGTTTAACATCTCTAAAACATAATCCAACCATCAAGCTTCTCTTACTAAAATTCAATATCATATTTCCAAAATAACAAGGTTTGCAATCACAACTCTATTCTTTTCTCTAAATAACATCTTTAAGTATATAACTATACTATATCCATAATCCATATCTAGAGTTCAATTTAATATTCATATAAAAGCTTTCCATATTCAAAATTATCATCAAATACATTTAAAATCAATTCAACAAACATGATCCCATGAGTTTTTTCTAAGATATATTTCATGCACTAAAATTCATAGTTCTAAAACATATAATCCAGCAGTAATCTCAATCCTTGTACAGAAATCTCTGGAATCAAATAGTAAATCATATTTTTAACGAAAATAACTCTAATGCATAACATAGAGATTACAGATGAAAACCCACTCACCTGGAGGGGTAAATAATCCAAAACTAACACCAACAGCACCCTAGGAAGCAGAACTGACAGCAGAATCTGATATAACAACCATAGAACTCTAAATCAACCTCTAAAGCCTCTGAATAATCAAAATCCATTTCTAACCAGGTAGGAAACCTCCTTCCCTTGAGGAACTTAGAGAATCACCCTAATAACCCAAAGAAAAGGGAGAAAGGAGAGCAGAACTAGGAGAATAACGTACCTTAAAGCCTTATGAATTAGAGATTTAAGTTAGAATTGAGAGAAATGGAGTTTGGGAGTGAATTGGGGGTGGAGAAAGAAGTTTCTCGCGTTTTTGTGGGGAGGAAATTGTGTTTTTGGTGTTCTGAAGATTCTGGACCCCAAAAGGGGGTTTTTAATACTCTGATGACCGCCTGGGCGGTCTCCAGTGAAGTTCCTGCACCGACTTATTTTCTGAGGACTGTCTGGGCGGTCTCCAGGGAGGCGTTTTGGTATCTTCAGGGCTCTGTTTACCGCCTGGGCGGTTATGTGACCGCCTGGGCGGTCTCCAGAATAGTTTGACACTCTCCATAATGGTCTCTCACTCCCTAGGATGGACTCTCACTCCCTAGGATGGACTCTCACTCTCCAGAACTCACTTATTTGCATTTATTAATTTTAAGTTAATGAAAAATTTAACACATAAATGTAAATAAGGGAATACCCCCCATTTGGATTCAAATAAAATAGTAGAAAAATCAAAATCCCAACAAGTCAAAATCTAAATTTTGGGTTTTAGTTCAAATCCAGGAATTCTTCGAGTTTCGTAAACTTTGGGGCTAAGAATGGAGGATTTAGTGGTTTCATAAAATCAGTTAAAAATCACTCTTTAATTTATTTTTCTATAAGAAACAAATACCGGGACTTTTGATCCCAAGAATATGACTCTATCATGGAGCCCTCCAAGGAGGTGTAGGGTCCAGACTTAGAAAAATTCAGGACCTGGAATGACAGATAAGGGTAGCTAGTACCCGTCTTAGCTCAATAATATTTTCTATCCTGTTTATTCAAAAGTAGGGCATTACAACCTTTATACTGATGTGCTCTCAAACTATAATGCATGATCTCTAAATGGTCCATGTGATGATTGATGAATGGTGGAATTGAAATTTGTAAAGTGAAATTTTAATTTCATTCATAATTTTAAAAGAATTGGAATTAATTTATAATTTTATATTTTATATTTGAATTTATTACTATATCATTCATGGTTATTATAAAATCATTGAAAAAAAAAAAGAATCATACAGACTTTGATGAGAAGCGAGATATTTGATAAATTTTAGAATTAGCAATTCATAGGAAATAGATTGTGAAATTATAATTATAATTTTATGTTTTATTCCAACTATAAAAGGTAGAATTGGGTTACCCAATTCCAATTTCAAACTCTTATTTTATGTTCAATTCTATATGCCAAACGAGACATAATATTTGGCATAGCTGATCAACCCATTGTCTGATTGTTGATGGTATTTTTATGAATAATTCAATCAATAATATATAAATCTATATTTATGTGTTTTGTTTAAGCACGTAACTTATTTTGTACTTTTTTGTTTTGGGTGCTCTATCATACTCCTAAAAGGTAGGGTAACTAATAAACATATTATTAGTTAATGTCAAAATAAATTAATCATTACATCAACCAGTTAATTCTTAACTTAGTAAGTGACGTACAATCAGGAAGCGTTGAAGTGGAAGAGGGAAGGGGAGGAAGCAGAGCAGTCAAAATAATTCAATTCTTAACTTAAAAAAATTGAATTCATTATTTTGATAGAAAAAATATTTTTTTAAAAATTCTAATTAAATTTTCTAATATGTTGGTGCAAATTCTTTTAATACAAAAGATTAGCACAAATATATCAGAAGCTATAATTTATTAGTAATATATGTACAAATTTTTTTTATTAAAAATAGAATTAAAGAAAATACATAAAGATATTTTTCATAAGTTATAATTTTTTATGCATAAAAAATTTAATAATATATCTAGTAATCTAACATAAATTAATTTTACACTCAAATATAAAATAAAATTTACTTTTAAAAAAATTATAAAGATATTTTGGAAAAAAAATCAGAATACTCATCTAAATCAACCTATAATCTCTATGTAAACTCTCGCTCAAGTTGTCACTTTGAGTTACATAAACTTGTTAATATATCTTCACTACTTTATTACTCGTGTGCTTCATGGGATGATGAAATATATATATATATATATATATATATATATATATATATATATATATATATGTGTGTGTGTGTGTGAAATTTGTGTACATGTTTTTAAAAAATTATACTCTATACATAGTTATGCGCTAAAAATGTTATTGCGTTCCCTTAAATAAATATATAATTTTTATAAAATATAATATAAAATAAATAATTAGAAAAAAGTGGTGAATTGTAGCAAGAAGAAAAAATCTTACTATATATATTCTAGTTATAATAATTTGACATCTTAATTTTGTGAATTACTATTATTTCTCATATTCACTATGCACATTTAATAAAACAATTGGGATGCCAAAATTCAAATAGAATGGATTTTTTTTTGGCCAACACACCCAAATCAAATTTTCTCTGCCCAACCACTTATGGGACAGGGTTCCAAGTTGCAGGTAAGAGCTTCAGACTTCTTGTACACAACCCACACAAGATCATTTTCGTTACAAAATAATTGTGTTAGTAACGACTAAATTGCATAATGAAGTGAAAAACAATTTTAATTAAATTTAAAAACTGTATTTAAACGTAACAAAATCATTTTGTTACATTTTTTCGCTCACTATGTAATAATATAAATTTAATATATTTCATTGGAAATTTAATTAAAAAAACATTTAATTTTTATAAAATAAAATATAACAAAAGTAAACTTTTTGAACAAAAATATTAACAATATTAATAGTATTAGATTAGAAGGATATTTTAGTACAATTAAACTAAAGCATAATAAATATAGAATAATGACAGCCAATATGGAGTGGCAATAGTCACTCCCCATTTTATGGACAAAAAATGATGCCTTGGTTGATTAACACTTCAATTATTCTGTCACGACTCGACTTGGACACGTGAGAAATCTCATTCTCATGTAAGTCTCGTGACCTAGGATGCTTTGTAAACATGATATTTAAAGCTTATTTAAAATACATTTTCATTTTCTACATATAAATCACTTGTTGTTAAGTCATAAAATCAGCATTAAAAACTCTTAAAATCTGTCTCTAAAGTCTGAAGTCATAATGCAACATATAAACATAAACTATTCTGCATAAAAAATATCCATGAACTTAATACAATTAAGTCACTATATACAAAACATGAATATGCTATCATAATACGCAAAATACAAAATATGATCAAAGGTCCTAGATCTTGCCTACATTGAACTGGAGCACTCTAAGCAAAATGAAAATGTTTCACTCAAGTGAAGCTTACCAGCTAAACTCCACTATTGCTAGGACAATGATGGCTGGGAATGACCCATAGCCACTTCTGTATTTGTAAATAAGAAGAAGAAAAAGGGGTGAGTTTTTGTGCAAGAACTCAGTGAGTGAGCTCTCACCTAAAACCACCTTTCATGGGACACCAAAAAACAGTGTATAAAATTATAATAATCACAACATAATTCACAGGTTATGCATAATCACACATACATACATATGTATATTCAATCATCATTTTATAAAATCATAAAGAAAATATTTTCCTCAAGTTACTTTTATGCTAGAAATCATATAAATTTATAGTGTTGTAGCTCCTAGAAGAACAGTAATATCTATCAATCATGGTAAGATTGTGTCTCTACTTTGATATGTGATTATGTCTATTAACCATGTTATAATCGTATCTCTGCTCTGATTTGTGGTTCTTAAATAACCAAATTTGGACACCTAAATAGGTTCCATTTTTTGCTTTGATCTGTAAGGTTGTCTTTAGGCAGTTTGGTACCAAAGTTAACGATCAATTACAGCCATTAACTTGCTGGCTATTTTGCTATAGCTACTGTATAAACTAAATAAATAAATCCATTTAAATATGAGAACCTTTAAAACGTTTTAATTTTCTGTGAGCTCTGAATCTATCTAATTTTAACGGTCAAGCTTTAACATAACTGTGGGTATGAAATAATGTCTAGGGGATAACCTTTGTAGACATTTATGATTTCAAAAGCCCACAGAATATGTAGCCACCAACTATTATGAACCTCATGAAGATTTATGCTTTAAAACCTTTTGATTAATCATCTGAAACATAATTCAACCATCAAGCTTTTCATAAATTGGAAAACTCAATATTACATTATGAAATTACAAGGCTTAAAACCATATTTCCAATCCATTTCTCTAAACCTCATATCTGGTCATAAAATTATATCATATACATGAACCGGTCCCAGAATTTATTCAAATAATCATAAAAGTCTCTAACAATTACATATATTATCAATTCTACAAAAAATCAGTATAACAAATATGGTCCCATGAATTTTATCAAAAACAAGTTTTATGCTTTAAAACCAGGAGTTCTAAAGTATATAAACCGACAGTAACTTCAAATTCTTGTACAGTAATATTTAAAATCAAATAATAAGTTGAATTTTCATTAAAATAACATCTAATGTATAACATAGAGATAACAGATGCGAACCCACTCACCTGGAAGGGTGAAATATGCAGGATTAACACCAACTGGATCCTGGGAAATAGGAATAACACCAATATCTAGCATAGGATCAATAGAACTCTAAAGTAACCTCTAAATAACTCAAATCTACACTTAAGATGCTAGAAGACCCTCCTCTCTTAAATCTTTTGAGGAACCCTTAAAAATCCTCCCTAAAACAAAAAGGAAATGGAGAAAGAAAAGTAAAACAAAAAGAACAACATACCTTAAAGCTTGAAAGATGAGAAATTCAAGTTAGATTTAGAGATGATTGAAGAAAACTGAAGTTTTGGGATGAAAAAGGGTGAAGAGATAAAGTTTCTCGAGTTGGGGGGGTGTGTTTTGTATGTGTGTGTGTTCTAGACCCCAAAACAGGGATTTTATAAAATTTTGACCGTTGTAGCGCTCATTTAACACTACAACGCTCACCAGAGAGCACAAAATTGGCCCTAGCGCCATCTTACTGTTCACTTGACACTGCAGCGCTCGCTAGATTGGTTTTTCTCGATTTCTTGAGTAGTAATTCCAATACTAGTGTGTATTAGGCTGGGTTTCTTGAGCAATTAACATCCTCATCTATTTTATTCTCCATTAATTTTAAAACATAAATGTAAATAAATAATACCCCTATTTGGATTTAAATAAAATATCACAAAAATAATTATCCTAACAGATCAAAATCCAAATTTTGGATTTTTGTTCAAACTTGGGAATTCTCACGGTTTTATAAACTTGTAGGTTAAAAACGGAGTGTTTAAAAGTTTAATAAAATTCATTAAAAATCACTCTTTGACTTATTTTTCTCTAGGAACAAGTGCCGGGACTTTTGGTCTGAAGAATATGGCTCTATCATATGGCGCTCCAAGAATGTGTAGGGTCCAGATTTAGTGAAATTCAGGACCCGAAATGACAGGTAAGATAAATTACACCCTTTTTAGTTGGAACAAATTTTCTAACCTTTTTATTTAAAATTAGGGTGTATTACATTCTCATCTCTTTGAAACCCAATTCTAATTTTAGTATATATATATATATATATATATATATATATATATATGATTTGAATCATTTATAATAATTAATTATATTTATTACTATAATTTTTGTAATTACGAGATCAACCTAAGTAAAATAATTTATTTTAAATCATATTATAATAATAAAAAATGAATATAGAGAATGCTACAGTGTTTTTAAAACACCTGATTTTTTTTTTCCAAATCGTACTTCGAATACTAATATTTAAAATAAACATCTAATTTGACCAAAATCAGTATCCCTGGTTTAACTGAAAATCAGGAATCATGATTGACAATCAAACTTGAATAAATTATAATCAATTATATTTATTGTTATAATTAGTATATTCCTTACATAAATAAGTTAAGTGACAACTACTAATCAACTAGTATAGTGATAGGTGTGCACCATATTATTATTTATTTATTTTTAAGTAAAGCATTGACATTTTTTTTATTAAGTTTCTATGTATTTACCTCGGGGTGCTAACATAGTCAAGCTATGCATGACATTTGATGCAATGGTATATATTTTTTCCAATAATGTCAACTTTCTTCAAGCCTCTTTTGCAAGATTGATAACACCTATCTTTATCAACCTCAAGCACAATTGTAGTAGCCAAAATCCAATACGCCCCTACAAGAAAATAGTAAAAAAAAACTCATCAAATTATTTTCTATAAGAAAATAACATTCATATTTCATATAAGATACATAAGTAAATACAAACCTTGTCACACCCCATCAAATCTTCCATGGTCTTCTTCTCGCCAGTGCCATTACTTAGCTCATCCGCATGCGAATAATTGGTTTGAAAAGGCATTTGACTTAATCTTTGACTTGAATGGTCGAAACCTATCAACAACCTGTGCATAACAAAGGTGAAAATAATTAAATATATAACTAATTTTATATACCAGTAATTAGTTATATATTAACAATAAAATTGAGTTATAGATAACATTACTTATTTCTAAACTCCGCAACTTCTTTGCAATTTGGATTGTGAAGCATATTTGAAACAAAATAAGCGTTTTAAGTACCGATGTCACTTGCAATTTCAGTTCAATGAAAATAACTCATAACCTACTAAAAATTAAAAACTATTTGTTTTGAGTCTATTAAGTTCAAGTACAAACATCACGAACCTATGCATTTTGTTGCACCAAAAAATTGGAACAATAATATAACAGGTTCCGTTCCAGGCATTACTAAGGTATGTGTTGATATTTCATCAACAAAATTTTTCCACAAAGTCACTGGCAATTTATTCTTCCTACACATATAAATATCAAATTTGTTATATCATTAAACAAAAACTGTCCTACAAAAATTGTTTAATGCATCATTAATTCTATTACTTACTCAGCATCCTCTAGTATTAGTTTAATGTATCTAGGCGAAGTACCCTTGACATCTTGCGTTTCTGTAAGACCTTTTCTACCGTCCTCTTCCGTAAAATTTGGAGTGAAGTGAATACAAAATTAGTTTGTAGCATATTGTGAACACCCAATTTTGTCTGGCCCAAAACAAAAATTTCCTACATGTTTTATTTTATTTTTTCTTTATGGTATTTTTATTTTAAACCCACTTTGTATGAAAAAAAATAAACCCATTTCATTTTGAATCATAAAAAAAAAAATTGTTATCAGCTCATGTCACTGTTAGTCATTAAAAAAAAAAAATCCAATTTCTCCGTGTCTAATCAAGTTAAAGAAAGAAAAATAAAATATAAAAATAAATTAATAAAAAAGGTCAAAAGATGCCCAGGACTGCATTTAATTTTCCAGTGGTACATTTAATGATCAGAGTTGACAATTGCACTGCAAAGAATCGCATTCAATGCTCTATCGGGATCAACACATTTAATTTTCTAGCTGTCAGGATCAATGCATTTAATACCGTGTGTATAAATAAAATTTTTGAAAGAAAGGAGGGCATCAGATTCCACTTCATATTGCCACTTAAAAAAAAAAAGGGTTGTTGTCGTTTAAGAGGGGGATTTTTCAGGAGACAGAGACATCGATCAGTAGCACCAATACTTACTTGCTATTGCTATTTTCATCTATAAGAGTGATCTAACTTTTGAGACTCTGATAGACACATAAGAGGAGAGGACGATCTTGATAATCAAAAAAGTGGAAAGAAAGAGAGCTCTGTTGTTCGGAGATTTTAAGAGTTTGAGGGGAATCACCAACATCAATACTTGCTCCCTGTTGTTATTTTCATCTACAAGAGTGATCTAATTTTAAAGACTCTGATAGACACAAAAGTAACCATCATCAGGGGAATTTCGTCATTATCAGATTCTTGAGAAGAGAAATTCTAGCAAGACATACATCAATCACCAGGATCAGTACTTACTTTATGTTGCTATTTTGAGTGATCTAATCTTTAGAGACTCTGAAAGAAGTAGCAGCTATCATCTTAAAACAGAAAAAAAAAGAAAAGAACAGATACAAAGAGAGATATACACAGGTAAGTCATAATAAAGTATTGGTGCATTTTTTTTTTTTTTATGTATCCTTAGTGACAACATTTTTCAAGAACTCTTGCAGCTTGTATTCACATACATGGAAATTTATCTCCTAGTGTCATACATAACCACAACCACAAATAGAAGAAAAGCAATCATCCATCCCCTGCATCTAAATTAGAAATAATCCACCAACAACCCATAGCACCCTCAAAACCATGAACAACATCAATTAAACCAATAGAGCGCGAATGGAGGTTGAATCTGAAACAAAGTAAAAATGAGATCCCAGAACCTTGATCTTATCTTGACTGGAACCACATGACAGCAGGAGAGGGAAACTGTGGTCGCGCGGAGGAGTAGAGGTTGCTGCCACTGTCACGGTTTCAGGCGACCTAGGATCGCCGGTCCGCGTCATGCATCATGGCCGCGCGCGGTTGCTGCCAGATGCTCCCTTTCTGCACTGCCGCGCACTACCTCTTTCCCTGCCACGCTGTGCCGTGCTGAGGTCGTGCTCCCTGGCAGCGACCCAGCGCCAGTTGCTGAGCGCTCCTCCTCCTCCTTCCCCTCATATGCAGAAATCTTGTTCTCTCTCATACTCTCTTCCTCTGTGCGTGTGTGTGATTGAAAAATAGAGAACCCCCCATCTCTCTCTTACGTTCTCTGTTGGTGTGCTAGTGCTAGTGGACAAATAAGAAATGAAACTTACCCATTTTCCACACCCTTCTGCCAGTTTCTTTTATTTCCTCATTTTTTTATTTTTGGTTTAAGATCAATTGCATATGTGGGTTGATTAAATGGCTTAGGAGTTTATTTGGGTTAAAATGTTTGGGCTAGCTATTAGGATTTGAAATTGATTTGGGTTGGGGCTGTTTATCTCTCTCTCTCTTCATATGCGTATGTGTGTGGGTGAATCTCTCTCTCTCTCTCACTTACTTTCTCTCTCTGTGTGTGTTTATAGCATGTTAAAAATGAAAGCCTCAACTTGCATACGCTTGATTTTGTCCTCGTACATATTAAGTCTGGTGTGTTTGGTCATTTGGATTTCATTTCTTCATTGTTTTATTTTGGGTTGAAACTGATTCATTGCTTTATTTTGGGCTAAAGACTTATTGTTTGTTCACGTAGGATTTTGCTTCATCTTTTAAATTATTTTAGTTATTTTCGGCATATTAACTTCAATTTGGGCTTTGCAATAGTCAATTTCTTTGTTCAAATAGTTTTATTTGGGCCATCCTCCTTTGAGCTTGGTTTTATTTAATAAATTATTTTAAATGGAAATAGTTCCTTGGCTGTCAGAATGTGTTAGACTTAGGACGTTTTTTTCCTTTTATTTAATAATTGATTACAAAAAAGAAAAAAAATATAGTATTTAGGCCTTTTTTTAGTTTGACTATTTCACTTGTACTGGTATTTTGTACAGGTTAACTTCCTGTTTGTTATTTGTCAATATTGAAGTTAGTATTAAAATAAAATAAATATGTTCCTTTCCTATAAATAAAAATTCTTTCTAAAAAAATAAATAATTTCTCATGCAATGATCAATAATGGTGATTGAATGGCAAATGTTATCTTCACTATTGTTGAATCATAAGGATTCATTGAGTAGCCAAGTGCTAACTTGAATCCTATGATGAATTTTTAACATAATCATTTTAATTAATTAAAATCAATCAACATACAAGTATTTTCTATATAACTATGTGACTTTGAGTTCCCTATTGCACCAGGGGATACGTAGGAGCAGGCAACTCCTGTCAAGCCAAAATTAATTTTTCTTAATTTATTTATTTTTTAGTTTATGTGTTAAAATTGTAAATATATATTTGTCAAAATCAATTCTTCTTAATTTATTTGTTAAATTGTAAATATATTTGTGTAAATTAATTTATGTGTTTAAATTATAAATATATTTGTGTAAATTAAATTTCTTGAATTCATATGTTTAAATTGTAAATATGTTTATATAAATTAATTTTCCTAACTTATGTGTTTAAGTTGCAATTTTTTTTCTTCCTTTATTGAAATTTTAAGGGTTATTAATTAATTTGCACAATTTTCTAAGGTACCGTCTAAGGACGGGTGTATTAGAGGTGCTCTATGATTAAACTCTTACCCTTCCCTATACATAACCGATTCCCGAACTCATATCTAGTTTTCAAAGACTATTTTTAAGAAGATTGGTTTTTCCAAGGTTTTCCAATTTAAATAAATCTGGTGGCGACTCCATTTTCAAAAACTCTTTTTCGCCGTCCCGTCGCGATCCCGGTTGCGACACATATAGTGGATAGTGAAAAAATACAGAATAAATAACTCACCAAATAAAATATGATCATCAACTTTTTTTAGTTTAACAACTCAGAAAAAGGCTTGAAAACAAACATATTCATTGGAAAATCAGGATTTTCTATTTCCTTCGCATAAGTGGTATGCGTAAAATTTAACTTATATTTATATTGAGTGGTCTTGATATTAATATTGTTGAATCCAATCTTGAAGTTTGACGTAAGATAAGGACCACCTTGGTGCAGAAGAAGCATATACTTCTCTAGTAAAACACGTCCTATTGTTGAATAGACGTACTGCTTTGTATAAGAAAAAAAAATCAATGATCAATGCATCAATCAAATCATTAATTATTCTATGATTCATAAAGCAATCGGAACTGCCTTTTCATCTTGGAGCACTATTTCGACTATGTAAGTCTTAGTTGAATTCTCAAGATCCAAGACTCTCCATAGACAACCACTAACACCTTCAAATTCCACTTAATTTTGCTGGAATTCACATCATAGAGTAAGTCTATGTTTGATGCCATCACTAAAAATTGTAAAAGAATGATCGTGAATGATGAAGAGAACACTATTATTTTTTAAAATCTATTTTTGAAGGCACCACTACAATATCAAGATATTATATAGAGCTATTAATTACCAAATTATCAATAATTTTGTCCCTTGTTAATTATATGCGTAGAATCATATGATAATATTTTCTTAAATGATGAATCAGAAATTGATATTAAATTAGAATACAATTGATTCTCATTATGCTAAATTTCATCAAAAGTCAATTAATTATATAGAGCTATTAATTACCAAATTTTTTTTTCCATTAGTCAATTATACATATCTTTTTCGAGTCCTTATGTTATTTATGTTACTTTATCATCTCATTATGCAAAATATGTTATTTCGGATAAGAAATCATACCGATATATGAAATTTAAGATTATATAGAATCATGTAATTGTATTTTCGTAATTAGAGAATCCAAAAATGATTTAAAATTAGAATATACAATTGTCTTTTTATTTCTATAGTATTACATAAAGTTGTTGCAGTAAAATTATACAATGTTATTTATGCTTTTTTTTTTGTTAGATATTTATGCTATCTTTTATTCTAATAAAATTTAATTTGCACGCTCTATGTTCAAACTTTTATGTTACATTCACTCCATTTATGATATAATTTTTTATATTGTGATATTATAATAATGAGATTGTGGTTTTAAGATTTAATATTGTTATATTATAATGATATGCACCAAATTTAAGATTTTTCATAATCTTATAATATTATGAATTGTATTAAATAAATAATGTATATAATTTTGATGGATCAAAAGATGATTCTCATTAAGCTAAATATCAAAAAGATGAAATCAAAGACTATTATATTTTAATGCCTTTCACATTGACCAGTACTAATTAACAAATTACCAATAATTTTATCCATTTATTATTGCAAACCCACTATTCTCTTATCATATATTACAATAGATAATAGATAATCGATTGAAGTGATATATTGAAATAAGTTATAATTATTTGTATTTGTTATGATAATTATTACAATTGACATTGTTGTTGACAAAAAAAATTATTCGCATCAAAATAAACAACATGAACAAATAATAGTAACAAAAAAATTGTTCATTTTGTTTAATTATAATTAACCATGCTTACAACAAAAATAACATAATATTTTTTGGTGCAATGAGAAATTCACATATCAATATAAGTAAATATAGTTGATTAAAAAAACATGTTTTCTTCTTAAAAAAAAAGATTTAACAAAAATTTATGAATAATGATCATTATAAATGATATATTCTTTAAAAAAAAGACTCAAAAAATCTATATTATTTTTCCATGTCCTACACAAAATATTATTCTTTAAAATAATATCTAATTTAAAAATAAAATTAGTATATATGATACACTACCAAAAACAATGTCACATCACAAAAAAAAAAAAACTTGATACATAGTCACTTCAATTCTTTTGTCAAAATTAATTATTTAATTATGTTTAAATCGATTTTAACTCAACCTTATTTCGTTGAATCAATTTGTATTCTATTTGAATTGACTTTTGTTTTAATATATGATCAATCAATGCTTTAATTAATTATACATCAATATTTAGTCAATTTCAATAAAAAAATAATTTTAATCAATTGAAATTTTCTATTTAGTTTCCTTTTTTTTATACCATTTTAATTAATCAAATCAAATAACAAAATGTCTAGAATCAAAATAATATTAATGATTAATTTTATTTTAAAATCAACATAGTGTAAAACATTATAAATAAATCAATTTTAAATTTTTAATGTCAAATGGAGATATGATATCCTAATGTTGTAAAAAAAACGTATATAGTATTCTTTATTTTAAAACATATATTAAGAATCATGTAAAATAATTATTAGTAATGTAATACTAAGAAAAAAATAATATTAAAGAATCAGTTAAAAATTGGCATATGATGTAATTTTACATAATATTAATTTGCAATGATAATATTAAGAAATTGATATCAAATAATATCAAACAATAATATTAATAATGAAATTGTTCATCAATCATCAATCAATCAATTAAAATCAATACAGTATAAAATATTAAAAATAAATATATTTTTAATTTTTAATTTAAAATGAATATATGATATTTCAATGTTTTAAAAAATGGATGTAATATTCAAGAATAATTTTAAACAGATATCGTGAATATTAGAGTATAATCAAATATAATATTGCTTATCAAAACATTCAAGTATCTCTTTTTTTTTTTTTTCAAAATGAGCTCAATTCGCATAATTTCACCTATATATCCTAAGTCATGATCGTCTGAAATGGGAATGAAGAAGATTAAAAAAAAAAAGACATGAAATAATCAAAAGTAAGAAACCGTCACATATTAGCATAATTACTAAGACAAACAGAATGAGATGACTAATATATAAAATACGGGGAATGTATAACATAAAAGGAAAGACATAAAATAATTGGAAAAAAATCACATATTAACACAATTAGCAAGACTAATAAAATGATATATATGTCTTATATAGAGTGCAAAATATCTATAACTTGCTCACATATTTATAGCATACCTTGTATATCAAATATTGGCCTTGCTCACATATTTATTATTCACGTTGAATGATCTTAATGACAATAAGAAATTTAAATAAGAATATTTGATGATAAATCCAATATAATAAATTATAAAATTAAATTAGATTAATTTGAAATATTTGATTGACACAGTTATGATTGAATAAATAGCTTGAGATATTTGACTTAGCTGACTGATATGTTATCCATTTTATTTTTTGCAAAACTCGATTTTAGAATTTTATATATATATTCCACTCTATATCAGTCATATCATTCTATTAATCTTAGTAATTATGTTAACATGTGATTTTTTTTTTCAATTATTTCATGTCTTTCCTTTTATGTTATGCATTCCTTGTATTTTATATGTCAGTCATCCTATTTGTCTTAGTAATTATGCTGGTATGTGACAGTTTCTTACTTTTGATTATTCCATATCTTTTTTTTTTTTTAATCTTCTTCATTCCCATTTCAGATTATCATAATGTGATATGATATAATATGACATGGTGACGAAGGGACGGGGTAGAGCAGAGGACTTGGCCCCCACTTCTTGGTGATGGAAGGATGGGCACAGCAAAGGACTTGGCCCCCACTTACTTCAAATTTATTTTTTCAATATATATATATAGATATATTAAACTTTTATTTTTAATCTACATATATATACTCGATCCAATTCTATTAGACTCACAAAAAAAAATCAATTCTGTTAATTTATTCAAAGTATATTAATTATCTTATGAAATAAGATTTTAAAAATTGCTATAAAAAATTATACAAGATATCATTGATAGAAATATTTTTATGTTATTTATTTATAGATAACTAAATTTATAACCCATCATAGTATGATAGAAGCATACACAGAAAATTCAAAATATCTAATTATAACTCTTAAGCATTCAAGTAATTAAGATATGATAGCATATATATAAAATATACTTTTTATATTAATGTATATTGAACATTTTATTTTATAGTATAATTATTATTTAATTTTTTTGTCCCTTTTTCAGGTAACTTATAGTTTCGTCCCTATTTATGAGTTTAACCGTGATGCACCCTGACATTTAATTAAAATATTCTATTTATATAATCTTTTAAGTGGTGAAAGACAAAATTAACTATTATAACTGATGTAATAAAATATAATTGAATAATTATGTAAAAAAAATTTACACTTATAAATTGGATCTTATATTTATTATTGACATACATACCAAATTTTGTCCAAAATATTTACACAGTACACTGATTAGTCTGCCCATTATAATTTATATAAAAAAAGAACATAAAAAGTTGATATATATATATATATATACATTGGATATTTATTTTGGTGAGAGGCAAGATATTTTATGTTTTAATTTTATTAAAATGAAAATAATCATTAAACAAAGAATAGTACATAAGCCCGTTAAAATAATATACAATTACAATTTTAATAATATATAATAAAATAAAATAAATTATTTATAATTAATAATTAATATTTATTATAATAATTTAATTTTCTACTTTAAATTCAATAAATAATAACATACAATATGTATATTCTATTTTACATCTTATATAATACCATATCAAATATTGTAACATCTTAAAACGGGTCTCTGTCTACTTTTAAATTAGCCTACAATACCCAAAGAGATTAACTACTACGTCTGTCAAAGGATATTTTGGGAAACTAAAAAATATTATAACATCTTAAACACTATCATACCAAATATGACTTGTTATTGAAACATTAACAGGTTTTTATAATCTTATGCGGTCGGATCTTATTCTATAACGCGAATCAACTGGGCACAGAGCCAGTACTTGATCATTTCCGAACCTCGAGTACAGCCAAGAAAGCGTCAATGTAAAATGCACGGAAATGAGGAAAACCAGCAGAAATGGCAAGCTGTTTAAATTGTTGTTCGGTCCTGTGCTTCCCTTTGGAGCTGTACATTGTCATGTTGAATATGTCAGCCGCAAGCAATGTTCTTGTTCTCTGACTCTCATCACTCACCTCCGGCAGCACCGGCTCACATACAATCAATTTTCCGCCCACCGGAAGCGCCTTGTAACAATTCTTCCACACCTGCCTGCTTTCCTCGTCCGTCCATGCTGTAGATACCCACTGCAAGCTCATACAGGACGGAAACAAGAAAGATGTTGATATATGTATGTATTCAAAATTTCTCGTGTTGAATTTGATTAGGGAAAGTTAGTTGAAGTAGGTTTTTTCAGTAGAAAATGTGGTCAAGTGTAATAGGAATTGACTACGGTAAATTTTTACTTACATTAACGTTGGTGATTCAAATCTTAAAATCACGAGTCCGATAGTAAGTTCAAATAGAAGTAACAATTTTTCGTTGTTATTATCTTAGTTATGTTATTGTAGTAATTCATAGATTAATTTTAATAAAATAAGAAATTTAATAAGTTTTTTAAAATTTATTCATTTTCAAATAAATATAAATTTTATCATAAAATAAGTTATAACATTTGACGAAAGATATATAATTAGATTAGGGAAATATAACATTATATATCACATTTGAATTGGAAATTATTTTTAGAGGAGTGAAATCAGTTTTTCTCCACTTGCTCTTTCTTCACATCTCTCTCCCTCTCTCTATTTTGTTCTAAGCTGTCGGTTATCCACATTTTTTAGGTTGTAGAAAAATATTTTCTCTTCTCATCAGTAATGACACATTCTCCTAATAATTCCGTAATTTATAAATAAAGAAAATATTAAATATTTTTTGTATCATGAAAACATAAATAAAAACAATCGATATTTTGTTTATTTAATAATTAGAAAAATAAGAGAGAGAATGTTTTAAAAGCTTGTATCATTGCTCTTCTCTTTTAATGGTATGAAATGAAAGAGGCACCTTTAGCAAGATAGCATCCCCACATGGAACAGATTCAACAGCATCACCTCCCACATTGATTACACCTACAACATATCATTCATCAATATAACAACTTTGATAGTTGAATCCAAATTATAGTGATGTATGAGCGGAAGATTGATCCAGTAAGCTAACCCGGTAGCATTTCACAAAATAAACTTCATACCAGTTATAATTAAACGTGGGGTGCCGCTTTTAGTTTCCCTAACATATGAATTCAAGTATACATATTCACCTGGAATTTGCGGTGCATAGGCGATGACATGAGGCAGATCATAGTTGATGCCTTTGCGCAGGCTTGGATATTTGTGCATGATCATGCGTAGGCAGACACCGTTATTGCCACCAACATCAACGAGTGTCTCCACTCCATGGAAGCCATCGTAGCGCTCCAGCAATTCCCTCATGAAGGTCACGGACATCCCGTACAAGGCCTTGTCAAACAAGTTCTTCATTTCTGGCCGCTTCGTGTAGTACGTCACCGCTTCCTCTCCGTTTGCCTTCTCGAATGGCTCTGTTCTTGGATCCTTCACAGCCTCCTCCATTAAAGGCCAAGTTCGCATCCATGCATCCTGTGTTACGTTATGCATGTTCCCAACACACGTTACACTTGAGAAATTTAAAACACTTACCTTGGGCAAAGAAAAAACAAAGCCTAATAAACTTGAAAAGTTAGCCCGTTTTATTTGCATTTGCATTTCCTTTTTTTTCTTGGTTTTTATATATCTTTTAGGATTTTATCAAGGAAATATACAGTAAAAATAATAAGGATTTAATTTTTATATAGTGATAATTATCTAATTATATATTATTGTATAAATCATGATAATTAACTTTCACATATTATCATGAAAAGTACATTCAAATTCAATATTTTTATTGACAAAGGTGTAAAATAATATTATACTGTCAATATATTAAAAATTAAACTCAAATAATAAACTTTTATTTCCTGTTTTTATTTATTATTTTTATTATTTTTCATAAAATTCTAAAAACAGAAGATAAAAACAAATATATAGGTACCGAATCTATGATAAAGAGAAAAAAAGGGTTGGAAAAAAAAAGCTTTGAAAGATTAACCTCATGATGCTGGAGCATGTAATAGGCAAAGGATAGGCCTTGGTCATCGTCAACGAGAGTTTTACCAATGTCGGTAAGGGAGTACTTCCTGTCCCCATTGCTGCTGAGATGCTCAACAAAGATGTTATAGCTTGTGAGCAATCGAAGGATTCGCTGAAGGTTCTTAGAGTCACCACCACCATGGGGACGAATGCGAGCTAAAATTTGGGAGGCGGAGAGGGGGTTGTTGGAACCACCTTGCCATATGGCTTCGGGGACCTTGAGGTTAATGACGGCAACCAGAGACATGGGCACACTCACCATGTGCGCTAGTTCCAAAATCGCTAGTCTGGCTTTGTTTTGAGACTCGGTAGTGGAAATAACCCCATCCATCATAATCTCAATTAACTTTTAGTTTCTCCTCCTCTAGATTCAGTAGTTTGCTTTTGTACTCCGTTATGCCACTAGAAGAATAGAAGACACAGACATTTATAGGCGTTATTTGGACACCATTTTTACAAAAAAAATTATAACTTGAGCATATGTTTGGTTGGAGAGTAAAAATAAAAGTAAATTTTTTATGAGTGAAATTCATGTATAATTTTATACATAGAACTTATTCATGAAAATGTATACCCTATATTTATCCCATAACCAAACATACCCTTATTGTTATAAAATAGCAGGCCAAAGAGGCACAAACAGAATAGTATAAAATCAAGTTACCTACCTTTTTTTTTGGTTTTGGGTACACCAGGTTACGTACTTTAATTTGTGAATTTTTCATTTAAATACGTAACGTGTTTTATAATTTCGTTGAAGGGTATTAATCCCTTTAAAAGTAATTAAGGTGGAATTCTTTCTTTTATGGTAATTATTGAATGAATGTAGGAAAACTTCTTGATTTTACCTATTGTTAATTCTTGATTTTACCTGCTGTTAATTAAAGAGTGGATCCAATTAACCAGAGGCTAAGGTACCTTGGTAACATTTTAGATTTAACTAGAGATTCGTGTTTACTAAAATAAATTATATTATTATCTAATCTTATGTTGTCATGTGAATGACTTTTCATACAATAATTATAAAAGTCAAATATATTTTGCCTAAAGTGTCAATATGTAACAAAAACTTGCTTGATTATTATTTATTACAACCACCAGTTATGATGTCTATATATTTTTATGCATATGATTGACACACAAATGTATAAATTAAAATTTAATTATATATATATATAATAATAAGAAGAAGAAGAATTACACTTTTTTATCTAATTAAGGAGTTGAGTATGCGAAAAAGGCTTCAATTTTTTTTTAAAATTCTTCTTAAGATATAAACACCTTTCCAATTTCTTTTAAAAAATGTATTTTTTGGTGCACAATTATTGCTTCATGGCTTGAAAAGTAACCATGCCAATTTTCATACAAATAATCTCAACCACTTTTTGCAATTTCATAATTATATATTTCAAAAACCATTAGGATTGGCCTAATGGTGAGAAGTTTAGGTAGTATACATGAGGTCTTAGGTTCAAAACTCATTGTAATCAATATAATTTTTGACGTATCAAAAAAATAATTTTATATTTTAGTTATTTTATAAAAAATCTCAATCATACATATCTCATTAGTACGTTTTAGATGAAAATCCTTTTGTCACATCTATCAGTTTGTGCTCTTCTGGTATATTTAGAACCTGTTTAGTTTCAATTTACAGCTTTTCCTTCACAAATTTTTGAAAACTGAAAAACTAAAAATAAAAATTGAAACCAAACAAGACCTAATTAGAAGCTTTTGGCTTATTTAAGTGAAATTTTAATTTATTTAAAAGTTTTATTATCAAATATACCTATAAATAAATTTAAGATTAGGTCAAACTTTTAAAAATTTTATGTTAGAGAAGGCTCAAATTTAGGTTGTATAATTGAAAATTAAAATAAAGATCACATCTATGTAAGTCAAAGTATAACTTAACTTATTTCTATCCATAATATATAAGCATTATATGATACTCATAAAAATCATAAAGCCTACTACAATTAATAGCTAGCTAAGCTCTGGGTTCGCACCCAACATAATATTATACTCATAAATATAAATATAAAATACATTCGCCGCACCTCAATGCATGCCTATCTTTGTACTGATGTGCGCTAAAATTATAATACATTATCTCTAAATGGTCCGTGTGATGATTGATGAATGTTGATTAAAATTTGTAAAGTGAAATTTTAATTTCATTCATAATTTTACAAGAACTGGGATTAATTTATAATTTTAAATTTTAAATTTGGGTTTATTGTTATTAGAAAATTAATGAGAAAGAGAAAGAATTATACAGATTTTAATGAGAAGAGAGATATTTAATAAATTTTGAAATTAGTAATTCATAGGATAGAAATTGAGAATTAACAATGATCTATTTTAATTTCATGTAATTGTATTATGGATTTATATAATTCTAATTTTATGTGTTATTTCAAATATAACAATTAAAATTGGGTTGCCCAATTCCGAATTTAAACTCTTATTTTATGTTCAATTCTATGTGTCGGGACTTAATATTTCGCATAGCTGATCAACCCATCGTCTGATTGTTGATGGTATTCTTATGAATAATTCAATCAATAATATATAAATCTATATTTATGTGTTTTGTTTAAGCGCGTGACCTATTTTGTACTTTTTTGTTTTAGGTGCTCTATCGTACTCCTAAAAGGTACGGTAACTAATAAACATATATTATTAGTTAATTTCAAAATAAATTAATGATTACATCAACCAATTAATTAACTTATTAAGTGACGTACAATAAGGAAGTGTTGAAGTGGAAGGGAAGTAACAGGGAAGGGGAGGAAGCAGAGCAGCCAGGGGAGGGAGCAGTAGCTAGGTGGATGTGCATATGGTATGGGTATGGCCTTTGAAGTCATCAATATCCAAATCTGGGTGTCAAAATAGTCCGGGCCCACTATATTAAGTTCTTTTTATTTTATTAGATCGTATATTTATTATTGATATACGCACTCAAATTTGTCCAAAATATTTACATGGTACACTAATTAGTCTGCCCACTTAATTTATACATAAAAAAAAGGAAGATACAAAGTTGATATATATATTGGGTATTTATTTTGGCGAGGCTAGATATTTTAATGTATACGATCTCTGTTATGTTTTAATTTTATTAAAATGAAAATAATCATGAAATAAAGAATCGTAAATAAGCACTTTGAAATAATATACAATATAATTTTAATTATATATAATTAATAAATAATTTTTGTTATAATATTTTATTATATTCTATTTTACATCTTATACAATATCATATCAAATATCAGAACATCTTAAATGGGCCCGTGTCTATCCTTAAATGAACCTACACCTAAAAATATTATGCCACCTGAAACACTATCATACCAAATATGATTTGTTATTAAAACCTTAAACCAGTTTTTATAATCTTATACCGTCGGATCTTATTCTATAACGCGAATCAATTGGGCTCTGAACCAGTACCTGATCATTTCCGAAACTCGAGTTCTGCAGCCAAGAAAGCGTCAATGTAAAAGGCAAGGAAATGAGGAAAACCAGCAGAAATGGCAAGCTGTTTAAATTGTTGTTCAGACCTGTGCTTCTCTTTGGAGCCGTACATTGTCATGTTGAATATGTCAGCCGCAAGCAGTGTTCTTCTTTTCCAAATCAAATTGGACTTTGCATCTTGGAACTTAAACTTCAAATTTGAATTCCACTTCCAATGGTTTACAAATTCAAACCACACATCACTGTTATCCATTCTCACATTAATGTACAATGTATATATACACCTTCTATACTTCATCAATTTAAAAATTATTTTCCTCGTGTAATAAAAAAATATTTTTTCTTAACGGTATGTCTATGAGTTTGAATTTTTTTTTAAAAAAAAGAAAAGGTAAGAAATTATAGTATAAAATTATATTACAAATCCTTCTTTTCTCTCTAAAATCTAAGAAAAAGTGAAGAATTGTAATGTAAAATTATATTATAAGTTCCTCCTTTCCTTCCAAAATCTAAACTCATAAATATACCGTAATGCACCAACCAATTGTCTGATGAGCCAACCAGGCTGCGCAGTTTAATTTGTGACTTTTTCGTTCAAGTACGTAACCTTTTTATAATTATTTCTTTTGGGGGTTGCCTTAATCATATTCCTAAGAGGTAGATAAACTAACATGTCACTTGATGCATGTTTTTTCAGGATTTTGACCAACGCGAATATACGCGTTGAGAGAAAGGGACATATGGACACTCTTCTACGTAAACGTGTGTTTCGGGAAGTTCCTTTCTTCTATAGTTCTATTTAAGGGGCAAGCCAAACCAGCTGTTGAAGGTACTAAACCCTTTAAAAGTAATTAAGGTGGAATTCTTTCTTTTGTTTATGGTAATTGAATGAATGTAGGAAAAATTCTTGATTTTACGTATTGTTAATTCTTGATTTTACCTGTCGTTAATTAAAGAGTGGATCCAATTAACTCGAGGCTAAAGGACCTTGATCACATTTTAGATTTAACTAGAGATTAGTGTTTACTAAAATAAATTATATTATTATCTAATCATATATTGTCATGTGTATGATTTTTCATACAATAACTATAAAAGTCAAATATTTTGCCTAAAGTGTCAATATGTAACAAAAACTTGATTATTATTTATTACAACCACCAGTTATGATTTCTATATATTTTTATGCATATGGTTGAGACAATTGTATAAATTTGCATTTTTTATCTAGTTAAGGAGTTGAGTATGCGAAAAAGGCTACGAATTTTTTTATATTATTTTTAAAAAATAAACAGCTTTTCAATTTCTTTTAAAAAATATAATTTTTGGTTTCAATTATTGCTTAATGGCTTAAAAACTAACCGTGCGAATTTTCAAACGAATAATCTCAACCGCTTTTTACAGTTTCATAATGTCATATTTTATTTATTGTTATGAAAAATCTCAATCATACATATCTATTACGTTTTAGACGAAAATCCTTTTGTCACATCTATCAGTGTGTGCTCTTCTCGGTATATTTAATTAGAAGCTTTTGGCTTTTAAAAGTGGAATTTCAATCTATTTAAAAGTTTTATTATCGAATATACCTATAATTAAGTTTTACGGTTAGGTCAAACTTTTAGTTAGACCTAGACACAAATTTAGGTTGTATAATTGAAAATTAAAATAAAACTCAGATCTATTTAAGTCAAAGTCTAACTTAATTTTTTTTACCCATAAATACCTTATATGAGTATTATATCATACTCATAAGAATCATAAAGCCTAGCACAATTAATAGTTAGCTAAGCTCTTTAAATATTTAATGGGTTCACCCAAAAAACTATTATACTCATAAATATAAATATATATATATATATATATATATATATATATATATATATATATATAATACATTTATCACACCTCGATGCATGTCTATCTTTGTACTGCTGTGCGCTCAAATTATGATACATGATCTCTAAATGGTCCATGTTAGGGATGGCAATTGGGAAGCTGAAGGCGAGGGGACCCGCATGGATCCCCGGAGTTGGATCTCCATGTGCGGGGGTTTTTATCCTCACGGGGACGAGGTTAAAACTCCCCCCATAGCGAATTCAGGGACGAGGACGAGGATTATGCCCCCCGCCCTGAGAGGTATTTTTGTAATTTCTAGTTAAAATTATATTTTTTTTTCAAAAATAGATTTTATACTTAGTAACCTAACCCTAATTTCATTTTCCCCTCTTTCAAAAATCCCGCAGCCCCACACCACACAAGCACACACCCACCCGCTGCTCCCTCACCGTCCTTGCAATCGGCCAGTCACACACAGCACACTTGAAGATCCAGTCTCTCCCCTCCTCGGCTCCTTGCAACAAATACCAGCATCTCCCCTCATCGCTGACGCTGGAACCTGGAAACCAAAACCCAAAAACCAAAACCCACTTTCACTAGCATCACCCACTCGGCCCCTTCACTGAAGTTGGAAACCGAAACCCACTATCACGAAGTCACAGCCTCATGGGCTCACCGCTCAGGCACTCACGGATGCGAATCGTGCAAGGAGCTGCTATGAGCTCCGATTTGTGACGAAGCTTTGATATGCAAACAAGCTAGCAACGCCGCAACAGACCGCTACCGAAGAAGTGGACGACGGTGCTTCAATCTGCGACTGCGAGCCTGAAAAGTACTGGTTTCAACTTCAACTTTCTAGTTTTACTGCTTTGTGGTTCTTTAATTTGCTGCTTTGTGGTTATTTCAAGAATGCTTTGGATAAATGTCATATTGTGTAAGCTTGGTGTATGTTCCTATTCTCATTCAGCAAAACATTTAAGAGTTAGCTTAATGGTTACATTAGAAATGGAAAAACATTAAGAACAATTTTAATTGAGTTCCTGATAATATCTGCTAATACGGTTGGCTCCATTGAGAACAATGGATTTTTTTTTTTGGGTCTTTATTTTTTTTTTGGGTTTTGATTTTCTATACCGTTTTTGTTTTGGGTCTTTATGTTTTTGTCTTGATTTATTGGGATCTTTTATTTATTTTGGTTCTGTACCGGTTTCTTTTTTTCTGGGTCTTTGATCTTCTGTTCTAATTTCTTCAACCATTTGTTTGTACTTTGTAGCATGAGTACTCCTGGTCAATTCTTTTCTGCCCCTGTGGGAAGCAATATAGTTATGGTCATACCACCATCAACCATCAGGCTACACCCACACCCACACTTCCCTCAAATCTGCTGGAAGAAGACCAAGAAGCTCAATCTCCTTCTCAGACTGAAACACAACCTGTCACTGAACACAATTGTAACACAAGAAGAAGTCCTAATAAAAGAGGATTAACTTCAGAAGCTTGGGACCACTTTAAAAGACATAAGATTGATGAAAAGTGGAAGGCAATTTGCAAGTATTGCGATAAGGCTCTTGGAGGAGACACTAAAGCAGGTACTAAACACTTGCATGATCACATAAGGACTTGCAAGCTTTGAACTGTGAAGGGTCCAAAGCAAGCAAAAATTAATACCATGGCTCAACCATCAAGCTCAGTTGGAGATGGGGTTGAATCAATGATATCTGGAACCTTCAATTTCAATCAAGATTTTTCAAGATCAGAACTTGCAAAGATGATTGTATTGCATGAGTATCCTTTGGCAATGGTTGATCACATTGGTTTTAGAAGGTTTTGTAGTTGTCACGACCCTCCTTGGGCACGTGACCGGCACATGAGAAATCTCATTCCCACGTAAGCCTGGTGACCTGTATCGTCTCTACATATGCATTTTAAAAAAATCCATAAAATAAATCCTTAATTTCCATATAAAATCACCATTGTTAAAACCAAGTTTAGAAAACCAGAACATATTTCCATTCTTTCAAAAAGACAATGTACCATATCATTAAATATGCATACAAAATCCTTTACATACGGAGTGTTTATAAAAGTAATAGTTATACAGTCCCAAACAGTATATATAAAATAGCAAAGCCATGCAAAATGTAGTCATGCCCTAGGGTTCGAGGTCCTGCCTGCATCACACTGGAGTACGTCTAGAGCAAATTATCATACACCTCACCTAATGGGCTCAGCAACTGAATCTAATGCTGCTGGGAAGAGGATGGTGTAGAAGTGCCCTCAGCAGCTACGGTATCTGTAAAATATGAAGGAAACAGAGGGGTGAGTTTTGAATTCAAAACTCAGTGAGTGAGCCCTCATTTGGAACCCATCTTCATGGGATACCAAAGAAGGTACACAACACCAAAAATAATAGTAATAATAATAATAATAACAGTACTAACATCAATGTAGTTCATAGTTATAATTAAGGTCTCAAATCTTGGTTCTTTACAATTTGACCTAACAGTAGTCTAATAGAGAAATAGTAATAATGTCTGGTCATATCTGGGCGTTACGTATCACCGTCCCCAGTATGACACTAAGTCTCTGAATATCTTTGGTCACATCTGGGCGTTACGTATCGCCGTCCCCAGTGTGCCAATAAGCCTCTGAATATCTACAGTCACATCTGAGCATTACGTATCGCCATCCCTAGTGTGACAATAAGGCTCTGAAATCTCTGACCCGGGCTACTTGGTACCAAGGTTAACGGATTAACTGTCGTTAACATACAGCCTGTTTCTCTATAATTACTGCCAGCTCAGCTAAAACCTCATTCTGTTCTCTATCAATTTCAAAGTCTTCTATCCTAGGGTTCAAAATCTCTTTTATAAGACAACATGTAGTATCAAAATCATATAATCATAAAATCAACTCTAATTAATCAAATTTGCAATACCAATATACAAAGTCTCATTCTGAAAGATAAATGTCCCACGGTTTTCAAGAAAGCATATTCTCTTGTTCAACCAATAGTTCAAAACACAATAATTCCCAGAAATCTCAACAGATCACAAAATAGACTCTAAAATCATATATATATATATATATTCACATTTTAGATAAAAATAGATGTAAGGATTAAAATAGGAGCTACAAATATGAACCCACTCACCTGGAATGATAGTAGACACAGGGATGGCACCAATAGAGTTGTGGGAGGTGAGAACAGTACTAGTATCTATCAATAAAGCAACAAAATTCTAGATTAACGGTTAAAACCTCTATATCACTCAAATATACTTCTAACACATTGAAAGAATCCTACCTCATTAAGAAGTAGGAAAATCTTATGCTAACCCCCCAAAAACCAAGAGAAAAGGAGAGAATAGAGGAGAAATCATTAGAATAACATACCTTAAAGCCTTAGAAGTGAAGTATTGAAATTGATTTTAAGAGAAGGTGGAAGAAATGGAGTTAGGAGTGAATTTTGGGGGAGAGGACAAGCTCCTTCGAGTTTGGGGGTGTGTTTTATGTAAAAGTGAAGTTTCTAAACCTGAATGTGGGTATTTATCGTTCTGATGACCGCCTGGGTAGTCACAACGACCGCCTAGGCAGTCTCCAGAGAGTTCTCACCGACTTATGGTTTTTGATGACCGCCTGGGAGGTCTCCAGAGATTTTTTTTTTCTTTTTTTTTTGGGATACTACAGTAGTACTCTACAACCTTTGTTTGAGCCAATTACATGGAATATTGTAAAGTCAGATACAATAAAATTATATGACCATGAGAGGACAAAGATGATGAAGGTGCTTTCAAAGATTCAAAGTCGGATTGCAATAACCACAGATATGTGGACTGCAATTAACCAAATTAGAGGCTACATGTCTATCACAGCCCATTTCATTGATGATGGTTGGACTTTGCAAAGTCGACTTGTGAGGTAACTAATTAATCTTCATTATTGCTATTTCCTTTATTGGTAAGTCATGATTGGTATTTATGTGTATCTATGATATTTACTGTTTTAGTGATTTACTCTAGGTTCATTTATGTGCCTACACCACATACTGCTGAGGTTCTCTGTCAAGTTTTGGTTGATTGTCTATTTGATTGAAATTTGGATAGGAAGATTTCAACCTTGACTGTTGATAATTGTAGCACTAATAATGCCATGATTGAGCTTTTCTTTGAAAAGATTTCGAGTTCTTCTTTTGTGAGGGGTGGGTCATTATTCCATATGCGTTGTTGTGCCCATATACTTAACTTGATTGTAAAAGAGGGATTATCTACCATAGAGGAATCTACTCACAAGATTAGGGAATGTGTTACATACTGGGTTGCAACACCAAAGAGTGAGGAGAAATTTGTTGAAGCTTGTAGACAATTGAACACTCCATATTCAAGAAAATTATGTCTTGATTGTAGAACTAGATGGAACTACACATATCTACTGCTTGCATCTGCATTTCCTTACAAAGAAGTTTTCAAACATTTAAAAGTTCGTGAGATTAGTGATAAGTGTTTGCCAAGTGATGATGATTAGACCGTGGCAATAGAAATTTGTGAGAAATTGGAAGTGTTATATACTGTTACTGAATTGTTTTTTGGCACTCAATATCCAACATCCAATCTCTATTTTCCAAAAATTTGTGAAATTAGATTGTCTTTGAATGAATGACTTTTTTCTGAAAATTTCACTATACAAGCTTTGGCAGTAGATATGATTACAAAGTTTGATAAGTATTAGGGAATGATTAATGAGGTGATGGCTATAGAGGCTGTTTTGGATCCTAGGTATAAGATGAAGTTGTTGAACTACTTTTTTCCTATCATATATGACAATGAAAGTGACAAACAAATAGGAAAAGTGAAAAAGTTAATAGAAGATTTGGTGAATGAATATCAAGCTAAAGATAGGATTAGGAGCCAAGTTCTTACATCTAGTGATTCTACTTCTTCTTCAATGGTTACTGATGGTAGTTCTTTTTCAAGAAGATAAAAATAGAAGTGTAATTACTTAAAATATGTTCAAGATACTGCTGGAGAGGATAATGTCAAATCTGAGTTAGATTGTTATTTGGAAGAGCCTATCTTGCTTGATAAATCAAATGAAGAGAATTTTGACATATTGGGTTATTGGAAGAATATTGGTGTTAAATACCCAACTTTGCAAAGAATTGCAAGAGACTTTTTAGCCACCCCAATATCTACAGTTGCTTTAGAGTCAGCCTTTAGCACTAGTGGTCATTTTTTGAGTCCTCACCGCAGTAGGTTAAATGCAAATACAATTGAGGCATTGATGTGTACTCAAGATTGGCTGTGTGCTACAATTTTAGGTAATGTTATGTTATATTTTGTCCATTTTTTTATGTTTGCTAACATTTCTAATATTTCCTTTTAATTTGTTATGATTGTTAGTTGCTTCAAAAGGTAAGGCAAAAGACCTATGTCTCACAGTACTTGAGGACAAAGATATGGATGATAGGGTATATAAATGAAATCTTATATAAAATTTCATGTAGCTTTAATTTTGTAAGACTTGGAATTAATGTGTTTCTTTTTGTAGGCAAGCACCACTCAAGTAAAATGACTATGAAAACTAGCTGGGCAACAAAGTATCACTCATGCTGATTCTATTTTCTGGTGTTTTCTGCCTTTTTTTTTAATGATTTTCTTCTAGTTCTGTTGGAGATTTTTTGTTTTGAACATGATGGTTCTGTTTTGGAGATTTTCCGCTGGTTCTGTTTTATTTTGTAAGTTGAAGTTCATAACTTAATGTTGTAAAAACTAAGTTTTTAAGATTTATGATGTTAGAATGTTAAATTAACTATTTTTGGTCATTTTTTTTTTAAATTTGGGCTATTTATTAAAGATTTTTGGCTTTACAGGTTTTTTTCTCTCAATTTTGCAAATTCCTGTTGGGATCGGGGATCCACAAGGATCGGGGGCGGGGTGGGGGACACTCTTTGGGGTTCAAGGTAGGGAATGGGGAAGTACTCCCCGCACTTGCCCTCCCCATTGCCATCCCTACTCCGTGTGATGATTGATGGATGTTGGAATTGAAATTTTAATTTCATTCATAATTTTATGTTTGGGCTTACGACTGTATCATGCATGGTTATTTGAAAAATGAGAAAAAGAGATAATTATA
Organism: Dalbergia cultrata; assembly: GCA_031216105.1. NCBI lineage: Eukaryota > Viridiplantae > Streptophyta > Magnoliopsida > Fabales > Fabaceae > Dalbergia > Dalbergia cultrata. The sequence goes on along the minus strand of CM062349.1, from coordinate 41,502,572 downwards.
TAGACTTTGATGAGAAAAGAGATACTTGATAAATTTTGAAATTAGCAATTCACAAGATATAAGTTGAGATTTAAGAATGATTTATTTTAATTATTTTTCAATTCCATGTAATTGGATAATGGGATTATATTTCTAATTTTATGTTATTTTAAATATAAAAATTAGAATTGGGTTGCACAATTCCAATTTCAAACTCTTATTTTATGCTCAATTCCATATATGCCAAACGAGACATAATATTTGGCATAGCTGATCAACCCATTGTCTGATTGTTGATGGTATTTTTATGAATAATTCAATCAATAATATATAAATCTATATTTATGTGTTTTGTTTAAGCACGTGACCTATTTTGTACTTTTTTTGTTTTAGGTGCTCTATCATACTCCTAAAAGGTAGGGTAACTAATTAATAAACAAATATTATTAGTTAATTTCAAAATAAATTAATCATTACATCAACCAATTAATTCTTAACTTATTAAGCGACGTAAAATAAGGAAGTGTAAAAGTGTTGAAGTGGAAGGGAAGTAACAGGGAAGGGGAGGAAGCAGAGCAGCCAGGGGAGGGGGCAGTAGGTGGATGTGCATATGATATGGGTATGGCCTTTGAAGTCATCAATATCCAAATCTAGGTATCAAAATAGTGCTGGTCCACTATATTAAGTCTTGACCCAGGTGGGTTAGAGCAAAAAGGTCCACACCTGAAAAAAGTCCCCCACATTTCTTGAGTGAGCAATAACTGAGCAAGGATCGTGTTCAAAATGTGCGTCAATTTAGCTAAAGGTTATAATGGTCGAATAAGAAGGGGAACTAATTAAAGGTTCGTAGTACATCAGAGAGGGAATGGGGTTAATAAGATCTTGAATTCTTAAGTGGCTGGTTACATTTTGGAATGGGAACCAATGCCAAAGTTAGTTGTCTTGTTCTGATTCCCTTTGGAGTTTGGAGTTCTAAGGCGTGGTGAGCAATGCAACAGGTAATGACAATGATCAGGAAGCTGAAACTCCCTCATGATGGCTATACAACAGCAAAAAGCCTAGCGAAAGCGAACTTAGAAACCAATCACTCCCTCCGGTAAAGAAGAATCATAATCTCGTATTCGTTTAGAAGAAAAATATAAGTTGTGTTTTCATCATGGGAACCACAATTGCTTAAATACATTTGTATCATTAGAAAAGCGAAAGGGTCAACCGATCAGGTTTTATTATGTGTTTCGGGTATGTGTGGCTTCGACAATATATAGAAAATAATAATAATAACACAGCGGTTTGTATAAAGCACAAGATATGTGGATTTAAGGGGACAATTATTCTTTAGGAACAGTACGTATCAATACTGTTTCTAGTTATTTTTGCCACTTACTTATGGTCCAGCAGTAGAGTTAACATATATCACACTCCAAGGCACACCCTACTATTAATACTAGTAGATCATTTGTGAAACTCGAGTACAGCCATGTAAGGATCAACATAAAAGGCACGAAAACCAGAAAACCCAACAGAAATGCTAAGCTGTTTGAACTGCTCTTCAGTCCTGTGCTTCCCCTTAGCTCTGTACATTGTCATTATGAATATGTCAGCCCCTAGCAATGCCCTTGTTCTCTGACTCTCGTCCGTCAACTCTGGCCCCAACGGCTCACAAGCAATCACTTTTCCATCCACTGGAAGAGCCTTATAACAATTCTGCAACACCACCTTGCATTCCTCGTCCGTCCATTGTAAAAGCACCCACTGCCACAAGCAGATATATATATATATATATATATATTGATTATTGAAAACTTGTTACGTTAAATTTGATGGCTTAAAGTAGGCAGAGAGAATAATATTAACAATGACTCACATTTTTAAATTTAAAGAACCAAAAAATTAATTTTTAAATTCCACGAATTAAACATTAAAGTGGCTTATGTGTATAATTTTAGAGAATAATAAAGTGAGCGTTTACTTAATTCATATATAAAATACTGAACTATTTAATTTTTTTTGTATTATTTTTGTAGTTTAAAGATAAATTAATATTATCTTCACAAACTAGAGAGCAACATATATATAAAATATAAATTATTATATGAACTGTTGTTTCTTTTATAATTGTCAACGTTCAATATTTTAATATATGACGCCAAGAAATTGGAAAAAAACACTGCATCGTCCATTAAAAATAAAATATCAATATATTTTGAGGAAAATAGCATAAATGAATTATTATTATATAATATACAAATTTTTATTATTTATATTTCTAAAATTATATTGACCACATGAAGTTTGAATCTAAGACCTCACATGCATATTACTCAAATTTCTCACCATGAACCAATTCTGGTAGCTTATTTAATATATGATGTTAACTGTATTATAGAATGCTAATAAATATAAATTACACTCATAATTTTTTTTTTTTGGTAACCTTATTTTTAAACAGTAATAAAGATCAGAATAGATTATTTTCCGAAAACAATAGGCGAGAGGAAACTTGTACGTGTTTTTATCGATGTGATTAAGTTAAACGTAATTTTTAAGATATAAATTGAGAAAATTACCTTCATGAACATGGCATCCCCATTGGGAACAGATTCAAACGCGTCGCCAGCCACATGGGTTACACCTACAACATGTATAAGCCACGAGTAAATATCAGTATGTTACCTCTAATTACCAAAGACAAAAATAAGGTTACTTTTACAAACAACAAATCAAAAGCTCCAAGTTCCAAAACTGGATGAGTGCTTGTGAGACAAATTTCACAAAGATGTTGACGATGGGACCAAGCAAAATATTGACTTGTATAGTAGCATAGAAATTGATCATTAAATGGAAAACACCCTATTCTTTCTAATGATTGTGACATCCATCAACGCTAATGGCAAAGAAAGCAAATGCATAATTAAGCACCTGGTATCTGTGGTGCAGAGGCCACCATATAGGGCAAATCATAGTTGATACCCTTCTTCACATTTGGGTATTTCTGCACGATCATGCGTAGAGAGAGACCACTGCTGCCACCAACATCAACCAGTGTCTCCACCCCATGGAAGCCGTTGTAGCACTCCAACATTTGCCTCATGAAGGGTATAGACATCCCAGACAAGGACTTTCCTACCAAGTTCAATATATCTGGCTGCCTTGCGTAGTATGCCATTGCCCCCTCTCCGTTTGCCTTCTTGAATGGCTCCACTGTTGGATCCTCCACAGCCTTCTCCACCAATGGCCAAGCTCGCATCAATGCATCCTGTATATATGTATAGACAAGTTCATAATAAGGAAAATGTTTTTTTCCCCCTGAAACTCATATATAGACATGCGTTGTACACTTACGTGAATGTAGATAATCAGGGAGGAAAAATGTTAATTGTACTCATTTTATGTTACTTCTGTCAAAATAATATTTTTTTTTGTTTTAAATACTCTATAATTATTGAATGAGTATTTTATTGTATATGGTAAAGATATTATGAGGGATGAAAATCTTCGGTCCATGAATTATATATTTCTCTTTACTAGCTCATCTCATTCTATTCATCATATATCGTCATGGGTATTTAAAATTTTAAAATAATTATTAAATATATATTATTTATTTTTCATGCTATAATTAATGAGTAATTTTTGAACCGAGAAGGAAACATGATTTGGGTTTAAGTAATTTTTGAGAGAGTTGTGAGAAGAAATAAATTTAATTGGCAATACACTAATGCTCATTCATTCATTTCAGAGGTAATAGAATGTTATATTATCTTCATAACTATCAATATTTATTTATTTATTTGTCTCTCCTAGTTTTTCTTTCCTATTAAACTATATATTATGGGTTTTTCTTTCTTTCCCCCTTTTTTTCGGTTGAATGATGTGTCTTTTTACCGGATAAAGTTGGTGGTGTATTTTATAATTGAACTTGAACAATTAAATTCATAAAATTCTAAAACACTTAACTTTTTCAAACATTCAAACACTTTAATTGTAAAATATATAGATCTTATTATTTATTTATTTTTTTCAATTTATTTTCTCTTTGTCACTCATCTTATATCATTATGGGTGTCTACACCTATGTGGTGGTGAAATAATATTTCCTTCTCAAAACAACTCCTTTGCTTGTGAGAAGAAGGCTACGTATATGTATTTAAATATATGACTGCTCTTTCATTAAACTCTGATGAAGCTCCATATTAATTTATATATAGGACCGCTCGTTCATTAAACTGTGATGAAAATACCAAAAAAAAAAAAAAACTAACTAACCTCATGATGCTGCAGCATGTAATATGCGTAGGATAAACCTTGGTCATCGTCAACGAGAGTTTTACCAATGTCGGTGAGGGAGTACCTCCTTTCGCCACCAGCAGTGCCGGTGATGAGGTGCTCAGCAAAGATGTTATAGCTAGTGAGCAAGCGAAGAATGCGCTCAAGGTTCTCAGCGTCGCCGCCACCGTTGGGACGAATGCGACCCAAAATTTGGGAGGCGCAGAGAGGAGCGTTGGAACCACCTTGCCAGATGGCTTCGGGGACCTTAAGGTTGATGACAGCCCTGAGGGACATGGGGACACTCATCATGTGCGCCAGTTCCAGTATTGCAAGCCTCGCTTTCTTGTCAGACTCATCACTAATATTGGTAACTCGGTTCATCTTCTTCTTTAATTGTTGGTCCCTCCCCCACTCTACTCAAACGGTTTGTTATGCAGTATTCTCTGTTGTGTGTGCTGGCTTCCAGGAAATTAGACACCTATTTATAAGTGCTAAAACGGTGGGTTGTTCTTGTTCCTTCCTCCGTTGGATCCCATCATTAATACTACTTTTGTTTCCACAAAAAATAAGCGATATATAGGATCCAAGTTTTTTCTTTTCCCCTTAATTAAGAAGATATATGTCATAGCCCAAAAATATTATTCTAACATTTAAAGGTGGGTGTCTAATTCAGATACTCACTCTATCACTGTTGAATGTGATAATAGCCTCAACTTTCTCCATTCATCTATACATCCAAAGATAATGGAGTGAATGTCTCAATTGGACACCTACTTTTAAATGTTAAAATAACAATACTCATCATATAGTGTACTATGGTTGCTAGTTGCATTATTGATATTCATGTTGATCAATTGATCAATATTCTCGTATTAACTGTTCTTGGATGACAATTGCTATCATACTATTAATTCTTGGGATGATAATTACTTTCCCTACTTGCTAGATACCCATTCTCCCCACCTTCCTTGATTCGGGTTTTAAGCCCTTTCTACCAGGGATGAGCTTTGTTTAAGGGATAGGATGGGTTAAGATTTAAATTGCACCCACCCCTCTCATGTGATCCACGCTTAAATTCTACTATAAATTAAACGTCTTGCTAATAAAATTTTCTCAGTGGTGGATATAGACGTGATACCAAGTACGGAAATTAGTGTTATATATATTGGTATTAGTATTATTATTTTATATTGCAAACCCTGGTGGATAGAGATGTGATACCAAGTACGGAAATTAGTGTTATATATATTGGTATTATTACTATTATTATATAGTGCAAACCCTGCTGCATGCATTGTAGTTTGTATATGCATGTATATGCATTATAGTTAGTAGTAGTTAGTAGTGCTGGATGCATTATAGTTAGTATATGCATTATAGTTAGTAGATGTATATTTATATATATTAAAGCCATTGTAACAGACATGGAATAGGTTCAATGCGTGCATACATATGTATATGCACGCAGCGATCAGGGTGGGGAGAGAGTACCTTCAGTGTGGCGCTAAGTGAAGCGGACATGGAACAGTATCACATGGAGTATTTTATACTCTTAATATAGTTTAGGCATATCATAATATTTCCAAATATTTTTTTAAGAATCGTAGCTATTGAAGAAATTTTTCCTAGAGAGAAAAAAAGGTGGTTTCTAAAAATACTCAACTAATACTCCCGACTACCAACTGTAAGTGGGTTTAAGCTCATGGCCATACCATTAGTTATTGTTATTATATTTTCATATTATATAAATTATTTATAAAATTTTAAAATGATTTATGTCAAGAAATATGCCTTTATGGATTATAAAAATTTTAGAAAATTATTGTTTTGTAGTTATCACGAGAAATTATTGTTTTATAAAACTCATGGAACCATACTTGTTGTATCTATGATTTATATTTATATTTATTTTATCAACCAGAAAATTTTATGAATCCTAGTTTTTGTATGAACAGTAAGAATAGTAAATTTTGTTGCTATTATTTTTAGCCAATAAATATTTAGAAACAGATCAGCGAGTTAACCATTGCAGGATTAATCGTTAACCTTAGTACCAAGTGGTCCACTAGAAGACTAGCTCACCCATAGTAAGGAATCCAGTGTGGTGTCCATTTATAGGACCTAGTCAGGTGCCTATCAAATTAGTCATTGGACTCAGATTCAGCTATTAACCTCAAATATTCATGTACAGAATAATTCTTATTTCTTTACTAGTTATTGTCATGGATTTAGTTAAATAATTATTTTCAGTATAATTATATGTAATTATATATACAAAATGTTTTACATCAGTTACATGTATATGTTATGTATCTTTATCGTTGACCCATGTGGGTTATGAGTGGAGGTTCACTCACTGAGTTTTGATGAATTCACCCCTCTCCTTTTCTCCCATACAGATACAACTACAGGTTCAGTTGCACCTCAAGACCCTCCCTAGTAGTGCTAAAACTTCTTTTGGTGAGCTTCGCTATACAGTGGAGCTTACTATTGGTTATGTCAGTTTAGTAGTGCTCCAATAATTGTGTAGGCAAGATCTCAGACATACACTATGTTGTTTTAATTAATTTTAGAATTTCAATTATTTATTTAATTATGTTTGGCTTTAACCCAGATTATGGATTTTACGCAGTTCATAATTTATGATTGAAAGTATTTTCAGAATTATGAAGTTTACTTAAACTTGAGATATTTTGAATATATTTGATTTATATATGCATATTAGCTCGTCATGTTATCAGGGGCTTCCGTGGGGATTTAATCCTTCACATGCCCGTCACATTCTCTAGGCAGGTCGTGCAATAGAAAATTTAGATACTGAGCAAAATTAATTCATAAGTTTACTATACAATTTTACAAAATTTTTATCTTAGCATAAGGTCAAACTTAATAAAATATTGGGGTCAAAATATGCATATACTTATATATTTTTAAACAAATTTTCAAATTTTAATGGAGGCATAAGCCCCCCATAACAATGTATATAGATCTTTCCTTGCATATACTAGCTTATTATCCATATAATGCACATGATGTTTAAAAGATATACAATTCATATGGTATAAAAGACCCTTTCACAATAAAGAAAATGTACTCAATAATATATTGTCTTAGCAAAAAAGATGATTTTTATAAATATACACGATAACTGATATAAAATAAAATGATAAAAAAAATTATTTTAGTAAGTGGAGTATTACAGTCAGTAACAAAATAACTGTCACAAATTTTTTGCATGCAATATCGATCAAGAATCATTAATAATATGGAGAAAACATAACCACAAATGATTAGCATCTTTACAATAAATTGTGATCAATTGTAATATCATAACGATCATTTCTTCATGATAGACAAAATTTTTAAAATATTCAACTATTAGTTTAAACATAAAACTCGTTTGGTATGTATAAAATGAACAAAACAAATTAGTTATTAATAATTAATAATATAAAATGATTTTATGAAAAAATTTCTATGTAATATCAATATTGATTCATTGTGGAGTGTATGAAGAAAGTTTTATACCCAGAGACAATACCCACATATGTGAATTTTACGTCTAAAGTGATTTGTCACTACTTCCGATGGTAGATATTTTGGGTTCACCAAATCAATATAAAAAATATTTACATAAATATTTAATTATACATTGTCGCGTTAACAAAAATATAGATTTGATTCCATTATCTACTGCAAAAGAAATTAATAAAATAAAAATTTATGATTGAATAAAGGACATGAAAATTAATCTCTTCTTAAAGGTGATCACAATCATGACATTCTTTAGCAAGTAGACGCGCGGCTGATTTAATGTTGAATCATCTTCGCAAATTAACTGCTTACCAAAAATCTTTCCAAATTAACTAATATTGACACATAGCAATTGCATAAAGACAACTAAAGGCAGAGAGAGGGGCCCAAGGACGAAGAAGGTTGAAATAGGAGAAATTTGCCAAACTCTGCAAATTGCTTGTGCCTCTCAACCAAAGTGCTGTTCGTCACAAAAAGAGTTGCCTGCATTTCTGTGTCTGTAAACTATTGAAATAGGAAGAGACGGGTGCCCAACGAAACCAGAAGGGCAACAAAATGTTGGCTCATTTCCTAGATACACTTTGGTGATCACTTTGTCTTTTCATTTTTCCTTAAACAATACATTAGAAAAAATAACAAGTTTCTTTCTGTCGGGACGTGTGATTGTTATTTTTTATAAAATATTCAGTTCAATAATTTTGACTATGTAATGTCAGTTAGATACAATTTTCTTTAAAGTGATTATTATAAAAAAAAAAAAACTCTTCGAATTTAGTTTTGATGGTAAAATATTTGTATATATAATAATTTATATTTAAATCTCTAAATATAAATAAATGATAGAATATATATCCTTCACGTAAAATTAACTATTTTTTCCTCTAGTATCCATGGGTACTGGTACCTTTTTTTATTTTTAACAGTTGTGATCGAATATTTTATTTTCTATATTTTAATAAAATGAGTTAGTGAGATATATGGTATATTTTTAGTCTCAAATAATTAATAGATACCAATAACTTTGAATTTTATTAAAGTACCAGAGATGTCCATTAAATATTGGTTCCTCTCAAAGAAATAGTCTCGTTTCGCGTATGGCTTTATACAAATTTCACTAACTTCCAACACTCTTTTCATTCAAAAATCCATAAATTTTAATATATACAATTCTCGACCCCATTATGGAAAATTGTTGTCATGTAGCAGCTTCTATCTCTCAACTCCTGATAATTCTGAAAATAATCATCTGTGATTTCGATGATCAATTTATGGCTCCACATAAAAGTAGCTGTTTTGCAGCTTTTAATGATCTTCAGAGTACTAAAAGTTATATTAAAATTTAATTTTACTATTACTATGAGTAAAATATAAATAAAAAAAATAATCATAAAAAAGTTAACACATCATGTACTAAAAAAAAGCTTAGCATATATAATCACTTCAACAAAAAATGAAAAATAAAACAATGACAATCATGACGAAACTATGAATGTAGAAGTAATACAAATACATTTATAACAAGAGTTATCAGTGTCATTTATTATTATTTTGTTATATATTAATCAAGAAATTAATAAGATTATTTGGTGACATATATATATATTATTATTGTTTAGTGATATATAACTAAAACAAATAAATAGACGATAGATTAAAGATCAATAATACCGCATAAAAATCACGTAAAACAAAATCACATAAAATTTTAATTAATAATTATAAAATACACCATAATTAGTATAATTATTTTTATTCTAGCGATGAACTCAAGCGAATATACTTCCAGCCGAGGGACCTGCAAAATACGTTTCTTTTTCTTTTAAAGGTAATCACAATATGATTTTTCATTCCAACGAGTAAAGAATTGTGTCACTTCTACACAAAAAATGACAAATTGACAAGTTTAAATCTAATGCATATTAGTCCCTACCTTTCACTCCATTAATTTGTCCAAAAACAAAAAAAAATTGATTCTTGGAATATTTTATTCTATTTACATTCCTAAAACTTTTTTCAAAACATAAACAACATTCAAATCTATAATACTAATATTTAAGATTCATTACATGAAAAAAATTTTATAGAGCAAATTATGCCCCACCATTTTCATAATCTTAATAATTAAATTAAGCTTTTAAATTTAATTTACTTTATGATTAGTAATTAATATTTTTCAATCATACCTTCATATCTCTCTTCCATTAACACAATAAAAATACCCTACAAAATATCTCATTCATAATTATTTAATATGAAAATAATAACAAATGATATAAACAAAATGATAATTGAACGTATCATTATATCATTAAACTTTTATATGTATAATTATTATAGAATTAACTAATGATAACAAAACTATTATAATTACATTATCATAAAAAGAAGATAATTATAATTAATGATAATTTTATTGACCATGTATAACTATTATATAATTATATAAAAAGCTATTATAATATATTTTCTAACTGGGTAATAGATTTATGTAGTTTTTTTTAACAACACATATGTATTGTAGTTTTGGTTCATTATCAACTTAGAAAACATATTATAATAACTTTTTATATAATTATATAATAGTTACACACGGTCAATAAAATTATCATTAATTATAACAATCTTCTTTTTGTGGTAGCATAATTATAATAGTTTTATTATCATTAACTAATACAATAATAATTATACACATAAAATTTTAATGATATAATAATACATTCAATTATCACTTGTTTATATCTTTTGTTATTATTTTCATATTATATAATTTTGAATGAGATATTTTGTAGGGCATTTTTATTGTGTTAATAGAACAGAGATATGAAGGTATGCTTGGAAAAAATATATTAATAATTATAAGGTAAATTAAATTTAAAAACTTACTTTAATTATTAAGATTATGAAAATGATAGGGCATAATTTTATCTATGAATGACACAATGAAAACTTTTCGTGTAGTAAGTCCTAAATATTAGTATTAGAGATATAGATTATAGATTCTAAATTTAGTTCCTTCTCAATATTTTGATACACTTATTTTTTTTATTGAGTAATATAATTACAACTATTTTATACATCGATAAGGATCAATTTATCCTAAAATTCTTCAAAAATATTGAAGACAGACTAATTTATCCTATATTTTAAATTATGACTGAACAATATATATATATATATATATATATATAATTCTTAAGGAACCATTTGATTTGATATTATTTTTTTCATAGATTAGGTTGGGAGAAGTCTTACCACTTGACTGATGAATCATCAGTGAGAAATTACTATAAAGACTAATCTAGCATTAATTTTCCAATTGGATGTAACAAATTTACATAATTTTTTAACTTGAGCAATGAGTTAGAGCACATAAAAGAGAACAATCAATATTCATGCCAAATAAAAGTGTCCATGATTTTAAATTTCTTTTTCTACACTTAGGAACCATGTCAACAATGTAAAAAAATGCTACTCATAATCTTCTCCATTTAAACCTCCAAAGAAAAAAGGACAAAAATTCTACATTTAAAAGTATACATAATTATGAAAAAATCTACTCCATTGAAAATGACATCACTTGGAAGTTTTATACTTAATTGACATATAATTGCTGAGAAATTACTAAGAAGACTAGCAATTCAAAGTCTATGCACTAACTTCATATTTTCCAGTTTGATATGACTAATATGTTTAATTTTCAAACTTAAGGAATGGGTTATAAAGTATAAAGATAACAATAAATGATGCCAAAATTTATAAGTCATCATCATTACATTTTCCAATAGAGTTATCACTTCATAAAGTGCAATTATCCTTCATTCGCTGCATTTTGTTAGGTTAGATGTGATATAAAAAATGAAGACACATAGTATTTTATTTTATAAATGTTTTCTTTCACAATAGATTAATAGTATTGAAAAAGAAATAAAATATATAGAGTATATATTTTTTATTTTTTAAAATTACAATGTATTCTTAATATCATTTGATGATGTGTGACATCATGTTAAAATGAAATCTTAACCATATATATTAATATTTAAAATTTGTAATTTAGTGTGTATTTTTAAAAACTATAAGATTTATTATAATCTTCTTTTATATAATAACTTTTTTATAATTATATAATATTTACAGATAGTCAATAAAATTATCGTTAATTATAATAGTCATCTTTTTATGGTACCATAATTATAATAGTTTTGTTATCATTAACTAATATTGTAATAATTATACATATAAATCTTAATAACGCTCAATTATCATTTTATTTATATCATTTGTCATTATTTTCATATTAAATAATACTGAATGAGATCCTTTGTATGATATTTTTATTGTGTTAATGGAAGAGAGATATGAAGTTATGATTGAAAAAATAATTAATAATTTTAAGATAAATAAACTTAAAAGCTTACTTTAATTATTAAGATTATGAAAATGATTGGGCATAATTTTCTCTATAAATGAAACATGGAAAACTTTCCATGTAATGAGTCTTAAATATTAGTATTATGGATTATAGATTATAAATTTAGTTTCCCCTCAATATTTTGATACATTTTTTTTATTGAGTAATATAATTACAACTATTTTATAAATCGATAAGGATCAATTTGTCATAAAATTCCTCAAAATTATTGCTGACAGACTAATTTATCCTATATTTTTAATTATGATGAGACACAAAATATATACTTTTATTCTTGAGGAAACTATTATGTTTGATATCATTTTTTTCATGGATTAAGTTGGGGGAAGTCTCACCACTTGAGTGATAAATCATCGATGATAAATTACTACACAAACTAATCTAGCATCAATTTTTCAATTCAATGTGACTAATTTACATAATTTCAATTTTCCAATTCGATGTGAGTAATTTACATAATTTTCTAACTTAGGAAATGGATTAGAATACATTAAAGAGAACAATTAGTATTCATGCCAAATAAAAGTGTCCATGATTTTAAATTTCTTTTTCTATATTTAAGAGCTATGTCAACAATATAAAAAAAACGTTGCTCAGAATCTTATGCATTAAAACCTCTAATGAAAAAAAAGACAAAAATTCTACATTTAAAACTATATATAATTTTGAAAAAATTGTTCCCATTGAAAATGACATCACTTGGAAGTTTCATACTTGATTGACAAATACTTGGTGAGAAATTGCTATGAAGACTAGCAATTCAAAGTCTATGCACCAACTCCACATTCCAGTTTGATGTGACTAATATGTTCAATTTTCAATCTTAAGGAATGGGTTGTAAAGCATATAGGTAACAATAAATGATGCCAAAATTATAAATCATCATCATTATTACATTTTTCAATAAAGTTATCACTTCATAAAGTGCAATTATCCTTTATTCATTGCATTTTGTTAGGTTAGAAGTGATATAAAGATGAAGACATGTAATATTTTATTTTATAGATGTTTTCTTCCACAATACATTAATAGTATTGAAAAACAAATAAAATATATAGAGGATATGATTTGTTTATTTGTTTTAAATTACAAGGTATTTTTAATATCATTTGATGATATGTGGCATCATGTTAAAATTAAATCTTAACTATATATATTAATATTTAAAATTTGTAATTTAGTGTGTGTTTTTAAAAACTATAAGATTTATTATAATTTTTTTTTACACAATAACTTTTTTTTATAATTATATAATAGTTACACATGGTTAATAAAATTATCGTTAATTATAATAGTCTTCTTTTTATGGTAGCGTAATAATAATAGTTTCGTTAGCATAAACTGATATTGTAATAATTATACATATAAATATTTTTTTATCGAAATCAGGATATCTACCACCGACAGCAGTGACTAATCCCCTTGCCACGGGAGCTCTCCTAAAGAGGCAAACGGTTGGTCATGAAATTCCCTCCATTCCCACGAGTAAGGATCGAATCCATGACCACATGTTTAAGGGACAAGAAGAGCTATCACCACGCCACACCTCGTGATTTTATACAAATAAATCTTTATAATTTAATAATACACTTAATTATCATTTTATTTATATCATTTGTCATTATTTTCATATTAAATAAATTTTGAATGAGATATTTTGTATGGTATTTTTATTGTGTTAATGGAGGGAAGAGAGATATGAAGGTATGATTGAAAAAAATTAATTAATAATCATAAAACAAATAAATTTTAAAACTTACTTTAATTATTAAGATTATTAAAGTGATAGGGCATAATTTCCTCTATAAATGACACACACACACACACACATATATATATATAAAACAACATACACTTATTCAAATGTCCAAATTATTAGATACAAATCAAATGTAATTGTAATATGCCAAATGCAAGTTAAAACATGCTCTAGGTCCAGGATCATGCCTGTATCTACACTGGAGCACTCTAAACCTAGGACAATAATACTCACCATTGGAATCTAATGCTGCTGGAAGGCAGATGTCTATGAAATACCCTCAGCAATTACAATATTTGTAAATTATAAGAAGAACAAAGGGATGAGTTTTGTAATCAAAACTCAGTAAGTCCTCACCTGAAAACCCCCTTTCATAAGACACTAAGAAACCATGCATAAAATAATAATAAAATTAATAACATTCAATGGTCTTACATAATTAAATGCACACACACACACACACACACACATATATTACTCATCATTTTTCAAACTCAAAACAATTTCCCCAATTCATTTTCATATCTGAAACCATATCAGCTCATCGTGTTGTAGCTACTAGAGAAATAGTAATCTCTGCTCTGACATGTGGGTGCCTAGTTCCACGTGAACAAGAGCCCTCAACTGAAATTATAATGGTTTCTCGTGAATCACGTCCCTCATGGACTAATTTATTCTCTAAATAAATTGCCCCTCGTGGGCCTTGGTACAAAGGTTAAAGATTAATACTAGCTGTTAACTTGCTAACTGTTTCTCTATTGCTACTATCTAAACCAATTAAATAAATCCATATAAATATGAAAACCTTCAAAACCTTTTAGTTCTCTATGAGCTTTGAATCTATTTAATTCTAACAGTCTGACCTTAACATAACTGTGACTATGAAATCATGTCCAAGGGATCACCCTTTGCAGACATTTGTGATTTCATGCCTCTACAGAATATGTAGCCGTCAATTATTCTGAATCTCATGAAGATTCAAGTTCTAAAACCTTTTGATTAGTCTTCTAAAATATAATTAAACTACCAAGCTTTTCATAACTAGAACTCTCAATATCATATTTTCAAAATTGCAAAGTTTACAATCACAACTTTATTTTCTTCTCTAAAGCATTTTTAGGTATAAAACTGTGACAAATGCATAAATCATATTTAGAATTCAATTTAAAATTCATAAAAGCTTTCCATAACCACAATTATTATCAAATACACTTAAAATCAATTTAACAAATATGGTCCCATGAGTTTTATCAAAAGTAAGTTTCATGCTCTAAAATCAGGAGTTCTAAAACATACAAACCAATAGTAACTTCAATCCTTGTCTAGCATTTCTCTAAAATCAAACAACACATTATATTTGCATGAAAATAACTTTAATGCTCAACATAGAGATAACAAGTGTAAACCCACTCACATGGAGGGGTGAACAATAAAAAGCTAGCACCAACAGTACACTAGAAAGCAGAATTGACAATAGTATCTTTAAGCTTGGAAGATGGAAGATTTCAAGTTAAATTTGAAAGAATTAGAAGAAAATAGAGTTTTATGAGTTAAACAGGATTAGGAAAGGTGTTTTCAGGGTTGAGAAGGGTTTGGAGAGTGTTTGAAGTCAATTATGGTGTTTAGAACCTGAAATGAGGGTTTTCATAAAGATTTTGACCGCTACAGCACTCACCAGAGAGCATAAAATTCATCCCCTGCACCGCCTTATTATTCACTTGACCGCTATGGTGCTCATTGAGCTGCAGTGAGCATTGCAATGCTCACAAGAATGGTTTTTCACTCTCCAAAATGGTTTCTCACTCACCATAATGGTCTCTCACTCTCCATAACTTACTTATTTACATTTGTTAATGTCCTTATTTATTTTACTCATTTTACTCTCCATTAACTTTAAAACATAAATGTAAATATGAGGATACCTCCCATTTAGATTCAAATAAAATATAAAAAAAAAATTAAAATCCCGACAAATCAAAATCCAAATTTTGAGTTTTAATTCAAATTCGAAATTTTTTATGATTTTACAAACTCGTGGGCTAAAAATGAATGGTTTAAAAGTTTTATAAAATTCATTAAAAATCACTCTTTAACTTATTTTTCTCTAGGGAACAATTACTTGGATTTTTGGTCTCAAAAATATGGTTCTAAACTTGGTGAAATTCAGGACCCGAAAAGACAGATAAGGATAATTGACCCCATTTTTAGTTTTGAAAATTTTCTAACCCTTTTATTTAAAATTAGGGCATTACAGTTTTAATTAGAGGAAATGCTAAATATTTAGAAGATGTTATATTTTAAGTGTTATATTATGTATTTAGAGAGCCACGTCACTTAGAAGGCTTATGTAGGGATGAAATTCCTTATGTGCCGGTCACGTTCCCAAGTTGAGTCGTGATGACAATGTTTTGAATATATTAAGTACATAAATAGAACCAAAAAAAAAACTTTTGGACTAAATTGAAATTTTGGTAAATATGAGAGATATAAATAAAATTTTACCTAAATGTCTTTTCTATTCATAAATGAATAACAAATATACAAAAATGTTGTCACTTGCATATTGATAAGCGGTGTCTACACCGCATATTTAATCCCTTAACCTTGGACTTTTACATGGAGTTTTAATGTGTTATTGAGGAAAATAATAATGTTTTATAAATTGAACCTCATTGCACATTGTTGAAAAATCAATAGCATTTGTTCCATTTTTAAATAATTAATTGTTATTACAATTAACCCATCTCTTTGAGTTAGGTTTTTGAGTACAGGAGCCATGCATTAAGGGCAAAGTATCAGAAGTAGAAGCTGGGACTGAAAGGAAGAAGAATTTCCAAAAGCTCATCATTCAAGTGAGCGCTGCAGCGTTAAGAGTGCTGCAGCGCTCGACAGAGACCATCAAAATGCCCATTATGGAGGAAACTATTTTGGTGAGCGCTGCAGCGCTCCTGCGATCACCTGACTCTAGTTACTATCTTTCACGGGTCAATTTTTAAGGCCCAACCTAAACCCAATTTTGAGACGCTACAGTAAGCAAGGGAAAAGAACGGATGGGGAGACAGCTAGCGAGGTTTTTG
This sequence comes from Dalbergia cultrata, assembly GCA_031216105.1. Lineage (NCBI taxonomy): Eukaryota > Viridiplantae > Streptophyta > Magnoliopsida > Fabales > Fabaceae > Dalbergia > Dalbergia cultrata. Next base: position 41,485,522 of record CM062349.1, on the reverse strand, counting down.
GGGGGCTGGGGACAACTCTCTCTCCCCCATCTCTCTCCTTCATCTCTCTAGGGTTTAGAAACTTCTCTTGGATAGATTTTGAGTTTTAAACATTACAATTACAGTTTTCTGTAATCGTTGATTGTGGAACTCCTCACATGGAGGAGTAATTCATTTACCACGCATAAAGACAACTGAAGATCAAATTGTTCTTGAGGTTCCTGTTATTGAAATTCAATTCATGGTTGGTTTTTCGTTCCTTTTGTTTTCTCTTTTAATTTTGATTGCAATAATTTTTGTGATTAAGTTTTTATAAATTATTGATTGTGTACTCGTTTGTATGCACAATTTTGTACCATTGGGAAATTGGGTTAATTAATATGAGTAATTCCAATTGGTAAGAGATGAAATTAGAAATCTGTTAGGATTTAGGCTGCTGCAATTGTTAACTAAATTAACATAGGTTTATAGGGTCATGATTGTGATCACTAGCTCTTGTGTTAGTTGAATTCTTGATGGAAATACGTTTGTATGACTGTTAAGTAGTATTGCGACGTCATATGTGCAAAGTATAGTTGACGTAGGTAGTCACTGCCATGAATTTTATCCGTTTGAACCAAGGATAGAACATATTTTGATCTGAAGGAGTATTTGTGCAGGTAATTCCTTACTATTATATCTTCACAATTTATTTTTTTTTTTGTTAATCACGTCAACAATACCCCATTTGCAATTTGAATCAATTTAAATACTTCCTCGTGAGACGACTCGGATTGCACTATAACTACATTATTAGTGTAATTTGGTTATTTTCATTATTTCTAATTTGTTGCAGGTGGCGACAACCGTAACACATATCAAATGGAGTTAATTAGTTGAGATATTTTTTTTCAATTTTTTGTGTACCACTTTGATAGAATAGAAAAAAAAAACCTTCATATAAAAGATATTATCATGTCAATCACATTTATAAAGAAAATCAATTTTGAATGTAAACAACAATAAAATTGAGGTGTGGATCCCCTCAAGTGTAAATTCAACATTTATAAATATCATGTATGAACATATATAATTAATTAAAGTCTTTTGGGACCTAAGTTGAAGCCCATTATTTCAATCAATGATGTAAATTCACACATGATATTGTCTTGTGGAATATGTGGAATTTACTATTGAGAGAATGTATTGCTATAAAATTATAGCTATTTGTTACTTGATAGAAAATTGCCCATTTGATTTTTATAAGATAACATTGTGCATTCCTTTAAAAGTGCAAAAGAGGTGTATAAGAGATGGGTTGAGTCAGGATAGATCAAATCCAAACCAACCCAATTTTTAGATTGACCCATTTTTTGAAGTCCAAACACAACTTGACTAATGACTAGGTCAAATTGACTTTTAAACCAACCTTAAACCTAAACTTTAAATCATAATCTATACAAATTTTGATATTATACATAGTAAAATTATAAATTTTTACAAGAAAAAAATTAAAGAGATATTTTACAATACATATTTCAAAATAAACCATATGACTTAAAAATAATAACATTACATTATGTAAAATATATTAATTGAAGTATTAAGTTTTATATTTTTATCATTAATTATTATAAAAAATAACTCTAAAAAAATTGTTTGACTTTGGGTCAGGTTATACCAACCAGAGAAGCATAACTCGAATCCAACCCAAAAAATATGCAGTGTCAAACTTCACAACCTGCACCCAGCCTAATAAGTTTCGGGTCAAGCTAGATTATTGAGTTAGGTGAGGCCATGAACACCGCTAACATTTATTGACCATTGTCTATTTTTAAATATTATTAATGTTAACTTCTATGTATGTATATGTTACTTGTGTATATTTATAACACTACACATACTTCACCATAAAAACAAAAAAAAAATGGCAATGCACATTAATAAATTTCATAATTATTATAAAATAATATTTTAGCAGTGGCGTAGCATGGTTACACTGCTGGTAATTATACGTATCATTTCACTCAGAATGCTTGTACACATGTATGATGAATGTGCAAGAGAAAGCATCGTGGGAGTAAATAAATAATTATTTTTTACTGAATAAATAATAGATATTATTCAACGGAAAAGACAAAGTTGTAGCATATTTTGAAATTTGGATTTATTGTTACTATTATTTTCCTTATGTTTCGCAACTGTCAGAGTTTTCAAGACGGAGCGGGCATCCCAGGTCGTGCCACTTTTGCTTTTAGGGTTTAGGCTTTTGCTTTGGGTTAAACTGGTTTTGGATAAAAACATACTAGCCCGGCCCAACTTATTAGGGCCATGGGTTGCTGGCCCGTCATGAATTTTTTTTCTTAATCAAATTTTTTAAAAAATTGTATTGTTAGAGTATAAAACTATTTTTGTACTATAAAAAAAAAAAGAAGAAAATTTCCATGCTTCTTCATATTGTAATATAGTCCCTTTTTTTTTCTACTCATGTCCTTAAAGTTTTCAAAACATTTCAATATTATCCTTTCAATGAACGACATCCGAGTTATAAACAAAGAAAGTTGATGTAGAGTTCAAATTACAATGTTCAAATATCATAACAAAATACAAAATGTCATTTTATAATGTTAAGGGATTACAACGAAACGTAAAATGTCAAGTTTGCTTTAATAATTTGAGTAACATTTACGTTTTAAAAATGCTACAGGCATAAATAAAATAAAATAAATTGAGACTAAATCGAAATTTTAATAAAACATGAGGGACGTAAATAAAGCTTTATCCTAAACGAAAAAATAAATAAAAGATAAAAGGAATTAAGATGAACATTTTTTGTTCTTATTTAATGGTGTCTCCAAACACGTATTGGACAAAGATGAATTTCAACATCTGAAATTCAAGATAAATTTAAAAGGTTTGACGTGGTTAGAATATATCTTATTATCTAAAGTCTTATTCTTCACTTAGATAATAGAATTATCGTGCTGATAAAGCATTATAAAATAATAATGGAGATAATAGACTAATAGAGAAAAAAAGGCATAATATTATTGATAATCTTAAAATGCTTCAAAATAAAGTATTCAAATGACCATTTATAGCTGAAAAATAAGTGATATAAAATCACATTAAATCATAATATATTCCATGTAACAAATCAAATCTTAACTTAAAATAACAACATTCACATCTACTATACGAATAATTCATATTCATTTCACGAAAACTTTTATAGATATCATTCATAGAATGATTTAGGTCCCATATTTCTCAATATTTATGTTTAAAGTATTTTTTAATTTAATTTACAATTTAATTATTAAATATTTTTCATATGACATAAAACTAAATGTTACATTCATTAAAAATTACAATCCACACCAAATAAAAAATAAAGATTACAATAGAAATAAAATTAAGAATCATTAAAAATTAATGATTGGGGATGTGATGGGTAAAGAGCCACTGAAGGATGCTCCTTTTCCTCTTGGCTTTGAAACAAAAATATATGTTACATTACATTTATACTCCTAATTATTAATTAAGGAATTAATATCTATAATATTGATTAAGTACTATATTTTGTTTGCACCTATTGGTAGAATGATGACATATAATTATAGTATAATTGTTCACTTATTCTTTTTTATTATTTAACAATTACAACTTTTAAAATGTGTAAATTTTTTATAAAATAAGTTATTTATTATTAGTTAAAGGTTATCCATCGAGGTTTTTTCAATCTTATTAATATGATATTTAAAATAAGATATAAAGTAGAATGATACATTTATATCTTGTTCATTTATTTATTTTTTAATTTATTTTCAAAATAAATTTATATACTTAACTTTTTATAAGATATATTTAAATAAATAATTTATTATTTTCAATAATAACTAATAAACTATTTTTTATTATCATGTCGTGCATCATACGGGTTAAACGATTAGTTTGAATAATATTTCATAGCATATTTTACCTATTTTTAAAATCTCCATTAAGGGTTCTCCCCCTTCACATGTCATAACACAATGTTTTTACTGTCCTTTACTAGACACTATTCTTGTTGGCGTTACGTGGCTTTTTATACGGTGAAATTTAAATAATTTTTAATATTGATTATTTATACATGGTTTAATGATCAAAATTTGTTGATCTTATTTCTCATATAGACATAACCATCGTCAACTACGAAAACTATGATTAGCCAGGTACACCAGCATGATGAAATCAATATGTACACATCGTTTTTTATGTGATCTCGTACCCAGCAATCATCAATGATGAACGTTTCACATTCTTTTCTCTATAACATAAACTACATGCATATCTACCCATTAACCACTAAAAAAAATATTTCACTTTTTTTTTTTCCCATCAGCTTGAATTTCACTTTAACTCTTTAATCGTAAATGGGAGGGAAATAAAATAGAGCCCCACGACCCTACCAGTGCGCAACTTACCGTTCAGCGCATCTTAGCAACATTCATTTATTTTTTCTTCCCCCCATTTTTACAAATTTTTAATTAATTATTAGCACCTTACCTTTGTCAGCGAAGAAACGACGACGACGACCACCACCGCAACCACCACCTCCACACAAAACGCCGTTGTTTCGAAATAACCTGTGGAGATCCGTTGCGGCATTCGATTCAATCCGACGCTCTCGTGCAGTTCCATTCAGATTCACGCTTTGCATTTCCGCGCAATTCAGACACATTCATCTCATCGAATTGAAGCCGCGTTTTTATTTTTGCCCGGGGGGGGGGATTCCTCGGTCGTTCCTCATTCAGCTTCAATTCAGGTTCCCTAATTTCCTCGATACGAGGCTCGGACTGTTTCCGTGATCGCCGCAAGGGTTTCTGCTCAACACCGTCGTCCTCGGAATCTGCAGCGGGCGCCCGAATCGGATAACGATTGAGTGGTGTCGATTTCGATTCGTGGCAGCAGAATTAGGGTTTTCGGCGAAGGTTTTAGGGATTCGTAGGGTTTACATTGAGTTGCTTAGCATGATTTAGCTGGTGATTCAATTGAAATTAGAATTAGGCTGCTTTTTTGTTGGCTGCAACGAGAATTGTTAGCGGTTAACACCTTTGGCGGTTGATGATGGTAGACTGAGGATGGTGAGGCTCTTGGGATTAACTCGTGGCTTTGATGAACCTAGAGAAATCGCGTCGAGGCCAAACCTTGCCAGTGATTCCAGTGAGAATGGTTGGCTTATCAGGTTCTTTGATTCTTCATTCTTCTGCGAATGGATCGCAGTTAGCTACTTGTACAAGCATGATCACTCTGGGGTGCGTGATTATCTGTGTAATAGAATGTATACACTTCCCTTGCAGGGAGTTGAGAGTTATTTGTTCCAAGTTTGTTACATGATGATACACAAACCTAGCCCCTCTTTGGATAAGTTTGTAATTGATGTATGCTCCAAGTCTCTTAAGATTGCTTTGAAGGTGCATTGGTTCTTGTTGGCTGAGCTTGAGGACTCTGACGATGATAATGAAGGGATTAGTAGGATTCAGGAGAAGTGTCAGATTGCAGCCACATTGATGGGAGAGTGGCCGCCACTGATAAGGCCTCAAGGTTCGCCTTGGAGCCCCAGTGGCAAGAACCAAGTTTTGAATAAGATATTGTCATCGAAACAGCGCCTGTTGTCATTGACATCTTCGCCGCCTCCTCAGAAGTCTCTCTCATTCTCGCCTTCTTCACGAAGTAATTTGAATGAGGATGGTAGTCCACAGTCTCCTGATGAGAACAAGTTATTTAAGAAATTCATGCCTGGTCAAAAGGTTAGAGATGCTTTGCTTTTTAGGAAGTCAGTGGACAGAGATGATGAGGATTCTGAGAAGGATAGTTTTTTCAAGAGGCTTTTAAGAGATAGCAAAGGTGAGGATGAGTTGGGCCAAAAAATTCGAGATGCAATTCTTTTTCGTAAGTCGAGTGATAAATATGATGAAGACTCTGAAAAGGATAATTTCTTTAAAAGGTTCTTAAGGGATAGCAGAGGTGACGAGGAAGACCCCGAAAAGGATGGTTTCTTTAAAAGGCTCCCAAGGGACAATAAAACTGAGGATGAGGATTTGGCCTCAAGTTCTGAGGGATTTTTTAAGAAATTATTTCGTGACAGTAAGAATGATTCCGAGGATAAACCGCACTCTAAACCAATGGAAGAAGAGGGCTTTTTTCGTAAGTTTTTCAGAGAAAAATTGGAAGAAAAGAAAGATGGGAATGAGGAAGGAGATAATGCTGATTCTGAAGTGAAAGGTGCAAAGCCTTCTGAAGAGGATGAAAAAGAAGGGTTTTTCCGGAAATTATTTAAGGATAAATTTGAGGACAAGAAAGATGCAAATGAAAAAATTGAAGGAGGTTCACCCAGTGTTGAGGAAGAAGAGCCTTCTGAATTTTCAGTGTTCAAAAGACTATTTCGTGTGCACCCTGAAGATGGCAGAAGTAGTTCAGCCAATGAAAATAGCAATGGTGGATTGTTTGAAAGTAGTCCAGGTACAGAGAATTTCTTCCGCAAATTGTTTAGAGACCGTGACCGTTCATTTGAAGATTCAGAACTATTGGGGTCGAAGAAGCAGAAGGAGGTCTGTTGAATATTATCTAACGATTAGCATTTTGTTTATCTTTTTGCGGAATGTAAACCAAAAACTTCGAATGGATCCCATATTCACACGCATGACACACCTGTTAATTTTCTTTTAGATCATGCAAATGGCTTAACGTCACTCTGATATCCTGACACAAAGTCCATTTTACAGCGTTCATAAAAATTCTGAGTTACATGGATTACTTTTTCAACATCCACAGATCGACTACTGGCACTCATTATCAGTAACAGTCACATATTATAGGCATGGGTGCATGGCATATTGAACACATGGTAGAGTCTTGAGAAATGATCCAAGTGGTTTCTCTTATGGTAGTTGTCCGTTAGAGTTAGAAGAGGAATATTAGTATTAATCTACGAAGCATAGATACGATGGGATACAAATATGGTACCGATACAGATACAAGGATATGATGATGTTTAAAAACTATAAGACACGACACAACTATTGTATACGATATAAAGTTTGTATAAAATTAACATAAAAGCATAGATCTTCAACCGAAAGAGGGAAATAATGATTTATAAGTTGGCAATCAAATACAATTATCTATTTGATTATCATAGAATTGCTGTTTATATAGGTATAAAAATTCAAGTTGAAGTAAAAATTTTCAAAATATAATTAGAAATATCTAAAAGTAATCAACACGATATGTACTTGACATAGACACGACCACTATTTGTAGCAGTTGTGCTTCACAAGTATTATTGCATTCCGAAATCTATTTTCATTTTCTTTTTTATATATTTTTCTTGTTTTTAATGTCAGAGTAAACAGGGGATTTCCGGTATATAACATCCTTATATCTTAGTTGGATTTTATCATGTTACTGTTACTTTGGCAGAAGCATCCTGGATCTCCAAAACAACAAAACGAGAAATTAGTAACAAAGCCCCCACTTCCAGTTAATCCATCACAGTTTCGGAAAGGAGGTTACCATGAGTCACTGGATTTTGTGCTGGCATTATGCGATACATCATTTGGGTTAGTGGATGTATTTCCAGTTGAAGACCGCAAACACGCTCTGCATGAGGTTCTTCTTTATTTATATATTCCTTATTTCACATTTTCTTTGATTTTCCTTTTATTCTTTATCTCGGCAACGTAGTTAGAGATGGAAATATGTATCTACGTACATGTTTGAATCTGTTCCATTCTGTGGTTCTGACACATTTGCTGTTATTTCCGTGTTTCAAGTCACTTGCAGAGATCAACGTACATTTGGCAGAGGCACACAATACTGGAGGTACTTCACTGTGAATGATATTATGTCTGAAGTTTGGGTCCTTTTGGATGTTGGAATTGGAATTGACTTAAAATTTTAGATTTTATGTTTGGGTTTACTAAAGAATTGTAACATGATTGTTAGAAAATAAATGAGTAATGAGAAAGAGAAAAAATTATATACACAGTAAAAAGAAGAGAGATGTTTAATAAGTTTTGGAATCGACAATTCATAGGATTTTGGTTAGAGAGAAAGAAGAGTCCATTTTAGTTGTTTTTGAATTCCATGGAGCTGGAACATGGAATTATAATTCCAATTCTATATGTTATCCCATACGCCAAACAGGACATAAGGTTCAATGGGTACAGCTATCTGTTGTTCCTTTCATCTGAACAGATTTCATGTTTTCCCTCTGAGTTGTTTGAAAATTTTCGGTGCAGTAATATCACTTATCAAGTTGCTAAGTCAGAGACTTTACATGTGTATTTTCTTCATTTGGAATGGAATAGCACCTTGCTAAATGGTTTGGTTGTCAAGCAGAAGATTAGCAGTTTTTTTTTTTTTATTTTATTTCCCCTTTCTTTTTTAACCAAAAATTTTGGGGGGGGGGGGGTTCCATACATCTACCACTGCTCTGTTTTGCATGTTTAGAAACTGTCATTTTGGTTTTTATTAGGGCCATATTTGTTAGTGGCGCTGTTGATAAATTGTTCCATTGTGTACTGGGAATTGTTGGCTGTTGCCAGTTCTTCGCTGCCAATAACTTTTTTGGTGTGTAAGTTTTGTTTCTGCATTCCTTTGCTTATGGATTCACTTATTTTCTCATTTCTATATGAACTTTGCTTTTATGTTCCCAGGAGTTTGTTTTCCATTGGGAAAGGGCATGTACCGTGTGCTTCATATACCTAAGGATGAAGCTGTTCTCTTGAATTCTAGGGAGAAGGCACCTTACATGATCTGCATTGAAGTATTGAGATGTGAAATGCCAAGGTATTACTTCGCTGGTATATACATGAGTTTTGAAAAGGAGTGCAGTTCTTAAATAAGTAGCATATTTCTTACATATCCCCTCACTGTAAAACGTTTGTTATAGCAATTCCAAGGAGGCATCCAGTTCTCAGAAACTTTCTAGAGGTGGAATTCCTTTGGCAAATGGAGATGCTCTCTTGCCAAAACCTCCCCCTTGGGCTTTTCCATTGCGGACAGTGCAAGAGGCGTATCGAAATAGCAATGATAGGATGTCCAGATCGACTGCTCAGGCAATTGACCAGGCAATGACTAATGCATCTGAGGCAAAAGTCAACTTTGTTAGGGTGAAACTTTCTGTGGAAGCACAGTTACATGGTCAGCCAGAGATTACTGGAGTGGATCTCCATGGTGGCAGTCGGTGTCCTGCACATGACAGTGATGTGGAGTGGGTACGGGTAGCGTTGACAGCTGATCACGGGGTTAGAATGGAAGATATTGAGGAACAAGCACCGCGAAGACGGAAGGAACATCGTCGTGTTCCAAGTACAGTGGCAATGGAGGAAGTAAAGGTGAGTCTTTGAGTGAGTTTTAGTGATATTTAGGCAGCCATTCACATTATTTTCTTCTATGTTGCTGTTAAGCTTCTTTCTTTTTTTTTTTTTGTAGCCTACATTTGGTGTCAGACTTGTTAAAGATGGTCAGCCAAGTTTCCGGAACATAATAGTTCTCACATATATGGAATGTACTCAAGCTTTAGTTCTGGTTGCTAGGGTTCTTTTTTAGTGTGGTCCAAACTGTTCCACTGTCACCTTACAAATGTGTTTATCCGTTTTCTTAGCTTGAAACTTTCTAATTTCATTTTATCAGTGTCTCTAGGACAAAGTAAATAAGCTAAGCTGATTTTTGTTGCAGCAGCATAAGTCCTCTGTTTCTGGCACACAGATTCATATCTGCTGGTCAATATAATATATGTCTAATATAAAAATATTGGCTAATTTATCACATTACATGATATTATAATCAATAACTTGAATCATTGAACTATGCAAGTATGCATACATGCAGGAGATAGGTTGTTGATATTAATTAATAGTGTGGGATATGTAGATTCATTCTGTTCAGTGAAAGATTTTGCCCTTTACATGATGACATGTGATTATATTTTATGACAAGTATATTGTTCATCTCGTTGTTTGACATTTCCCAGTTCATGTTACAAATTACAATTTAGTTTTTGCTAACATTTCAACTTGGCTAGGCTGCGGCAGCAAAAGGGGAAGCACCTCTTGGACTTCCGTTGAAAGGTGCTGGTCAAGATTCATCAGATGCACAAACAAGGGTAAGACATGTTGTAAGTTTATTTTTGTTTAACCTTAGAAATATGGATTTGTTATGCATGACATGATCCCTTCCAACAGGCTAATGGGATTGCCTGCAAAGCCAGTGATGCCTTGTCTGGTGAAATTTGGGAGGCAAGGAAAGAGAGGATATGCAAGGCTTCCATTCATGGAAATTTACCTGGCTGGGACTTGAGATCTGTAAGTACATTTATCAATCAAAAGATTTTGCTTTATATGCCATTATTTCTTAAAGTCTTGGAGACTTGAATTCAGTACTTCAAAAATAAAATGGCATGCATAATTGCATACCAGTGTACAGAAGTGCAGCCAAGATCAATAATTTTTCATCACCTAAAGAAGCCACTTTTTCATATACTGAATTTCCTATTTGAACTGAACTATAATGTCTTGAATTGTATTTGTGATGTACTGGTTGTAATTTTCGGTGGAGTTTGGAATGCTGTATTGTCAAGGTGCACTTCGTTGAATCATTTCTAAAAGATGTTGCAGTCAAGGGATTTTCATAATTGTTTGTAAAATTAAACCTGACAATATCAATGGAACAACAATCTGAAAGAATGTTCTCCAGCTCTGCTACTATAAGAAAGGTCGACTCAACATTTTGGACAAAATTGCTTTTTGGATAATACACTAAATTTTAGCAGTCAACACTTCTGTTAGGGAAATCGGATAGCCATGAAATTTGTTGTCTGCATATTGCTATTAATGAAATATTTCCTTCATTTTTGTGTGTTATTGGAGATTATGATATACATCTATATTGTGCATATTAAGATGGAATTTACATAATAGATTCAGGAGTGAGACTATATGGATAGCAAACAAGACCTTCATTTTTCCAATGTGTCGAAGGCTGCATTACCATGTCTCTCTCTAATTTATCAATATGGTTCTGCAAAGTGCAAACTATGGCCTTTTTGGGTTTAACTATCATTTTGATCCCTATAATAGCATCAGATTTTGGTTTTGGTCCCTGTAATAGCTATTTTTTGTATTAATCCCCATAGTTTCCTACCATATGGGTTTTGACCCGTCAGGGACCAACCAAAATAAATGAAACTATAGAGATCAATCTTTTATGACAAATAGGGACTGATCCTTTCTGAAATATAGCTACTATGTTGATTAACACAAACAGATCAGGATCAATACTTAATTATCGGGACCAAAATGCAAATTTCTAAAACTAGAAGGACTAAAACCTAAAAATAATATTAGGGAACTAAAACCAAGATTAGTAGAAACTATAGGGGCCAAAATCTTGTTTAAATTTTTTTCCCTAGTTGAATTATTTGATTATTCTGCTAGAGAATATATGCACTCAATTTCTCTTGTCACGTAGGTTATTGTAAAGAGTGGTGATGATTGCAGGCAGGAGCATTTGGCAGTTCAACTTATTTCACACTTTTATGGTAGGTGGTATCTTCCACTTTTCCTTTACCCCTTCTTGTTCAGAATTTAACAAATTTTGTTCCATTGATGTTCATTATTTTGCAAATGCCTTTTTGTTTTTCACTTTCGTTAGTCTATGGTATTTGTTTTCCAACACAACTCTATTTATGGTTATGATCTGTAATTGTATCTCAAAAGGGTTGATTCTGTTATTTTGCCATTACCTTGGGCATGAATTAGAGAGAAAGTTAGGGCAACATCTATTGTGGAGAATGGGAGAGTCTTGCCTTAGGTGGTTGTAACAAGGTGTAGAAAGCTATAGTTGTAACTTATAGGTAGGAGACTAAAAAAAAACTATAGTTGAAACCATCAAGAAGAACTTGAATATAAAAAGTTTGTATACAGATATGGTTTACTATAGGATATGATGATGTTGCTTGATTCATGTAACTGACCCTATCTTGGGAGAAATTGTTGTTGTTGGATTAGATGAATTGGATTGGACCTTGGGACACACTAAGGAAAGAGAAAATGAAAAGTGAACATGTCTACACTTTTTCTTGTTTCAAGCTATTGTTCCATTTCATTTTCTTTTCACTTTCCTTTCTGGGTCCAAATGAAGGCTGTTTCGTAAAACAATGTAGCAGGTTTTATTCCAACGGTTATGTAAATTTCCTTCTCAATTTGTTTTACTATCATTCAAAGGGGAAAATAAAGCAATACAAGTCATTTATCCTTATTCTAAGAACCATTGCATGGTTTTATGATCTCACTGTCTGAGTCTATGTATTATTTTGGACATGCACATTGAGGCATCCCTAAATATACTTGGTTGTGGTTTTCAATGTGTTAGCTGGAAATTCAAGTGGAAATATGTAAATGCATGAAAGAGATTGTCTATTGTACAGGTTGGAAGCACCTAAGATTTATTGATGTTGCATGATTTGTTTTATATTAGTATGTTCTGATATCAGTTTACACTAGGATGCAGGCTGTTGTCTGCTTGTGTTTATCAATGCGTTGCTTACAGTTATTAGATTTTAATGCCAGATATCTTCCAAGAAGCTGGCCTACCTCTCTGGCTGCGCCCTTATGAAGTTTTATGTACTTCTTCTTACACAGCTCTTATTGAAACTATTCCGGATACGGTAATTCTGTACTTTCAGGCTTCAAATGCAATTCTTGGAGTATATTTAGGATATCTTTAGATTACCTTAAAAAGTATGTAGAATGTTTTGTCAAATCAAACTAGTCATGTAATCCAGAAAATAATCTTTGGAGTTGGTTGCTGATTTCTTATGTTTCCTGATTTTTGGCTTATTTAATTAACTTACTCCTCTTATGTTTAGTAGGCTTGGGCTTGTAGTACTAGTACTTGACCTTATTGTTAGTATAAATAGGAGTATAGGTTAAGGTCTTGTAATAGTACTTTCTGCTTATTGTTGTTTAGCTGTCCTTTTCTCTTTATTGTAGGCTTCTCTACACTCTATCAAGAGTAGATATCCCAACATCTCAAGTTTACGCGAATTCTTTGTTGCCAAGTATCAAGAAAACTCTCCAAGTTTTAAACTCGCACAGGTAATTTAGAGATCCAAAGGTTCAACGTGTTATTGTGGACTGATCTTGTTTATCTTATGATTTGTGAGTAATTCTTTATTGATCATATGTTCTGCTGTTTTAATTTCATGTTCGACAGATAGGTAATACATTCCAAAAAAATTTGGTGGCATTTTAATTTCATATTATGGGTAATACATTCACAGAAAGAGAATTGCTGAAAAGAAATTTTGTATCTGTTGTTTTTTATCTATTTGTATATCCTGGGCGGATCCTTGCTTCTAATATAGTCTTCTGCTGCCTAAAAACCATTGAAAAGAAGAGTTGTCTGATTATATATTCAAGCAAGGGAAAATGGATCTCTCAATAGTTTTAAATGAAGAGAGTTTTGTACATTACTGTTTTTTTAATACTTTCTTCTTTTTTCTTTTTTCTTTGTTTTGTTTTGAAGGATGGCTTAACCTCCCTTTAACTTTATTTTCCATCTTTTTCTTCATTTTTTTCTATAAGAAAAATGAAGTTAATGATATATGCTGAAATTAAACTAAAATAATGGGTACCTAGAATTTGGATCTCGGTCTTCTGGGCTTTGAAGCTTTGTACTATGTGATAAAATTATTTAGCTTAAAATCTGGTGAGAGGAAGTATGGGCTAACGTATTTATCAATACTCTCTCATGTGCAACTGAAAGCATCCCAAGAAGCATGGGTACAGTTACAAGCAGGAGTTCTAATATCGGAACTGGCTGGTTGGACTGTGGACCAGTAACCACACCAGTAAAATCTTGTTATATAAAATATTCTTTGTTCAAACCAGAATTGGTGAACCATAACTGAACTGAGCAGGTAGAAATTGATTACAAAAGTGTGGGAGGTTCGTTTCTGTTCATTGAGAGGGTGAGGAGAGTAACCAGTGGAATACTTCTCTCTCTTACGGAGTGATATCGTCTCATATCTGTGAACGGCAGAGAATTCTGAGTGGAAAATTCAATAAACAGTTACCGTCTTTAGTTTTCAATCACAATACCTTCACTAGCTACATGCAATCTACGGTAATTTGTTACTTATTTCCTTTCCCTCCTCATCTTCCTATTTTCTGGCAAGTTATTTCCCCCTCCCCCTCATTTGAATGATGCTTCTTGCATCATTTTACTAATTCTATGATAAAGACTGAAGAACACCTTGCTTTTATTATAAAAATGGAATCATTTTTGTCATAATTTGATAATTTATTTTCTTTTTGTATCAGAGGAACTTTGTTGAAAGTATGGCTGGATATTCCCTGGTCTGCTACCTTCTGCAGGTGTGAAACATCTTATTATGCATGCATTCTTTATAACTGGTGCATTACTTGCATATATTGTAATTTATATCACATTACTTAGCCGTTTATTGTTACTGAAGGTTTAGTGGTCTACTCACTTTTTTTTTTTTTGTGATTTTTTGTCATCCAGGTGAAGGATAGGCATAATGGTAACCTCTTGATGGACGAGGAAGGTCATATTATACATATTGATTTTGGCTTCATGCTTTCCAATTCACCTGGTGGTGTCAATTTTGAAAGTGCACCTTTTAAATTAACCCGAGAGCTTCTTGAGGTAAAACTGAGACCATTTGATGTTTATTATTTACTTGATTTTTTATTGTCCATTTGATCAGTTATCAGCTTTATACAGTGACGACAATAATTTGATTGTGCTAGGTCATGGATTCTGATGCTGAGGGCATTCCAAGCGAGTTCTTTGATTATTTCAAGGTACCGGTGAATGTGTGTTTATTCATATATATAGTCACAGATTGCCTTTGCGTTTATTAGCTCTAAATTTGTCCGTTGCTGTGTCCCTTGTAATCCAGGTTTTATGCATTCAAGGCTTCCTTACTTGTCGTAAGCATGCTGAGCGTGTAATTCTTCTTGTTGAGATGTTGCAGGTATGGATATGTTAGCTCCCTGTGGTCCCACTGTCGTCTAATATTTAGCTTGCTTGGGTTATTCTTTGGCATGATTAGATCCAATTTCTCCTAACAGAACAAAGTGTCTATTATTATGTTGTACTTCTGGAAGTTGGCCCAAACCAAATTAGTGCTGCTCCCTGCTTCCCCTAAGCCAACATCCTTTTTTAGCCATTGGCTGTCACTGCAAGCTTTTAAAGATTAATGAATAGTCTAGCTTAGCTTAATTAGCTATTCAAGTTTATGCCTTCCCAAGTAACCTCGCAACGTGTCTATTGACTGAAAACATCTAATCATATTTGGATTCCTTTGTTATGGAGTTGAAGCAATGCATAGAGTATGATAGTTCTGAGTAATTGGATGCTCATGTGCAAAGAGCAGCTATCTTAAGTGATTCCCATAGTGAACTTTGGTTGCTTTACCACTATACTGCGAGTGCTTAAGAATCTCTGTATATGCATTGGACATCCTTGAACTAAAAGATTGAAACAAAGATTTGCGTTTTTGGTAAGGAAGTGGTGGATGGGGTAGTATTCAGCATGACTGTTGGCCAATTGATTAAACATAGTTGTTTTAGATATTGGACAGTACATGGCAAATTTGTGAGGTTGTTGAGTCTTTCTAGAACATGGCGGAAAACCAATGTTTGCAGCATCTTGGGAGCGTTCCAATCCAAACACATTGAAAGGAAAATGCAACCTATTTTTCATCAAACAGCAATTTGTGCAAAAAGATTTCACTACATTTGTTTGTTTAGAGGTTAGAGAAACAGATTTCACTACATCTGTTTGCCTTATAGATGATGCTTGATTGTAATTTGTAACGTTGCAGACTGGCTTATCTTGCAACATGATTCTGTTTTTAAGTGACATCTGATATAGTCTTTTGATGCTCAACCGTGCCCGTACTTTTTGTGGGCCTCTTCCTATCGTTATGTATATGTGGACATGGAACTAGAAAATCAGGAGATACGAAAATACTCCCTCATGCATGCTGGATCCTGAACTATTGTTTTCTAATGTTTGTATTAGGACTCTGGTTTCCCATGCTTTAAAGGCGGTCAACGGACAATACAGAACCTACGGAAGCGATTCCATCTCAGTTTAACAGAAGAGGTTTCAACCCTAATATTAGTTACTTTCTTAACAACAAATTTTTTTGCATGTGATTGTTACGTTTATGTTCCCTTTCTTTTTTTCTTCTGGCAGCAATGTGTATCATTGGTACTTACACTCATTAGCAGCAGCCTGGATGCATGGCGGACACGGCAGTATGATTATTACCAGAGGGTTTTGAATGGAGTATTGTGAGATAATTTTTCAATGGTGATGATTTGCTTGTTTCATTTTGACAAAGCCTGCACAGTGACTTATCGTCAATGACAATTTCAAGTCATTGATTTGTTGTTGGTTCACTGTGGTGTGGCTTTAGAGTTTCTGTGGAAGGTGACGATTAATTGGTGGCAGTGTGCAGCCTCTTTTCTCCCCTTAGAGGAAAGTTCTGACTCGCCAAAATACTTCCAAGTCTACCACGCTAAATTACTGAAGCCAATTCTTTTTGAATTTGATCATTTTTGCCTTGTTTCTTGTGAATGAAGCTCTGCTGCTTGGAGAAGTTGCGTTATTAGCTTCCTAAATGGGTAGAGGTAGTCGAAACTGTACAGTGATTTTAGCGGGAGTACATATGTACTGTGTAAACTGTTTGTTTGATTCATCAAAAGTCTTGGGTGTGCGTTGAAATTGGGCAGATAAGTGATGGCCTTCGGTACCTTGTGGATATCCGTATGGGAGAAGTCAGGGCAGACTTCCAGAATTGGCAAAGTGCTCTGTTATTTCTTCCTGATCTCAGCTTATCTATCCCATCTCTCTTCCCAGGATTCATTCTTCAATACTTACACTGGAAAATTGTTATCAAAATTCTTCAATGATGTTTGATTGCATCATCATTATTGTGTAATTGATTGTTTACTTTCACGGTGAAATTTGTTCACCTTTATATCAATCATACAAAGTTTTGTTGCCATTGCTACTGGAGCCAAGTTTATACCTTCCCTAAAGTAGTTCTAACTGTGGCTTTGAGAACTCTAGATTTTAAACAGGAGTTTTAATAGCTGCCTGTCTTTTTATTAAAAGAAAGTAATCACAACTAAAGTCTATAATAATATCTTTTTTTTTTTTTGTTATAAAGTACGGGTTTTTCGTTGAATAAGCAGAGCATGATAAGATCTAATCACAGATAGAATATTATATCTTCATAAAATTATTAATTTCAGCTCTGAAAAACAATCAATATATTCTAATTTTGGTAATCAAAGTTATTTTAACTGTACGGAGATTTACTTTGGTATGTTCTTCTTACTAGGATTGGACTTGAGGTGTTTAAGTTTCGTTGGCTCGTTAAACCTATATTGCCATATAGTTTATTCGATCAGCTTTAAAAATTTTAAAAATTCAATTTGCTACATTATTACACCGAGTTTGAGTTATACTTTAGGCTGAATAAGTTGATATGAAATGTCGCTTTATTTAATAAATATACAATTGATCTGAAATAATTTTTGTAAAGAAATAAATAACAAATTATATAATTTTTAGACTTTAATTATTATATTTTACATAATATGTTTTTCCATTGATATAATTTATCTTAGAATATACGTATATAATTAATTTTAGGATAGAATTTATGTGTAAAATTTTTTTTTATTGTTATTCAATCAAAATTTTACATTTGTATAGTTTTTTAAATTATAGATAAATTAATCAATTATCATGATTGAAATGATAATATATAATTGAATGATTATGTAAATTTTTTTTATTATCAATAGAAATTAAAGCCTACTATTATTATTTGTTTTTAGTACATAGATTTGACTTATTAACCAAGCTATTATTAGGCGAGATCTAATTCGAGTCCAAAGCAAAGCTGATTCAAGTATCCAACCCATCTTGTCTTACAGGAAAACCTAGAGAGAAATGCATTGAAGAAAGAAGAAAAAGGTGAAAGCCTAAATACCCTACAAATATAGAAACCCCTCCGACAAGAAACGCGAAAAAAGACAAAAAGAAAAAACCAAATATTAATATAAATATAAAACCCTGGCTGGTTACTGCCTCACAAAGTAGAAGTCGAAGATTCAACGATTTTGGATTGCGGAGGCTCAAGTCTGTGTGTTCTTCTCTCCTTCCTTCCCTGGTAAGCTAAGCTTCGCTCTCGTTGTCCAAACAACGCACTCTCTTTCGTGTTTTGTTGCCTCTGCTGTGTGGCTGCATAATCATCATCATCCAGTTCCAATAATACCGTTTCATTGTTCGATGAATTTGCGATGTTTAGGGTTCCACTGTGCCGATGACTTTTGTTCTCAGAAAGGGACCGTCATCCATTGTGGGTTTCCAGTTCCATTTCACCTTCATGAACCGGGGAAGGCTTTGGTGTTTTGTCAATTCCTTCTTCCGCCACTGGACTTGACGCTTCTCTCTCCACTCCGAATTAGGGTTATTTGATTACTCTCTCGTTAATCCCTTCTCTCTCTCTCTTTTTTCCAACAGCATCTTTTTTCTTTTTTCTTTTTTTTTTTTTGGTCTTTTTCTTGTTCGGGGTTCCTGCGAGGTTATTTTCTAGTTGAATTGGGTTGTTGTGTAGAGTTGCTTGATTCTGAACCCTTTCTATTTGGGGTTTTTATTTTATGCGATGGACGAAATGAAATTGATTCCAGGGTTTCGGTTTCATCCAACCGACGTTGAGCTGGTTCAGTACTTTCTGAAGAGGAAGGTTCTGGGGAAAAAATTCCCGTGTAATGTCATTGCTGAAATTGACATATATAAGTATCCACCGTGGGATCTACCAGGTATTGACTTTTTTTTTTTCTTGTTTAGTAGATTATTTTGTGTTCCTCATGTGTCCTCTTTTTTTTTTTTCTTCTTCTCTTATCTGGGTTTCGCTTTTTTTTTTTCAGCTCATTCTTTACTTAAAAATGGAGATTTGGAATGGTTCTTCTTTTGCGGTCGAGGGAAGAAATATGCTAGTGGAGCTAGGATGAATAGGACAACCGCAGGTGGTTTTTGGAAGACTACTGGTAAGGACAGACCAATTGTACACAAGAAGCATCTTGTGGGGATGATAAAAACGTTGGTGTTTCACGTTGGCAAAGCACCCAAGGGAGTACGAACTGATTGGGTTATGCATGAATTCCGACTTGAAGATAAGGATCTCTCTGACAAAGGCATTCCACAGGTAACCATTGATTTCTTGTGTGTCAAAATTAAATTGAATAATTTTACAACTTTGACTGAGGAAATGTGTATCTGTTGGTTGTGAACTGTTCTGTTGGATATCGTGCATCTTTAGTGTTTGTTCCTGGGAGTGTATATAAGGTTCTCTATGATTCTTGCTACTAATACTATTTTTTGCCTTCTGAATTTTCTCATCAATGTCTTCGTCATTGGATCCAATAGCGTTTCGTTAGATAGGAACATATTTGATATGAATCTGGATTATTTAAAACAATGAGACATGTATTTGGATATATCCCTTCAACTTAACACTTAACAAAATTAGAGTCTTTCTTTGTTTGACATACATGAATAATTGAAAGGGATTCTTCGAAGGGAAAAAATGGATTATGGGAGTGTGACTTGAACTATTGATTGGACCATGCAAATAGATGACTTTTTTGTATTTGCCACATTTGAATTTGCAATAAAATGTGTCTTTGTTCCAACCATTCTACAAGTGGCACACTGCTAATGATCATATTTCCTTAGTATTGATGCATACAATCATATGCTTTTGCAACCTCTTCTCTTTGATGTGGCTTCAAAGCAGTTTTGTCTTTTCATATTAAACCCTACACGATAAACTGATTTTTAGCTGTAGATACTTTGCGTATGCTTAGAATGACAAACTTCACCCGTTATCTTGTTACCAAGGTTCTGAAACCTGAATCGGTTATTGAATTAGACAATGGTCTGGTTTAAAGGTTTAGTGATTAAGATGCGGCTCAATTAGTTCAATTGATGTAATAATTAATATATCTATATTTGTGATTATTATAGAGTTTAAGTTTGATGCGCTGACACTTTATATTTTTTTTACACATTCATCCAATCATATATTTTCACGTCAATGAAACAAGTTTGACTCACTCCACTACTTTAAAAGTCATGTGCATGGGAGGATTTGATTTGATGATGCTATAAAACATTTTTCCCCCATTAAATTAAAGGTCTCATCATTTTTTTGGGCAAAGATGGAAAATTCTATTAATGATGCCATAGCGAAATTGGTTTAAAGCCTATTAATGTCTTATATCAAAGAAATTTGTTCGTTGAATGGGGTTCGAAAACCAAACCCAACCCAATAATCCCCCGTATATGGAGAAGCCCTAGCATATACTACCTTCATCCCTTCATGCTTTAGACAATATGAAGCCGCTACCCCCTCTCTACACCAGAACATCAACCGAACACTCCATGTAGCCGCACACTCGAAGACTAGTGGTGAGCGAACCAACACTGGGAGTGCAGCCATGGCTGTTCCTTTCCATGGTGGGGGGCTGAAAGTGTCAATAACACTCGAGAACCTTCCTGTGGTGACTATTGCAGCAACTTAAATCTCATCTTCCTTCACAATTTATATATATTAAATGATTCTTTTAGTTGGCTAGAATTTATTACCTGAATGAAACTAGATCACTTTAATGAAACTAGATCTCATGGAATCATACAGAATGTTTGTTGATACTATCTGATTCTTGCTTAAAACCGATCCCTGTTTATATACCACATTGTATAACCAAACCCAATTCTATCTCAGTGCTCCCTTGAAAAAATCCGATTTGTGTGGATTCTTCCCCTAACTAACGAAGAGATCTTGGCAAAATTGTTACATATGAAATTGAGCGCACACATGTACACACACTGTTCACTGAACTCCCAGATTGTTGAACCGCCTCTGGTTCAGGCTATTTGCTGGTTTTTGACTGAGTTTCCCAATATACAGACACACTGTTTTTTGGCTGTTTTTGTCTCATTTTTCTGGTTGTTATTCTGGTGAATTTATTTGAATCGGTTCTTTTTTCTTCCATTTCAGGACTCCTATGTGATCTGTAAGGTATTCCAAAAGGATGGTCCTGGTCCTAGGAATGGTGCACAATATGGAAAACCATTTAATGAGGAAGACTGGGATGATGATGAGGAAATTGATATAGGATCTGGCCATGTTGATGTATCTGTGTCCGCTCCTATTCAACCTACCACAGGTCATAGTTCTCTCGTAAATGACATGCATCCTGCTTCTGTTGAATGCTTTGGGTCGACCTCTGTGTCATGTCTTTCAGGGTCAATACCTTCTTGCTCAACAAATCCTCCAGCATCAAGCGATCAAGTTGAAGATGACATCTTAGAAATGCTTGATTCTTTCAAAGAAGATAACACAATGGCTGTGGATGAAGACAACATAACTGAGGTATGCAATCTATTTCTTATTTATGCTTGTGCTGTATTTTTGAGAAATGTTGACATGATTGTTTTTCTTTTTATGCTTGTGTCAAATGTTTCCTAATCTTTGTAGTCTTTGACTTCATCTGTCAACACTTTGTTTTTTTGCTATTTGATATTTTGATTGTCAGAAACATCATTTGCTGGCCTTGTTCTTGGTCTTTGAAATTACCATGTGTTGTATAAAACATCCTTCTCTGGCATCCTCTGTTCTTTAGTGTCAGACTCTCATGGTGCTTTGTTTTTATATATTCTTCTATACAGAATACAACGACATTAGTTTGTGCTTTTGCTTTTCCGTATTTTTTTCCTCCTTGATTTTGGCATGCACGCCTCATGTCTGAATTGTTATAAACCATTCATCACTTTTCAAATGATATCAATTCGTACCAACCAGCTCTCCTGATACAGGTTCTGAGCCCGCCTATCTTTCTCTCTCATTTTGTGCTAATTTTGTGGTAACAGAAGGTTGATAGCCCTGCTCGTGCAATTAATGCGGGAGGTTTACCTTGTTTTGATCCAAATGGGATCTTTGGTGACTTGGAAGACCTTAACAATTTAAGCGTATTGGGGGAAGATGGACATGGTTACCCGAATGGTAAGTATACCCCAAATGGAATGCTTTCAACCGGTGATGACTTGTGGATGTCCGATCCAGACTTCATGGAATTGAATGACCTTGATGTGCCATTGTTCTGGGAGAATCAGAAGGATAAGTAAGCTTTCAGAACTGAGGAAGAACCAGCAGCCACGTGTTACTGATGTGGATCTGTAACAGTTGTTATTCTTTCCATTTCCCATTTTAAAACTTTACTGTGGCATGAGTTTCGTGCATTCATTTATGTAATAAGCTAACATGATGGCAACTGATAAGAATGTTGGAACTCGGTTCCAGTTATCTGTTTGGATTATGGGGTTTAAAATTTTTCTTGTTACAACTTATAAACTATGTTTGATTAATTTTAATCTGGTTTTGCGTGGAGTTTTTCACATCTAATGTGGTTAGTATTAATATTTGTTCATAGTGATGTAAAATGATGGAAGTTAAACGACATTTAAATGGAGGGGAATCTGTAGGAAAATCATTTAGTGGAAAATAAGAAAAATGGAAGCTGAGTTGATAACAGAATTTTGATCGACTTTTGTTGATTGAGTGGGACAAAAGAAAGAGAAAAAAGGCGTGTATTTTAAAACTCATCCCCTTCCTCATTTTTCATCACTAGGGATCCCAACGTGGCATATCGTGTTTTGATTATTATTTTTCAATTCTAATATAGTTTGAGCCAAAGTCAGGATTTTATTTTTCAATCCAAACCCATGGTTTGTTGATTTTAACACCGAAAATCAAATATGCTATTAGGAAAATGTATTTATTGTAGATTACTTTTCAAATGCTTTATGAGGACAAAAGGCAGAGTAGGAAATTTTTAATGGCAACGCTGTGGTTAAACTTCCAAACTCTGTTTACGTCTTCATGAGGTGATCTTATTATTAATTGGTCGTTCCTTAATTCAAAATTATTAGTGGTTTTTTCTGTTAATACTCCCCATTCCTTAACCAGTTAACCTAACTTCATTGGATAGCGTTCGCAGGACAAATAAAAATAAAAAAGGAGCCTCGTGAGTTAACTTGAATGCAAACCTTACAAAGAAAGAGTAGAAGATCCCTAGGGAAAGTAGCAGGGTCAATTTCGATTTTCCTCCTCCTATCCCCCTCCTCTCCCTTGTCTTATTAGGAGGTCTCTTTAAGGCCTAATTAGGAGGTTCTTCTCCCAAGGTCCATTGAGTAGGACCTAGGCCCTAAAAGGAACAAAATGTCCAAGAAAATTTGATACCATTTGGTCATGAAGCAACTAATACAATGTTGATGATCTTATGGAGTTATTCTACATTATTCGGTGTGTACATGGTCCAGAATCTTTCACCTAATTGCAACTCTTTACACAGTACACAAAAGTAACAATGATAAATAGTTCTATTGTTACCTTGATTCAATTGCATTAGTTTCAGAGCCTCTTAAAAATGATCTTCGCCACCAAATTTGGAATGCCTTGCTTAGATTTGGACATTCAGTGCCATGCTTTGAGAAATACCGAAACCATTCCATAAACAGCATGTGTTGTTGGTTTAGGGGTAGAGTAAGAAGTGTCTGACCCACAGCCTCTTCCAATGCCTTCATATCAAGCCCTTTTTTGCATCTCTGAAGCCAGCCAAAGTCCAACAGAATCGGTTTGAACCATGCCTGCAAAAGCCCTGATCTAGCTTCCAACCTGCATTGTAGGTTTCTTGTACCCATGGCAACAAACAAAGTTGCCGAGACTCGACTCAGTTCATATCTAACCATGGGGGATGCATCTTCATGCATTCTAAGAAGTTGGTGCTGATCTGCCCATATGTCCACAAAGTCTTCTGCAACTTGACCATCAAACATGATTTCCAGCAGCCAGTTGATGTTATCAACCTGCCTTGCGATGCGCTCGATCAGAGGCTTATTATTGTCTTTCTCCGCCAACCTTTTGGAAGGGACATTATCGGATGCCTCCTCAAAGAGGCTAAGCAGAGAACCCAAACATGAGTGGCAAACAGAATACAGATCCTCCTTGCTGGGGTCAACATGGTTCTTCTCATAGACTGAGCTTTTGCAAAGAAGGCCCTTGACTAGTGACTTCAGTTGATTTCTTGCATTGGCATCCACAGAATTGGCGATAGACCAAATAAGCTGTAGGGCTACATTTGGCTGGGAATCTAGTGTATCATTTAAGTAAAGTCTACCTAGGATGTCCCTTGTTGTAGCATCATCAAACTTAAACCTCGTGAACAGGCTCCTCAATTTCTCTTCTTCCTCTTCAGTCCAAGGAACAGCCTCAAGGTACTTTAAACAAGACAAAACACCCTTCGTGAACTTGATGCCTGCGGCCACCTAGCAATACAAGCATACAAACAAACCATGTAAGAGACAAAATAGGCACCAATGTGCAGGTTCAAACAAAACAAAAAATTTGCATCCAACACCAAAAATCATAAACAAGTTCAAATGCAAGTTCTTATGTCTAGGTGAGTTGCTCCATTTTTCTTTTCACTTATTTTCACGCCATTCTTTGAACCAAACCAACCATAATCAACCAATTAATTCCCTAAGAAAAACTTAAAAAAAGAACATTTACACCAAAGTTTTCTTCTCCTATCATTGCATCTGCATATAGAGCATAGTCATGTGCTCCATACTAGAATGACAAATTTAAGATAACAAACACAAAATAATTATTAAAAAAAAAAAAAAAGAAACAGTAAGAACTAGGTACCTCCAAAATGTCAATGGATCGAGAAACGCCAATTTTGAGGAGCCCTGTGGTAAGATCATCCTCAAACATGAGCTCAATGGTCTCTCTGAACACCCCCAAGTTCTCCACCTCAGGAACCTCTATTCTACATATTTTGCTGCTACTACTCCCACTACCACTACCGCTTGAACCCAAACCCTTGTTGTAATCATCTATCAAACCGGCAAACACTTCCGAGTTAGCGCACAGAACCACAGAGTTCATCTCCAGAACCACGCACCCGCCACCATTCTTCCCTCTTAAACACATCCTCACGTCAAACACATCATCCCTCCTTCCGCCACCGCCGGAACCCTCCTCCTCCTCCAACGGCGCCGCGGGTGACCGGAAGCTCTGTGATCGCGGCTGGGGCGGTGCGGAATCGTCGACGGCCGGAAATGGATCGGGACCGACGGCGGAATCGACGGCTGGAAATGGATCGGAGTCGATGGGTGAGACTCTGCCGGGGGACAAGATCCGGCGCGGGTCGATACGAGCGGCGATGCGGGACCCGGATTTGGCGCTCTGTGGGGAGCTTGGGACCGAAGGAGTGGGCTTTGAGAGGGTTTCGGACTTTCCCTGACGAGGTTTGGTGTGTTGGGTTGAAGAAAAGATGTTGTCGGGGCTAGACGGCGGAACAGCGAATGAGCAGCACCATGTTCGCCGGCGATGGTGAGGGTGCTGCCGGCGCCGGCGAGAGGAAGGGTCCATTGGGACTGAACAAGTGAAGTGAGTGATTGAAAAAAAGACAGAGACAAAGGAATGTGCTGCGGGGCAGGCCAAGGATTTTAAGGAGTGAAGAAGAAGAGCAGCAGCATCATGGCCTGTTGGTGTTCCCTCTTTTTAGTTTTTTATATAAAAAATGAAAAAAAATTTCTTGGAAATGGAGGCATTTACTTACTTTCTCGGGAATTGTGTTTGTTTTCTTTTTGTGAGTGCTGTTTGGTTTGGTTAGCTTCGTGTTTGGGTGAAGGAAATGAGGATTGTTTTTGCTGCTGTGCTTTGCATTTGCAAGCTGGCTGTTTGCTTTTTAATTTACTACTGCTACTGATTTGGTTTTAGCACAGAATAGGGCTTGGCAGTTGTGGGGTTAAGAGTTGTTATTTGCAATTAAGGAGGAAAAAGAGACTCACCGACTGACAGACAGAAAGATGAGAGGAGACGGTGAAAAGAATTTTAATACATTACAGGAAAAGCTGATTGTTTATTCATTTATATATATTAATATTACTTTCCTAATAATTTCTTATTCATTGTCATGTTAGGAATTCGAAATAATTTTAATACATTAAAAAATTAATATATATAAATAAAATAATTATGATTAATTTTTTTTAATATATGAAATTATTTTGATTTTTTAAGATAATTATTAATAAGAAATGTGAAAATAATATAGTAATATTAGTTTATCATTGATTTGAGCTTTTTGCCTTGCTTGTTGTGCAGGAAAGGAATTAACCCCTCCCTTTTGGACTGCAGTGGCTAATCATTTATTCCGTTAAGGGGATCAAGTTTGCTTCTACTTTCGTTTTCTTTTTTTGGGCAAATCTGGCTTCCGCCTTCTTTGTTTGTTACGCACACAACACTCAAATAAATGGGGAAGCGAAAATCGCGTGGTGCTTCATCAACAAGTGTTTTTTAACTACTGTTTTTATTCAGTTCGTATATTAAAGATAATTTGACCAACAATTATTTACACTTTGTAATTTATCGAGTAAAGGAATGTTTGAAAGCTATTGGTTAACTATAATTTAGTTACAGTTAATTTTTTATGTGTAAATTGCTACTTAATTAATTTAATATTAGGTTCGTTGATATATGAATTTCAATACAAAACTTCTTTACAACTAATTAATTATGCTGTTATTTGATTTTAAAAAAGTCAATTAGTATCAACAGCCTCGAAGAATTCTTCCATTAATTAAACAAGCATAAACAAACCTGTCTTTTTTACCCTGAAAGCTGCAGAGCTAGAATCAGGACTGCTGAAAATACAGAGTCAACAAATGGTAGTTAAAAAGAATTCATTTCTTCGGTGTCTACATGGAAAAAGAATAACAAGAATGATGAGGGTTAGATAATATTTTATCGACAAAGGCCGGATGAATTCTTGCACTAACAAACATAAATCATACCCGCCTTTTTATGCCTAAGGAAATATAAAAAGTTAGAGACTAACATGATACTTGTGATGCATTTGGTTAAATCTGTGTGTCACATGTATTCTTATCTCATTTTCTGCCTGTAACAATATGGCTTGCAAAGGGTTTAATTTGGGTTCTGTATTTTACATATTCTTCTTGCCACCAGCCAGAATACAATACGCTGGATTTGAAGCCCTCTGCCGAATGCTTGGTTGAATAGCAGCCTAGTTTAATTTGGAATTCTAATACAAACGGGAACCGAGCCAATGCACCCACTGGTGCAAAGATAATCACTCCCATCTAGTACTCGTAGCTCCTTGCTAAAGTTTTCATCAGGTATTTACTACTGCATGCTTGCGCTATCTACACACGTATAACACGACGCCGCATCAATTTTGAAAAATTGGTTTTACATCCATTGTAGCAACAGGAATCATGAGGGAAACTAATCTAATTGCACGAATGAAGGAAAAGAAGGAGAAATTAAATTAAAGCTACTTTGATTTTGAGATGTTATTCCGAGGAAATAATTGGCACTTGTAATCGGATATATTTTGATGGGAGTTTAACATTTAATTAGTCATTGCCGTGATGATTGAACAGTGCTATAGGAATTGCAACATGAGACAAACAATGAATAATATTATGCTATTCTTTATTAATATTTGTCTTGAAAAATTGATACAATTCGTGTTGGCTTAAGAACTTTTAAATGATGACAACAAAACATAATTATATTTCTCTCTAATGTATTTGTTAAGTATTTCATAATTATATTAAATTGCAAATGTCTCTTAGCTTCATAGAAGACATTCTTGTTCTGATTTAAAATGTCATGTACAATACCTAAACCAAGGCATTGTATGCGAAGGTTGACAGAAATTGAAGGCAAGTAGTATTGTATCAATAAAAAGGAATTCTTCAGTAGCATGTGGAATCCTATAAAATAAGAAAAAATCTACATCTCAAAATACAAAAGAAAAGGAGAAAGTGTACTCAACAAGATACAAGTATGAGGATAATAACAAAAGGACAAAAGCTTATTTCTACCACTTGACAGAACACAAAAAAAAAGGACAGCAAAAAAAGGCACTATAGGAGGTTTTTCAAACGATCAAAACCTTACTCTAACTCAACACCCCTTTGCTGAAACATTTTCTGCATAACAAAGAAAGAACCTCATGGTTTATCATCCAAAATGGAAAATGCTCATCCTTCTATGCTTAAAAAGCTTATTCTTTCTGCTGCACCAACATTACACTGTAGCAAGCACTCCCCTGATTTCTTCATCTCTCTTTCTCGAGGTTGCATTGCAAGGGTGGTGCCTATATATGTTTCAAGAAGAACCATATTTAAACCACCAAAACTTATCAAGAAAATCAATGTTCGTGAGTTCATTTTTAGAGTGATATCTTTAAGAAGAAATTTCATGAGTGAGTCTGAGTTTATCATTTGAATATTTATCTTGGTCCTTGTTGGAATCTTGAGTTTGTACATTGCGAGATGTTGTAGTTGATAAGGTCACCAACTTTGTATTGTTGCTAAATCTGTATTTGAGCTTGGAAATTAGTAAAACTCTCACCCACATTGGTAAGGACTGGAGTAGACTTCACACTGAAATTGAACCAGTATAAAAGTTATTGGTGCATTCTCTTAACTCTCTTTCTTTATCCTTACTTCATCTCCAATTAGTTTCTGATTTGTATTGCTAAAATACATTTATTCTTACAATATTAATATACTACTATCTTAAAAGAAAAACAAATGTATAAACATTGTATTCAAAGCTTATTTAGAAAATTACACACTGTTACACAAATATCTCCTAAATTCATAGGAGAAATCCGAGTGAATTTTTTAACTGATTGTTAAGTGTGCAGAAAATTTTAAAATATTACTTTATTCAAACTCCTTTTTCTCAAGTGATCCAATACCATCAATTTGGTATATTAGAAAGTTAATATATCTTATCACAAATTGTGATTAAATATATTAATTTTCTAATACACCAAATTTTTTTAATTTTTTTAAGATGATTATTAATAAGAAATTGAGGGAATAATGATTAAGCCTGATCAAGGAAAAGGAGTAATGACTACCAGACAAGTATGTACCGTGACACAATTCACTGGCCAATCCCACCACCGTTTGTGGCAAGACCAAGGTAGAAGATGATAGGGTAGCAGTGAATGAGCAATAAGATGAACACAGTGTTAGAGGGGCGAGAAACCAACACCGCCTGTGACTAGTGAGCTTTCGTTTTTTTTTTTTTCTATTTGCTTGGTATGTGGTGTAAGACGAAAAAGATAAAAACAACTAAAATTTCACGAAGCGCACGTGTTAAATGAGGAGTAATAGTAAATATTTCATCTTGAAAGTGTGAGAACAATATCTCCTATAATTTTTCCCATTGTGAGAAGAATGGAACATTATCTATTAGCCAATGAAATCATTGCTTTTGAGATTTCTCGACCCCACCATTTTAGATTTTTTTCACATTTTTATGTGTTGTATCTTACATTTTATATCTCCTACCGCGGTTACTTGGCTCTGTGTATAGCTCTATGGAATGAGATTGGCAGGGGGAAAATGT
Source organism: Dalbergia cultrata (assembly GCA_031216105.1). Classification (NCBI taxonomy): domain Eukaryota; kingdom Viridiplantae; phylum Streptophyta; class Magnoliopsida; order Fabales; family Fabaceae; genus Dalbergia; species Dalbergia cultrata. The sequence continues at coordinate 41,455,932 of CM062349.1, read as the reverse complement.
GGAATGCCTTATTTTATTGTACTAGTCGTTGGACCCGTGTGATGCACGGGGAGATAATGAAAAATAGTTTGTTAATCATTATTGAAAATAAATAATAATTTATTTAAATATATCTTACTGAAAATTGAATATATAAATTTATCTTAAAAGTAAGTTAATATTTAAATAATTGGACAAAATATAAATATATCATTATATTTTATATCTTATTTTGAATATCATGTTTATAAAGTTAAAAAAATCTCGATAGATGACCTACAACTAACAATAAAAAGCTTATTTTATGAAAATTTTACATATTTTGAAAGTTAAAATTGTTGAATAAAGAAAGAGAATAAATAAATAATTTCACTATTTTATGAGCCACTTATAAGGAGGACAATAAGTATCTATGAAAAATGGGACATGTCTTATACCTCTCATCACTGTTTAGAATTTTGCCTCTCATCCTCATCCCCATCTCTCTTATGGGTCTGTATTTCTCATTTCCTGTAGGAATTTGAATCCCATGATATTCAGGGGTTTATTAACAAATTTCAAAAAGAGCAACAACTTTAAAAATATTTTATAATTTGAAAAATAGATATCCATAATATCAAATACTATTAATGACACATAATCTAAATTAAAATTAAAATGCATACATAATGCAAATACAATCAAAATAATTAAAAAATTAAAGGTATGCTATTCCTATCGCTATCCCGTTTAACAAACGGGGACTTAGCACCATCGATCGTCCCTATGAAAACAAAATATGTTTCAACTCCCTTTCCCATTGTGGGTAATTTCCGTATGTACCCACTTTCAATTTTTTTTTATCATCCATGGCCGTTTATATCTTTTCAGTAAATTAAAATATTTAATTTGTAAAAATGTAAAAATATATTTTCTAATTAAAAATAATGAATAAATTTAATTTATACGATTTCAATTACATGTCTTTTCCTTGTACACCCTTTTGATAAATTAAAATATCAATTTTAAAATATATTTTATAATTAATGTGTAATAATTAGTAAAAATAATATATAATTTTAATTTATATAATCTCAATTATTAGAGTAGTATATTAATTATAATATTATTTAGAATAAAAAATTAATATAATTATTCAATTTTTAAAATTAATAAATATTTAGTAACGTTATCAAAGAAGTGTAAATTGTGGAATTAATTTTTTAAAAATATTTTAGTGTTGAAAAATTAAAGGTGTTTTTTCAAAAAACTTAGTATGAAAAAATTATAGAATTAATAGATTGGAATATGCAAGTTGTAAACAATTAAATAGAATATAGTGATGTAGGTAGATAGATAATTATTTTATTATAATTTTCAAAAGTGCTAAATTTGAAGTTAGAAAATTTTTTCCCTAATCCCATCTTTATTTAGAATTTTGCCTCCATTCTCATCCATATCACTATGGGTCTCCATTCCACATTCCATGTGAAGATTTGAATCTCTATTGATATTTATTGATTTATCAAAAAAAATTTAAAAATGCTTTGAACTTTAAAATATAAATATCCATAAAAGAAAATACTACTAATGCAACATAAATATAATAGCTTTATTATCATTAATACTGTAATTATATATATAATTTTTATGGTATAATATATTGAATTATAATTTTGTTTATGTTATTTTTTATTTTTATATTACTTTTATTAAGGGTAGATAGATATAAATGTATTATTGGAAAAAATAATTGATAATTAGATAGTAAATTAAATTTAAAAACTTACTTTAAGGGGGCATTTGTTTCAAAGTTTGAAATTAAGTTCTTAGGAATGCGATTCCTAGGAATGATATTCCTAGAAGTATTATTCTCGGGTATCTTTAAAAAATTATTTATTTAGTATTAAAAATTCCTGGGATTATTTGTTAAGATTCCCGGGAGTAAATTTAAAAGTTATTTGTTTTATAATCTATATTCCCAGGAATATATGTCATAATAATTGACGGGTTGTTTAGTAATTATGTTTAATAATTATGATTCCCAAGTTATGAGAATTTTTTTTACCCACCCTTTAACTTAGGAATGAGATTTTACTAAATTATAGAAAAATCATTTTCCATGGAATAATTAATACCTGGGAAAATTTTTGTAAAACTTGTAACAAACGTAGGAAAACATCATTCCCAACTACCTACTCTCAGGAATAATTAAATATATCTCAAAACAAACGCCTCGTAAGTATTAAGATTATGAAATGATGCGGTATGTTTTTTTTATGAATAACACATGGAAAATCTTATATGTAATGAGTCTTAAATATTAGTATTATATCAAATAAATATACCTCAAAACAAACGCCTTGTAAGTATTAAGATTATGAAATGATGGGGTATAATTTTTCTATGAATAACGTATGGAAAATTTTATATGTAATGAGTCTTAAATATTAGTATTATATCAATTGTTATCGTATTTGATTAAAAATAAATTATCATATTTTTATTATTATGAGTCTTAAATATTTGATTAAGAATAAATTTGGTAGAAATCGAGTTTTGAATTATTATCATATTAAAATCAATTAATTAGTAATTCATTAACAAATTGGCCTATCCGTTTTCTTTTAAAAAAATACTAATTTTAAAGCCTATTTATTTTGAAAATATTTTCTTTATAATTTTTTATATTACCTTTATAATATGAGGCTATTAATGGTTCTTAATTTAATTGTAAGTCATAATTATATTGACATGAGTTCTTTCTTATTGCAAATTGTAATTTTTATTAATGATTGTAATATTTGATTTTATTTATATAAAAATAATTAATAAGTAAATTGTAAACTAAGTTTTAAAAAAATCTTTAGACGTAAAAATTAAGAAAGGTGGAACCTAAATTACTATATAAATGACACATGTAATAGTTTCTATAAAATGAGTATGAAATATTAGTATAATAGATTTATAATATATAATTATAACAATAATAATAATAATAATAATACAATTTGCATATTATATATAATATTGTGTATATTTTTCAATAATAATAACAATAATAATGAATGTGTCGCTCCAAAAAAAAAGAAGAAGAAGTAAAAGACTGAGTTTGTTATTTTTACAAATATGCAAATCACAGAGAATGCCTTGTATTTTTAGAGGTGGGTATTTACTTTGTTTAATTTTAGAAATGACAGATGCTTGCTTTTATTTCAATCTAAAATAGATTGATAGAAAAAAATGCTCCTCCGTAAAATTCAGAAACAAATTCATCTCTTTTCTATGATTAGCCTAATAAAATCCTTCATTAAGTATCAGGCAAATTAGAATAGATAATCACGAATTGGTTCACTGTCTTTTATTTTAGCCAAATGAATCTGTTTGTTAGTTTGCTATACTTGTTAAATATATATAGGGATTCAATGAGCAATAATAGTGGCTATGTCTTGCTTTATCCGATGTTACGGTTACATGATAGATCAAGGAATCCCGTGGATATAACAAAATCAAATTTATTAGCAATGAATAAAAAATAAAATAGAAAAATTTGCCCTTAAAATATCCTACACGCCATAATCGCACGGCAAATAGGAGACATTTTGTTGATCTGATCATCAAGGCATTCCCCTTTTTTCATATCACACGATTTTTCGCTATAATGAAGAATATTTTTGTTGATTTGATTAAGGCATTCCCCCCATTTTTTTCATACCACACGATTTTTTTATTGTAATAGCCCCATTAAAACCCATTAATATTTTAATCACCCCAATAAATTTATATTTAATCCATTTTTCAATGATTCTTAATTCGATATTTGTTTTCCATTCTTAATGATTCTTAATTTTAATTGTAAGCCATAATTTTAATGATTTGTAATCCCATGAATATATCTTAATGATTCTAATTTTATTGATTTACATAATCTTTAATGATAGTAGATTTGATTTGATTAATAATTAATAATTTAATTGTAAATTAAGTAAAAAAATCTGTAGACATAAATGTTTAGAAAAGTGAGTCCTAAATCACTATATGAATGATACGTGTATCCTAAAGCTCTGTATGAATAACACTTATGATACTTTTCATGAAATGACTTTCAAATATTATAATAATAGATTCTTTTTTTTTTTGTCATATCACACTATTTTTTGTTGTAATAGCCCCATTAAAACCTATTAATATTTTAATCACTCCAATAAATTTATATCTAATCAATTTTTCAATGATTCTTAATTCAATATTTGTTTTCCATTCTTAATGATTCTTAATTTTAATTGTAAGTTGTAATTTTAATGGTTTGTAATCCCATGAATACATCTTAATGATTCAAATTTTATTGATTCACATAATCTTTAATGATATTAGATTTGATTTTATTAATAATTAATAATTTAATTGTAAATTAAGTAAAAAAAATGTAGACATAAATATTTAGAAAAGTGGGCCCTAAATCACTATATGAATGACACGTGTATCCTAAAGCACTGTCTGAATGACACTTGTAATACTTTCCATAAAATGACTCTCAAATATTATAATAATAGATTTGATATTTAAAACATATAAATTCAATTAATGATATCAAATGAAAATTTAAAAAATTAAAATACATATTTTGAATACAAATTTAATAGATTAGTTTCTCTGTTTTTCAAGTGAAAAAAAAATAATTGAATCCTATATTCCTTATTTTTATAAAAATTAAAAATAGTATTAATTAAAGATGGGAAACAAAATTAGTATTAATTAATGGTTAAGGATGGAAAACAAAAGTAATACTCTGTTCATTTATGAATAACAGTAAAAAATCAAATCATACACATGTTAAGAAAAATATAGAAGAGATATGAGTTGAAAAAACTATCATTTAATAGTTTTTGTTATTTATCTTGGTAAATTCTATTGATTATTTAGCTAACACATTTATATTAAGGGTATAAATGAAAGAAAAATTAAGGTGATTTTTATGATACCCATTAAAAAATAAAGGATTCTAAACCCTTCCTAGTTAATCCAATAATAAAATTCGGCCATGTATTTAATTTTAGTATACCCACACACTCACTTGTCACTACTCTTTAATTTACGCTTAAACCCACGAAATATTCTTTTCTTATATTTTTACCCAAAATTTATTCGCAAACATCTAAGAAACTGGATTACTTATCCCCAGTTCAAAAGCTCGATGAAAATCAAAACACATCCTCTCTCATAAAATCCTAGCCCCTTCCTTATGTTTGGCCTTTTGTTGGCCCAGAGTGGGTGAAAACACATTTTTTTATAGGTTGTGTTATTTATACTCATGGAGTGTAAGATTTATATTTCATTCACTATTTAAATAGGGTTTACATCTCATCCATTAGTAAATAAAGTGTGAGTCAATACGGTATCTCACACCCTATAAGTACAATAATTTTTCTCTCCTTATTTCGATAGGTAAATGAATGTTCACCTACCTAATTAATATAGTATGTTTAACTAATGAAAATATCATTTTTTTTTGTATAGAACAAAAAATTGTATTTTTTTGACAAAAATACATTGACATATATATACGTTAAGACTTTAATAAAAAATTATTTTTAATATACACAATTTTAAGATAACAATTTTTCAAAAATAAATATTCTTAAAATTTATAAAACGTAAAATGGTTTCTAGAATTTTTAAAATTAATATAGAACATATTAACTATTTTGAATTTATTTAAGTTAAGGATAAAATTATAAGGATATATTATAACCCCTCAATTTTCTTTTCTTTGTCAATTTTAAACTTGTAAACATGATTGATTAAAATCCTTTAAAATCCATCATTCTCTATCTTTTTTTTTTTTTATGCTTTTTGATGCCTTTTCTTTCCTTCCCCTCCAAACTCGTGAATATAACCTTAGGGTTTTTGATTTAGAGGTAAATTTTTTTGTAAGTGTTTGGATATCAAGGAAGGATTATTTTCTTGGATGTTTGAGAATAAGGGTTGGGTAAATTGTAAGAAAAAATATCTATATAGGCTTAAACATATTAAAGAGTAGTGATAAGTGATTAAAATTAAACAAATGAACAAATTTCATTGGATTAACTATGAAGGGTTTGGAATCCTTTATTTTTGAGTGGGCAATATAGAAACCTCCAAAAATTAATGCTATCCAGTCAAATATATTAACTTTGTACTGAATTTATTCAATTTTTTTAGAGTGGTTAATTATTAATATAAAACGGAAACCAACCATTATAAAGAAAACGAGAGCATTTTAAGGATGGGACCCAAAGGGGGAACCAAAAAGAAAAGGGGATTGCTCACCTAAAGATGTTGGCCTATGCAGTTTTTGCATCCAATAAAAAGTTAACAGCTGGATGGTAAGTTCAGTTTTTTTTAAAATGAAAGAAACGCAAATGACTGGTTCACCCTTTCTTTACTTTCCCATCCTCTCTCCGTCGGTGGTTCCGTATTCTTTACCAACACACTTCCCTTAAACAGTGTGAGCATTTCGAATGCTCCCATGGAACCACCTTATTGCACCAATGGACTGTTTATGCCTGTAGTACCACTAGCTACACAAAAAAATTTAATAAAAAAAAACACATACACAACACAGCAAAAGAAGACACGGAGAAATACAACCACCATTCCATCGAGTTTAATTCCCAAAAAGGAACAATCTTGATAATGTTCACGAAACTGGAAATATGAGAGGGATGAAATTTTCTAATTTTGTCGTTATCTTCTAAGATCTTGTTGGTGCCTTCAATGGTATATGAGTCCAAGTCCTTTTTGCTTGGCCTAGTTTTTGCCATGTGTGAAGCTCCTTCGAGCTCTGTTTAAAAGGATGATGAAAATGGGGGTTGTGAATTGTCCAAGGCTTGAATCTTCAGCAATGAAGATAATAATTGGAATTTTGAATTTTTTTTTTAATTGAAGCCCCTCATTTTTTCGTTTGTGTGTGTGCTCTTTGGTCGAATAGAAACAGAGGACTCCTAACATTTTTTTTTTTTCACTGTCACAAAGAAGAAGAGGAGGAGGCATGGTAGCAGAGAGTGCAGCCACAGTCCAGTGAGAGAGAAACAGTATAGCAGGGAGGAAGTCGTTGTCCTGTGAGAGAGAGAAGCAGTGCTACTATGTTGGGTAAACGCGTAACTTACATTTTTTTCATTTTAAAAATAATTAGGCCCAACATTCGCTTGTCAACTTTCTATTGGATGTTGTGTCCAACTGCAAAAACTGCATGGACCACAGCAACTGTAGGTGAGCAATCCCCGAAAGAAAAACCCAAAGATATTAGCGGATATCCTTGTAAAAACGGGTCTTGTATCCTTGTGGCTAGCAAGCACCCTGTGGATAACAAACCCTTTGAGAAGTGTAGGGGCGGAGCCGACAGTGAATTAGCGGAGAAGATGAATCGGGCAACCAATGTTAGTGATGAGTCTGAGAAGAAAGCGAGGCTTGCAATTTTGGAAGTGGCGCACATGATGAGTGTCCCCATGTCCCTCAAGGCTGTCATCAACCTCAAGGTCCCCGAAGCCATCTGGCAAGGTGGGTCCAACGCTCCTCTCTCCGCCTCCCAAATTTTGGCTCGGATTCGTCCCAACGGCGGCGGCGGCGCCGAGAACCTTGAGCGCATTCTTCGCTTGCTCACAAGCTATAACATCTTTGCTGAGCACCTCATCACCGGCACTACTGGTGGCGAAAGGAGGTACTCCCTCACCGACATTGGTAAAGCTCTCGTTGACGATGACCAAGGTTTATCCTACGCATACTACATGCTCCAGCATCATGAGGTTAGTTAGTTTTCTCAAAGTTTAAACTTGAACATCACCCTTTTGAAAGAGCCGTCATACATACATACATACATATATATATATATATATATATAGCCTTATATTCCTGCAAGTGAAAGAGTTATTTCCAGAATTAGAGGAGGAGTTCACCAATAAAAACCACCACCACCACCACCCTCACACCCAATGATTTTTTTTGGTGTTCAAAAAATTACCACCCAATAATGCAAAATACAACACAATAAAAAATAGAGAAGAAAATTAAATCTAAAGTGGTGGGGGCAAGAAATCTTAAAAGCAATGATTTTACTGGCTAACGCCTTTGGCTAATTGATAAGGTTTTTGTCTTCTCCATTAAAGCTCACAAGTCACGGGCGGTGTTGGTCTCTAATCTCTCTGCAACAGCAGTCATCTTGGCTGCGCTTGCCTCACCGAATCGATCACTGCTATGACTCGAAAAAGTCTACTGGAGATAAATAAATAAATTTGAGAAAAAAGAAAACAAATATTGAGTTATCAAGATAATATAACTCTGAAATGAATGAATGAGTATTACCACTTTAATTTATTTATTCTATTAACTCTCCTGATATCACTTCACTATCATATAAAATACAATAATCTATAAACAAAATATTCTGAGCACCTTCTGTATCTCCGTGATGACTTTGTATTACATGAACTCATTTTATTTCGGCCATTGTACTGATTTATCAATTATTTGCCATAAAAAATAATCATAAAATATTCAGGACCAAAATTTATCATTTCATTAACAGATGATGGATGCGAAATGAAATAAGCACAAGTAACATTTCTCCTCCCTTTTTATCCACATTCACATACATGAGTGTACAATGTCTGTATATGAGTTTCAGGGGAAAAAAATTCCTTATGAACTTCTCTATACTATACATATAGGATGCTTTGATGCAAGCTTGGCCATTTGTGGAGGAGGCTGTGGAGGATCCAACAGTGGAGCCGTTCAAGAAGGTACACGGAGAGGGTCCATTTGAATACTACTCAAAGCGGCCAGATATGGCGAATTTGTATGCTAAGGCCATGTCTGGAATTAATGTACCCTTGATGAGGGAAATGTTGGAGTGCTACAATGGCTTCGAAGGGGTGGAGACACTGGTTGATGTTGGTGGCGGCACTGGTCTCTCTCTACGCATGATCATGCAGAAGTACCCAAATGTGAAGAAGGGTATCAACTTTGATTTCCCCTACATGTTGGCATGTGCACCACAGGCTCCAGGTGCTTAATTATGCATTTACTTTCTTTAATTTTCCATTGGCATTGACATATATATACGGCGATGTCATAATCATTAGAAAGAATATGGTGTTTTAATTTTCGCTTGTAAAGTAACTTTAATTAGAGGTAACATACTAATATCTACTCGTGGCATATATATATATATATATTGTAGGTGTAACCAATGTGGGTGGCGACGCGTTTGAATCTGTTCCCAGTGGGGATGCTATCTTCATGAAGGTGTTTTTCTCAATTTATAGCTTAAAAATTATATTTTTTACTTAATCATCATATCGGTAGTGTCTGGAATATTTGAAATGATTAAATAAAATAAAAATTGAATTCCATTTATGTTTAATGTGTTAATGGAATAGTTAAAATATGAATTGAATTCATTTGATTTGCATTTAGTTCTTTTGTTTTTGAAATCCAATCAAAAATTAGTTTTTTAGTTTTTGAAGTTACTAAAACAGAGTCATGTTAAGATTCTGATTCCATTTCTGATATTACGTTGTTGCGTTTCTATGGATGTGTTACGTTTAAGATATATACAGGCACGAAGCTGCATCTTACTTGGTCTAAGCCTGGGATTGGGATGCATCAGTGTTTGGCATTTTTGCTTCTATGTTGTGATCATTTTTTGCCCATTATTTGAGTAATAAATAAATAAATTATCATGTTTTATTCTCTCTGCCTACTTTAACTTTCTGTCATCGAATTTAACTTGGAAGTTTTCAATACATCAACAAATGCATATATGTTCTTGTTGCAGTGGTTATTTGTAGCATGGACGGATGAGGAATGCAAGCAAGTATTGCAGAATTGTTATAAGGCGCTGCCAGCGAATGGAAAAGTGATTGCTTGTGAGCCAGTGGTGCCGGAGTTGACGGACGAGAGTCAAAGAACAAGGACTTTGCTAGAGGGTGACATATACATAATGACAATGTACAGGTCTAAGGGGAAGCACAGGACTGAGCAACAATACAAACAACTTGGCATTTCTGCTGGGTTTTCTCGTTTCCATGCCTTCTATGATGCTGACCCTTACATGGGTGTACTTGAGTTCCACAAATGAGCAACTAGGCTTTGCTTTGGAGTCTTATGTGTCCACTCTACTAGATCATATATAAGTGGCCAAAAATACCTAGGAACAATATTGATACACTCATTGAAATTGTTCCTAAGGAGTAATAATAATATAGGAGGAGGGAGTATTAGGTTAGTACTGTCTGAGCTTTTTGCCTTGCTTGTTGGGCAGGGAAGGCGTAAAGCCATAAACCTCTCCCTTTTGGACTCCAATGGCTAATCATTTATTCCGTTAAAGGGGATCAAGTTTGGTTCTACTTTCATTGTCTTCTTTTTCTTCGCCAAATCTGGCTTCGGCCTCCTTCTTTCTTTGTTTGTTACGCACACTGCACTCGGTTCAATAATTGGGAAAAGGAAAAATCTCGTGGTGCTTCGTCAACATGTGTTTTAACTTTTTATTCAATTCGTTATGATAAAATTAACTTGACTAACAATCACTTACAGTTTGTAATTTATCGAGAAAAGGAATATGTGTGAGAGCTATTGGTATAAATTGCTACTTAATTAATTCAATATTAAGTTAATTGACATATAAATTTTCATACAAAATTTCTTTACTAGTGTACTTAATCATGCTACTATTTAATATAAAAAAAAAGTCTAATATCAACAGCCTCGAAGAATTCTCCCATAAATTAACAAGCATAAACAAACCTGTCGTTTTTACCCTGAAAGCTGCAGAACCAGAATTAGGGCTACTGAAAGTACAGAGTCAACAAATGGCAGTTAAAAAGAATTGTACAAAATTTTATATTCAATTCTTCGGTGTCTACATGGAGAAAGAATAACAAGAATGATGTGGGTTAGATACAATTTTTTTAAACACTTTAGGGATATAGTTTTCTTTCATCAACAATCAATATTTTATCAACAAAAAGGCCGGATGAATTCTTCCACTAACAAACATAAATCATACCGGCCTTTTTATACCTGAAGAAGCATAGATAAAAGTTAGGGACTAAGATGGTACTTTTGATGCATAGTCCATTTGCAGTGAACGGTTTTGCTTAAATCTCTCACAGTATGCATGTATTCTTATCTCATCTTCTGTCCGTAACAATACGGCTTGCAAAGGGTTTGGGTTCCGTGATTACTTATTCTTCTTGCCACCAGCCAGAATACGCTGGATTTGAAGCCCCCTGCTGAATGCTTGGTTGAATAGCAGCCTAGTTTGGAATTCTGATACAAATGGGAACCAAGCCAACACAGCCACTGGTGCAAAGATGATCACTCCCATCAGGTATTCGTAGCCCCTTGCTAAAGCTTTGACAGACCCCCACATTCCTAAGCCCTTCACCAATGGCCTGCATGCTTGTGCTATCTGCACCCCATGTAGCATAACAACAAACCAATGAGAAAAAGTGGTTTTACTTTCATTGTAGCAACAGGAATCATGAGGAAAACTAATCTAACTGCATGAAGAGTGAACACACTGTTGTAGTTAGCAACATGAGACAAACCAAGAATAATGATTAAACCCGAAGGTAATGACTACTAGACAAGTATGTAACCATGACACGATCCATCAAGGGCCTAGCACACTGTTAAGGTCAAATGTGTCTGGGACAAATCTAATATATATATTGATACATGCTTAGAAGAGTAAATTGGATATTTTAGTATTGGAAAAACAGATGATAATTGTAGTATGCCCATGGGACCTATCACAAGGGCGTCAGCTAAAAGGATTCAAAACAATTTTAGAAACTTGGCTAAACCATTTGTTGAAGAGATGCATCAAGAATTAGTCAAGGCTCCTATTGAAAATTATGGACAGCCCAAAATATTATTATTAGTGAATTGACATTGATAAAATATTTTGGTCATGTGGTGCCAAGTAGGTTTATTTAGTTTATTAGTTTTTTTTTATTTAAAAAAAAAATGTTCAAGACTTATTTTATTTTTTTTATGTTTGTTAATCCTAATTGTTAGTGTAGTAATTTGGACTTAGTCTGGTAGGATTAGGAAATATGTTTAACCTAAATAAGAGGTATAAATACCTTCAAAACTTGGCAGACACAAGGTTTTAGTTTTGAGTTTTGAATGAAATTTCTTGGTTTCTTTTAAGAAACTTTGTGCATACAAGTGAGGTAGAGTGATTCCCTTGTAGTATTTTATTTGATTTTCAATCCTATTATCTTTATCAATTGTGTGTTGGGGTTTCTGGGTCTTAATATCCACATGGTTTCTCATCATATATATATATATATAATCAACTCGAGGGAAAAGTACCACTATAAGTGCCCATCCTGTTGGCAAAAAGGCTAGGAGACTTGCAAAGATGTCTTCAACTGTGAGACTAAGCAGAGTAAACATCAAGGTCAGAGAGACAATGGCTCCAATAAATAGGAACAACTTGAGAAGGCGGAACATCAGCTGGAAATGTGCACTGAACTTCTTGCTACCCAAGGACACAATCTGCAGTTTCAAATGCCACCAATCAATGAAATCACTATCAAGCTAAAGCAGAGGAAATACTATTCATTCAACAATTCAACGAACGTTTTGATGATCACTGGATACCAACCTTCAGGGTAACAAAGACAGCTACTATCACTAGCCAGGACAGACCATAAACCTGGAGTGAAAATGCATGCATGTCAGAAAAACTCATCATACATATTCTCATTTCTGTTATGGAATGGAGAAATCTAGTATAGGTGTCGAAAGAAGTTGAATATTCCTCAGGTGCAGATTAAAGAATTTGTGACATGACGACACAATAAAACTAACTTACAAAGCATATGATACTTACCACGATGCTCTTATCATCTCTGGCTACATGGAGATGATAGACAATCCCATACTGATAAAGAAGGAAGCGCATGGATAGAATAATCTCACAGATCCGCCCCAAAAACCCACAGTGCTGCAGATGCTCCTGTTCCTCATCCCACCACGACTCCCAGCTCTTGTTTGAAGGAACACCAATGCCACCACGGATACTAATCCATTTCTGCCAATCATCCCAGTCCTCAACTATCTTCTGCCACTCAAATCCTGATGGATTGAAGAGGAAAGGAGCAAACAACCAAGAACAAACCAAGAACCACATTGACCACGAAAGAAGGCCATAAGCTGCTGAGTCAGGTGTTGCTGCTCCATAGATCTTGTAACATATGAGCAGCATTGTCAGCTCAAGCCCTTTAACGAAGTGACTCCTAGAGTACAGCCTGTAGTTCTCGGCATACTTCTCATGGCGAACGACAAAGCCACGCCCCGTTGCTCTGTACTTTGCCCCTCCATGCAGAAGAGTGCGACCAAAATAGTGCATCTTGGTCCCTAGAGAGAAAGTGAAGAAAACGGGTGCTAGCTGCAACTGCATTATGATGAGCTCACCTAAAGCAGTTCTGAACCCTCTCTCCAGCCCAATTTCCATGACCATGGGCAGAGTCATGAGGAGTCCTATTTGTACTAGAGATTGTGAAGCCATTGCCGCCTTTAGTGTATCATCTCCCCTTCTATTGGCAAACTTGACTATTGCATCCTCAAGCCCACTCAATGAGAGGTAAAGCTTGCCATATAGGAATGCATAGACCGTGAGGACCACAATCTGTGAATAAGCAAAAAGAAAGACTTAATGTCATATATATGCATGCAGAATTCAAGACTCAACAAAAGAAGAAAACAGCAAATTTAAATACACTTATACACCATCAGTTTAGTTTAGTTTTTGACTTGAAAAAGACTATTGTGTGTTGTTTTGGTTCATTCTAAATGGCGTTAACCATTACCATTGAGCTGACGTAGAATCCTATGGTGGTGAAATAAAATGAAAGCATGCGGAAGAAGTCAAAGCGATGGCCCAGCCTGTAGATATCCCTGCTGATTGTCTGCTCTCCGTTACCACAGGCAACCTTCGCTTCAAAAAGTGAGATTTGATTGAGGCCAACATCTCTACCCTTTCCAATTTGGATGTATTCGTGATGAGTAACATTCCCGCGTCTTAGTGTTGAGTTGAATCCTGCAACACAGGAAAAAGGAGGGTGTGTGATGCAGCGAGCGCACAGGAAGAAGTATCAAGCATCACCAATTTACTATAGTATAGTGCTAAGAAATATGTTTCAACAATGTTGTTACCAGCAAAAATATCTTCACTCAAATTGATGCCGCGGGAAGCTTTGCTGATTCCTCCACGGGTGATATGGAAAATCCTATCAAAAACATCTGGATGACCGTAGTGGAAACGCACCCTGGAATTGAACCCAGAAAAATTAACGCATTTGAAAATAGTTTTTGACCAATATGTTACACATTTGAGAATAGTTACATATATAAGTACGCATAAGTCAACCGAAACACGAAAGGAAAACTTACTTGAGGGGTCTTGCAAGAACTCTTTGACCTATTGTGACAAAGCTTGTTTCTTGATTTGACATAAACCAAGCCAATGAAGAAACACTGTAGCAAGCAAGAGGTAGATTTAAATTAAATAATATGGAACTTAATTTTAAAGCATTAATTACAGGAGTGTTCACTCAATGTAACGTAGAATAAAATTCATCAGACCTGCCTGTGAAGATATGCTCACGAACACCTAATATGGTAGGTCGACGCACCCCATGATCCTCGTTAAATTCTTCCAGAAGGTTACGCATTTTCAAAGCTTCTTCCAAGTAATTATCCTACAAGAAATTTCACAAATAAATTACCATCTTACTAATATTATAGGCACAGGCACCCAGTGTTAGATTTGTTAAAGCCAATTAATTTTAAAGGTTATAATATTTTACCTGGTTCATGTCAATAGTCTGAAGAGCTTCCCCTCTAGTAAACATGATGGCATGATTTTGATTTTCAGGCTTCCCTTCTCCTAACTTTGCTGGACCCGGCAGTTTTATTCTATATATTTCCTTAAGAGGAAATTGATAAAACCATTAGTTATAAGGTAAACTATGCATGAGCAAATTTATCTTGTATTCTGACATGAATGGAATTTACTTGGTCGCGGTTATCCATTGCTTTGACCAAGACAGAATAATAAACTTTCTGAACTTTTCCGGCTTCTCTTTCTTCAACTTCATCAATGTAAGCAACACGGAGGGAGGGATTACTACAAATGAAGAACAATAAGTTATGCTCTTAAATCAAGTGAACCAAAAAGCCAAATGAACTGAATTCAGTTTATCAGTTGGAGAACAACAACATACTTAACCATCAAATTCAGGATGTCTGTTGCACGGCGGTCTCCGCTACGCTTTTGATTGCCATAGTTCTGACATGTAGCCACGTATGTGAATTTCATGTCAGCAATAGCCTCGATACTGGCATACAGGGATCTCTGGCTCTTTCTTTCTTCCTCAGATGGAATGATAACAGCCTTATAGCCTTCCAATATCTCTGCACACATGATAGCAAAAACAAAAATGTTATTTCAACATATCAAAAGCGGGTGTCTATTGGAACGCCCAGTTTATTATCATCGGATACAATGGATAGATGAGATAAAGGAGGGACCACCATCATATCCTTTTATTATATACATTATGAATTGCATGCCGCATGTGACTGTTGTGTCTATGTATTGATATAAGACAAGGCTAAGCCCTAATGAGAACTAAATAAGCTTTTAAGTCAAAGACCATAGTACCAACTAAGATTTAGCTAAATTAGTTCATAATAAAAGGAAATCATCCTTACCCTTTTCATTAGCCATATCAAGAAAAGCCTGCAGCTTAAGAGCCCTACGGTAGTACATCATTCCCCTAACTGCATTGTTTTTAATAAGTACAAGAGGAAAAATATTAGGTGACCGAGCCTTGCATAGGGAATTGGAGAGGGGATTCAAGAAACCATTGTATACCTGTCCTGCAAAGAGTTTGTCCACGTAAGGAGGCCCAATGGCGTAGCTGCAATACATTCTCCTCTTTCTCCCATATCTCACTGTCTTTCTTACAATCAAGTCGCTCCATGAAGTTATTCCATTCATCTGGAAAAAAATTACTTCAACTTAGTCGACCCTTTCTCCATTAGCAAAAATGCAGTCAAGCTGTACGGTGTCGGCTGTTACATACCAGGGTAGATCTTTTGCAGGTAATATATGATTGACACACCATCTTCGTTTTCAACCTCAAGGTCATTCTTAGAAAATACAGTCTCTTCACTGTAGTATGGAGTAAGGACACTACAGCAAACGAGAAGCAAAATGTTATAACAGGACAGCTTAAGAATACAAAAGATTTCAAATTTAAGAAGATTATTTTTTGTCTAATCTATCATTTGATGTGGAAAGCAACATTGTACTCTTAAATCACAATTTAAGGGAAATATAACCCTGATGATTCTCTATGGGGATGTAGGCTTTTGATATGAATTGGTTTAGTGTGCCAAAGAAAAGAATGACTTCCTTGTAGTTTATTATACAAAGCCTGAGATTCAGACATTGGCATATTTCTTCATGGCCATTAGTTCTATGGTAGAAATAAGCAATCAAACCTGAATGAAAGCATTTTACGAACTCTTGGAGCACGTGGCATATCCATGAACAACGAATTGGAAAAGAATGCAATCCTTCTGCGTGCTTCAAGGTTTGTTGGAACCTCAATAGCAGATTCCCTCACTGTCAAGAGTAAATGAAGACGTCTTATCTGAAACAACCATAATGATTCTTATGTTATAGAAGCAGCATCTGAATACTTTAATAATAATATAAACTATTTCAGTAGTTACTCTAATTTATGACAATGTGAATAATTACCTGTTCCTCCCATTGTGCTGTAACCACAGGAGGGAAAAATATGGCCGGTTTTGCATCAGTGCCAGCAAAAAGTTGCCTTCCGGTATCCTTACTACTTTGATTAAGTTCCGCCAATTCACTAATGAAGTTCACATCATGAAAAACAAACATTATTACATTTTACTTTAGTGAAAGTGCTACAAGTAGAATTAATTATATTCCAAGTTTATAGTGATTAAAAGTGAACCAACCTGATCTCATTCACCATCATATCACGAGTAAACACTTCTAGCATGTCTTGCAACAAGACCACCACTGTTCCTCGCTTGGATTGATCTCCATCTTTCTGACACCAGAAAGGAATGTGTAAGTTTCTAAATAAGATAGCTAGAGACAAGAAACCATACAGAATGAAGATATGACTAGTTTTCCTTCGAATAACTCACTAAGATTTCGACAAGCTCCTCAAACTTCTTACAAAGGGTGGGCAAAAAGGCCATCCGGATATTTGTAAGAAGCGTATTCTTGGAGATGTTGCTTTCAACCTCCTTAATGATGACAGAGATTGTCCTGTTCCATCAGAATGAGTTCAGAACTAATGATAATGATTTGATATTAATGAATTGAAGAATAAAAGCATGATAAGAGGGCTAATTGCAATTCATTGAATTCAATAGAAATTGCAGAAGTTAAATCTATCCTTTGTTAAAAAACGAACCTGGAAGAGGAAATTAAGAAGGACAGAAATAGAATGCTAGTAGAACTCAATCTTTGTTGTGCTATCTAAAATAACATGGGGGTGATCTTACACTAATAATGCTTCTATCATGAAGTGTAAACAGAAATGGACAGAAAGAAATTGTAAAAGCTACCTTTTTTCAGCTTCGCCAACCACCAAAAGATTCAGAACATGTTTAAAAGATTCATAGCATTCAATGACAGCACATTTCATATATTCATCTCCACATATGCGCCTCCAAAGATCAGAGTCCTTTCCACGAAATTGAGCTGCCATATCTAGTGCCACGGGAATCTACCAAAGTAGACATTGAATCAATTATATGAAATATGTACAAACACATCAAAAATTGAATTTACCCTGACCTTGCTTGCAAGCAGAAAAGGTGGCCACTGAATTATGTTCAGACTAGGGTCTGATGAGTAAGGAACCATCAAAAGATCCATCTCCCTGCAGTGATGCAAACATTTTTCAGACCTTAATATGTAGGTGATTGATGAAAAATCAAAAAATAAGGTAGAAGGCATTGAAGCTTGGAGTTAGGACAAAGAAAAGAAACTAAAGAGATTGGTTCTAAGGGTTTCTTGCCTATCACTTATGATGTCTTCCTC
>CM062349.1:41224556-41437320 GCA_031216105.1 Dalbergia cultrata | reverse complement strand
CTTAGCCCTACAAGCAACACAACCTTGAAAATGGTCCTCAAGGAGTGTGCAGATAAGTACACCTATGCAGGTGATGCCCTCCAAGCTTCGGTTCAGGATCTTGCTGATGAGGCATATGACTATGCTTACATGCACATCACTGCCGCCAAAGATTACCCAAATGCTTGTCACAATGCATTCAAACGGTACCCCGGTTTGGCTTACCCTCCTGAGCTTGCTCGTAGAGAAAATGGTTTGAAGCATATATGTGATGTGGCTATGGCCATCATTGATAATCTTGATTGGTAGAGCAGTTGCATTAAGTCATTAACATATATAGCTTCTTCCACTTTGTAATGCAAACCATATATTCTCTCGTGTTAATTTTTCTACCACATGTATATTTCTATGGTCTATGTATAATATGTATTGTGTGGGTTTTTTTTTTCGAATGTCATAGTTTTGCCCTTGTCTAAATCAAAGTTCGATAGCTGCTACGTCTGCGCATGGTAACTCATAAGTATGGCATATTTAAGAGCTGGTTGATTTGCATGTTTATCTAGAAGTGCCCCACTTATTTGGCTGCAAGCTTGTTAGTTGTTAGTGCTGACAAAAGGTAGATAAGGATTGTGCCGATAATTCATCTCCACTAACGAAAGTAGGTGAATTATTTGGGAGATCATTGACAGAGTGCATAAGTCTTGGTCAAGCAAAGAAATTGAGAAAAAGGTTCAATGATTGTTTCAAGCTACCGTATCATGACAGGTGCCCTTGAAGAAGAGCTGTCTAATTATTCTGAAAAGATCTGAAAAAAGATAGAATGAATGTCTTCTTGTGATGGTATGTCTGGCTTGCCCTAAGAATGGGTGTGAATTTCCTATTTACTTCTATTGAATCATGAAAAAATTTTCCCTATTCACCCTAAAATCAAACATATCCTTAATAGTAGATGCTAGAAAAGTCGATAAAATGTCAGAGTATCTAATGTTTCTCTTATAATTTTGTTTTTTCATTTTTAGTTTTTTGGACTGGAGTCCATTTTATCTTTCAGTTTTTGGTCTGGATATTTTTTTTATTTATTTATATTTTTGGTCTAAGGTTTAAATTCATAGAAAGGGGCCAGGCCCAAAGCCAACCAACAAGGGAGGTGAAATAAGCAATACAGCTAACAGCCCTTAATTGGCATGAACAAGCCCTTAAAATTTATTTTATTTTGTCTTTCTGTTAAAGGAAACTTGAGCTTTTTTTTGTCGTGAAGGAAACTTGGGTTCAATAATTGATTTTTTTTATGCATTACTGCTGTGGGTTCTTCAAACTTGGCCAATTCTAAATTCACAATCTCGCTTTAAACCCCCCAAATATACCAAAAGTAGCCCAAAACAATTCAGACAAAAACACCCCATTTTTCTGGGCCTATCTTAAGTCCGAAATGATAGACTGGTATGAATAAAAAAAATAAATAAGTAAATATTATGTTTTATGGTTTGAATATTAAACAATGAAATAGAGAAAAAATTTCACTCTTTTCTTACAATAGAACGGGAAAGTGCGATAAGAACTTTAAGTTATTTATTCTCATTATATTTTGTCACATTTTGCCTGAATTTGTAAGAAAAAAATAAGGATATTGGATTAATAAAATTGAATGAAATATAATCTATCTAATTAATGTAAGAGAACTATAATTCTTGCTCAAATTTATTTCACTTATTACAATAATATGAGTTGCAATTTTACCATTAGATGAGTTAGTATTTCATATTGTTTTATTCTATTCAACAACTATTTCTGTTTTTATTTGCAAAACAATTTAACAAGTTTTTCTGATTATATAACATTATTTTTTTAAGCTATCCAAATTTTATAACTTAATATTATTGTATTTCTTTTCATTTCAATCTCATCACTTTCCATCAAAAAGTCTAAAGAACCCAAATAATCCGATGTCGTGAGAAATATGACCTTTGGATGACGCATCAACAAATTTTCTCTCACAGGTAGAGGCCAGCACAAATGGTAAGAGGTTTAGCCTCTTGAAAACTGCACTTTGAGCAGTAAGAGGTTGTGTGATTGAATCCCATGTCATCCCCCTCTCCTTTCAGTGTGTGAGTATTGAAAAAAAAAATCTGCTTCCTTTTATTTTAAAGAGAAATCACAACCATAATAAAATGATTAGTTATTGATTCATTACGGTATATGTATCGAGTCTTACATTAATGTGTATAATATGTACCATATATTATGTATATTGATAAAATTCAAGGTGGGAATATTCTCCAAAAATATATATAGAGTAGTTTGTTATGAAAAGAAAAGACCCTAAAAATGCAACGAAAAAAAAAAGCCCATAAACCTAAAATTTAGAGTTTGATGCATTTAATTATTTTCAAGTTTTTAATTAATATTCAGTTAACATTCACTTTGATGTTTAAAATTATATAAGTGGGTCACTTTTATATCTGAAATTTAAATTAAATTTGACTGATTCATGACTTTATAATTATAAACTACGTTAGTCCTTAAAAATATAAATTATTTATATTAATCACTTAAATATATTATTAAATAAACTTAAACCATAGAAATAATAAGTTTGACTTAAATTAGTCTTGCAATTTGTTAGAATTTATCCAACAGAAACTAATGTGATTCATGACCATAAAATTAGGAATTAATTAGTTATATTTTAAATTTGAGAAATTAAAATAACTCATATATATATATATATATATATATATATATATATATATATATATATATATATATAAATAAATAACATTATCATTAACGCATTTAATTTTAGTCAAAATGCCACTTCCTTTATCAGCCCAAAAAAAAACACATGATATCTGCAACCAGCTGCCACAAGAGAAGATAGAATAACTGCAGTATGTCACAAGTACATAGCAATTCCCAATGCCCATTGATTTCTTGTTCAGCCTGTTATGATATCATCAGAGTCGGGTACACCCCAAGTGTAATAAACACTTTCCGGATGTGAGCGGAAGCGCGCCCAAATTGAAGAGACGAAAAATGGAGTACGGTGAATAGTAATTTGCAGTGGGGCCCACGTCACTATTCACGTGAATAGTACTATGTAGTGGGACCCGCTTCACTATTTATGAATAGTACTCGTTACTATTCACACCAACAAAATAGATCAAGATAACTGCACACCAATATTTTTAACGTGGAAAACCCTCCTGTAATTTTGAGGGAAAAACCACGGGCCAAACTCCGAAAAATACTCCACTATATTTAAAGAGTAATTACAATATAGTGTATCCCCAATGAGACTCTCTTCTACTACAATTAGTAGTATTACAGAGATCTAGAGAATATATCAAAAACCCCCCAGTGTATACTCACACTACACTCTTGGAATTTTCTTACACACACTCTCTATTTTTCTCTCACTACAAGAAGCCTACACTGCTTCTTTCTTTACAACTGAGGAAATGCTTCTCAGTTCGGGATTCTAAAACCGTCTGCTTGAAGGCTCTATTTATAGGAAAGATTTGGAGAGTTACTGTGCATATTCTTTGTGCATATTTCGATTGGTACAATATTTCACATTACTGTGCATGTGCACAGTAATCTCTTTTTGATTTTTCAACGTTCGGTGGCTGCAAAATGCACAGCCACCGTTTGTCTTTTTCTACAATTCTCCACCTTGGCTGCATTTTGCAACAGCTTTCAACCTCTGCAAATATTAACTAAGTCCAAGCAATGCTTAAACTTGTCAATCGGCAATGGTTTTGTCATCATATCGGCTGGGTTCTCAGCTGTGGCTATCTTCCCGAATTGCAACAGTACCATTATTGATACATTCTCTGACAAAATGAAGTCTGACGTCAATGTGCTTTGTCCTTTCATGATAGACTGGATTTTTAGCCAGATGAATGGCGCTTTGACTATCACAATGTACAATTGGTACATGTTGATTCAATCCAAAACTATCCAAAAGACCGTGCACCCAAATACTCTCTTTATCAGCCTCAGTCAATGCCATATACTCAGCTTGATGAGTTGACAATGCCATCGTTGATTGCAATGTCGCCTTCCATTAATAGTACATCCAAAGACTCAGAAGATATAGCCTGTCAATGACCTTCTTTTATCCAAGTCACCTGCATAATCAGAATCTACATAACCTACAACTCCACGGTTCTTTTGACCTTCAAATACCAATCAGACATCAGTGGAACCTTTTAGGTACCGTGATGATCCATTTCACAGCCTTCCCAAAGGTGTCTTTCCAGGTTTGCTCATAACCGCTACCACACTCACTGCATGTGAAATGTCCTGGTCTAGTGCACACCATGGCATACATGAGACCGCCAACCCGCACTAGAGTAAGGTTTATGAGACATGTGCTCCACCTCTTCCTCGCTTCTCGGACATTCTTTCAAAGATAACTTAAAATGTGCAGCCAACTGAGTGCCAACTGGTTTGGATTGATCCATATTGAAGCGTTGTAGCACTTTTATAATATAATTTTGTTGTGTTAAACACAACTGCCACTATGTCGCTCCTATGAATTTCCATTCCAAGAATCTTCCTTGCCGCACCTAAGTCCTTCATCTCAAACTCTTTTCCCAATCGAAGTTTTCAACATACTAATTTCAGCCTTATTGCGAGCTGCAATTAGCATATCATCTACATACAACAACAAATATATCTTCGAACCATCCGAAGCTCCTTAGAGTAGATGCAATTATCATATTGGTTTCTACTATATCCAGTACCAATCATAAATGCATCGAACCTTTTGTACCACTGCCTTGGAGACTGCTTCAAGCCATATAATGACTTCTTTAATAGGCAAACATGATTTTCCTTACCAAGACTTATGAACCCCTCTGGTTGACTCATGTAGATCTGCTCCTCTAGCTCACCATGTAAGAACGCCGCCTTCACATCAAGTCGTTTCTAGCTCCAAGTCAAACGCATTTACAATAGCTAATAGGATCCGAATAGAGCTATGCTTCACCACAGAGAGAATACTTCATGGAAGTCAACACCCTCCTTCCGAGTATAACCCTTTGCTGGCCTCGCCTTGAACCTTGGAGGCTCAATGCCGTGATTCCTTCTTTCCTTTTGTAAACCCATTTACACCCAACTACTCTTTTCCCCTTTGGAAGTTGTACCAGCTCCCACGCTTGATTTTTCTCAAGAGACTCAATCTCCTCATTCATTGCTATCACCACTCCTTCGACTCCTTACTTTCTATTGCATCATGATAGGTACATGGTTCATCTCCAATCGCACCATCCGCCATAGCCAAAGCAAAGGCTATAGGATCTGCATCTAATGAGTCAAGTGCACAAGCGGCCAGAATCCAGATATCTTTTTGGTTTATGGATTTCTCGTCTTTCTCTGCCAGTAGCAATACTGTATGGCTCTGCTTCTCTGGTTGGTTCACCAGTTTCCTCATAGTCAGGTTCATCTTGTTGTTCTACTTGAGTTGAGCAATCCTCAAGTACTTGGTCGATTCATTATATCATTTTCTTGCTTCACCTTCCCACGCAATCTCTAGCTCCACCTGCTTCTTAGCACCATGATCTGTCTCTGCATCATCTAAGTTAGACTCCTTCTTCTGATTTAGCATTGCCGCCTCGTCAAAAGTGACATCTCTGCTGACAATGATTTTGGGTGAACTTGCCTTCTCTATACACCACAGTTTGTAGCCTTTCACCCCTCGTGCATATCCTAGAAATATACACCTTCTTGCCCTTGCCTCAAGTTTACCATCATTCACATGGGCATATGCAGGACAACCAAATATCTTTAAATCAGAATAGTTTACGGGTCGACCGGACCATACCTCTTGTGGAATCTTCAGATTAATAGCAGTTGATGGAGATCTGTTTACCAGATATACAGCTGTATTGACTGCCTCAGCCCAAAATGATTTGGGAAGTGTTGCGTTGATTCGCATGCATCTTGCACGCTCTAGAAGTGTTCTGTTCATCCGCTCGCAACTCCATTTCTTTGTGGTGTTCTGATACAAGATGGTGCCTCACTATACCAAAGATTTCTGCAGAACTCCTCAAATTCTTTGCTGCAAAATTCTCCGCCATTGTCAGTTCTTAGTCTCTTGACTGACCGCCCGGTTTGCTTCTCGACCATGGCCTTCCATTGCTTGAATTTGTCGAACACTTCTTCTTTTTTTCTTCAGGAAATAAATCCAGACTTTTCTAGAATAATCATCTATCAGAGTAAGAAAATAGCGAGCTCCACCTAAAGAGTTAACAGGGGCTGGACCCCAAACGTCTGAGTGGACATACTCCAATATCCCCTTGCTATTGTGTTTGCCAGAATTGAACTTCACCCGTTTCTGCTTTCCAAATACACAGTTTTCACAGAAACTAAGTTTACAATTCTTCAGGCCTTTCAACAAGCCTTTGCCAGCAAGTATGGTCATTCCTTTCTCGCTCATATGACCAAGCCGCATGTGCCACAATCGTGTAGCATCATCCTTTCTTTCAGAGGATAGAACAGCAGCGGTTCCATCGACTGTGCTTCCTAGCAATAGATAGATCCCGCCCTGCAACTTTCCTTTCAATACCACCATTGAGCCTTTGAATACCTTCAAGAAGCCACCCTCTCCAGTGAACTTGTACCCCCGATTGTCAAGGGCACTCAATGAGATCGATTTCTACCCACTCGTACATGCCATGCATGAAACGTCCTTTTAGTACCATCGTCCAAATTCACTTGCACATCTCCTTCACCAAAGAATAGGAATAATTCTATTATCTCCCAATCTAACTTTTCCCTCCCTTTTTTTATAGGATGAGAAGAAGTTTCGATTAGGTGTCATGTGAAAGGATGCGCTGTAATCCAGGATCCACTCATTTCCTGTCACCTGTGAATCTTGTCAAGGCCGAACTAAGATCGGCATCACTATCTTCGTAACTTTCAATTGTTACGTTGGCGAGAATCTCCCGATTTCTCCTTTCTCTCTGGGCAATTTCTTCCGATATGTCCCGCTGGTGACAATGAAAGCACTTCACGCATTTATGCTTTACGGACTTTGATCTTCTCTTGCTTTTGCTTCCGATCCTCTTTCTTGACTATGCCCTCTCGTCACGAACAATCCATCTGCGGGACCTTCGACATTGGATCCGGCTACTAACTTCGATGTTCCTTTATCATCGGCGATTCTTTGACATTTTTCATCGAGATATCGGATCTACCATAAAGTATGGTATCACATAAATTATCATAAGATGGAGGTAGTGAAGTCAACAAGATAATAGTTTGATCAACATCTTCAACTTTAATTCCAAATGCTCCAACATCGAGATCATCCGGTTGAAGTCGCCTATATGTTCTTGCATTGATTTTCCTCCTGAATATTTGAATGTGTACAAATCGCTTTCTCGATAAAGCTTGTTGGACAAGGTCTTTACGTAATATTTTTCTTCCAAAGCCTTCCATAGTGAATCAGCGGGTTTTTCATCCATGACTTCTCGCAGAACATTGTCCGCAAGACTCAATTGTATTGTACTCAGTGCTTTGACCATCATCTCCTTCTTCTTGTCATCAGGTAATGACCCGGGGTCCTCCAACGCCTCTGCAAGACCTTGCTGACCTAGCAATGCTTGCACTTTCAGTTTCCATAGCCTGAAGTCATTGGACCCGTCAAATTTCTCCACTTCAAATTTTGGCACCGACATCTTGGATCTTAGTCAACCTTATCTTTGCTTAGATATCTTTGGAATAGTGCAACTCAACTGTAAACCGTGCACCAAGAGGCTTCCCAGGAAAGAGAGGTGGGTCACAATGGACACGCTTAAATACCAAGTCTTTCCTTAGCCAGAACCTCTTCAAACTGCACTCTCACAGTATCACACTGTCTTCCAAAGAATAAAGAACCAAAAGGTGATCCTCAAGTATTAGGGAGAAACTCTTTTCTGATGTGGAAGATCAGACTAAGCTGCAACCACAGAGCATACTAAGAATAAATCCCACCGATCCAAAGCTCTGATACCACTTGTTATGATATCATCAGAGTCGGGTACACCCCAAGTGTAATAAACACTTTCCGGATGTGAGCGGAAGCGCGCCCAAATTGAAGAGACGAAAAATGGAGTACGGTGAATAGTAATTTGCAGTGGGGCCCACGTCACTATTCACGTGAATAGTACTATGTAGTGGGACCCGCTTCACTATTTATGAATAGTACTCGTTACTATTCACACCTTGGCTAGGTTTTTATGGCATGGTTGAGACACTGATGATGGATCTGACATAGAAAACATGACATGGACATCAATCATAATTATATTTCCAAAACAAAACAAAAAAAAGAGAGAGAACGAAGTTGATGATGAAATGGTTATGCAGCTCCCTTTTTTTTTTCTCCTTTTCTTTATGGGGTCTTGCAGCTACTGCTTCTGAATGCTATTCATTAAGAAGTTGCTTGTCTCGGTCCAGTTGGCTTGAAAATGGGTGCATATCCGCTGTTATTTCGAGAAAGCAACTGAAATTGCTGAAAGAATACCATCATCGATTTCGTTTGTGGATCCCTCTTACCTGATCACTTAACTCAACCCACAATTTCTATGCTATGCATGCGTGAGTCTGCTACACTAATACTCCTTCTATTCCTCATTAATACTCGTGGTGGTACTACTATGTTTATAGCTATGAATGTAGAACCACCGATTCCCGAAGACTTATGAGTTATGATATTAAACATATATACACTGGCCAAAGGCCTATGGGATTTTAATTTGGGGGATACACAATCTAAATTCAAGTTGCCATATTCTGAAGCATAAACACGGAAGCAATAAATAATTATGACATTGTCAAAGACTCTTGGGTCGTGGCATACTTCGAAATTGATACATAACTTAAAAATTATATATAATTATTATACAAGCATAAGTGAAATTTGAGTGTGTGTGTGTGTGTGTGTGTGTGTGTATATATATATATAAATTAGTAAATGAAAGAGCTGCCACATGCGCCATATCAGCCAAATGACAAGTTGAAAGAAAGAGTAACCGATAGCCCGCAACAGCCACCTTCTTGTAGAATCTATTTATTTACTAATCAATAGAAGCATAATAACTGAAAATGCGTAAATGATTAAACTCAAACTATTGTCCAAGTCTGGCCACCATGTGACACTCAGTCTATTGTAATGGATGAATATCAAGCGATTTTGATTATAATTAGTGGCTGAAAAACAAGCAAATAATTATTCGCACATCAATACGACGAACAGCACATCAGGCAAGCTGTCGTTATTTTACTACAATTTGAAGACAATAATAATATAGTGTGATTTGAGTCTGTTTATGGTTAGCTAAAATTAAAGTAATTTCATATACAAACGGATTTGTTGTTTCCGGAGGTTTTAGACGGCAATTAGATCACATACGATTTTTTTATTTTTTTCTAATTACGACTTCATCAAGTTTAGCAAATATTCCTTTAAATAAGGTATCAAATTCGAGTTTTGTAAATGAATATGATTAGTCCTGGGAGGATTTTTAACTCGATGATAAAACAATCTGATTCAACTGAGATTAGTTAAAGTTCAATAAACCTTGGAAAATTATACAAATTTCATAGACAGTAGTCAATATAAAATACTATGTGAATGGAAAATTGTATCAGCACAACCATCCTTGTATGGCAGTTAATATACCTCACCCTTAATAATTAGCTGTCAAAGATGTGGCTGTGGTACTTTTTAGATACATATTTGCTTGAACTGCAGGATAATATAACTCAACTTCGTTTAATTTCTATATAAAAGATTGGCAGTGATCTGTCCTAGTTTATGGTACAGTTCCGTTATTCCAACTCACTCTCGGGATTCATCCTTTGCAATCATTTAGCTCAGCACTTCCAATATGAACCCTTCCCTACCTTGAGATTTACTTAGTTTATCTTATAATTATTTAGATGATCAATATCCTTGAATTGATAATTGATTGATAATGAGCGTTAAATGTAAGACTTGGTGGCCCTTCACTTCTTCATCACATTCACACAATACCCAAAAGCCAAACTGACATTTGGTTGTTGGAGTCTACAACTGTACATATAAGTTATAATTAACATACAACAAATTTAAGCATGTCTTTATATTTTGTGTGCCTGTTATGAACATTTCCTTAGCTTCCATGATTTGGAATTCTTCATCCAGATTATTTATAAACTCAACCTTTATAATGTTACTACTAATTCCAGTAATAACTGATCTAAGTAACTGACTAGTTAATGTTTTTTAGATGCATGTCATTCCTATCTTTCCATTAATCCCTATTACACACACTTTCTCCTTAAGGTGTAGATAGCAAACATCAAAGGACACAATTTTGACAGTAGTACCACATTCAAATTAAGAGCATGGAAGTTCACGTGTTAAGCAAATAAACAAGCTCAATATGACATTTAAGTCATGAAGTGTTCTCGCCAAATAGGCTAGTATTTGAGGTCGAACTCTCTTCATAGATTTAGTCATAATGATATGTGCTCTTGTTGAAAGTCAAACTATGAACAGGACTATTCAATTTATAGGCTAAATTAAGATTGGATGTATAATGTGAATGTTGTACTGGATATACTAGTAGATGAGTGAGGTCACACAAAAAGAAAAGGACTACGTCGAGTCACCATTGATGAAATGAAGGTGATTAGTCAGGTGTTTAATGAGGTCAATGCCTATCATGCCTATGATAATATACGGTTGACACGTGTAGACAAAGCGTAACAACCCTCCTTCCTCCCTCCTCCACACAAACCCCACACCAATGAGTTTGAGTCATGCAGCTAAATGGTGTTGCTATGACTAGATTGGGATTTTTTTTTTAGTCGAAATCATATTGGAGTTTAAATATTGCTCTAAAACCATACCTTATTTGTGGAGTGAAATTTCAAGCTACAATTGTATTTTTGTAAATTTGATTTTCATTAGAATCACATGGGAGAAAAGGGTCATGAGCTTGCTATTTCAAGTTTTTGAATGTTGAGAATTTTGAGCTAGATAGTGTTGTTATGACTAGATTCGGGTTTTTCCTTCTGTTGAAACCAGATTGGGGCTTAAATATTGCTCTGAAACTGAATCTTATTTGTGGAGAGAAATTTCAAGATACAATTGTATTTTTATAAATTTGATTTTCATTTGAACTATATGGGAGAAAAAGGTCATGGGTTTGTTGTTTCAAGTTTTTGAATGTTGAGGATTTTGAGCTAGATAGTGTTGTTATGACCAGATTAGAGTTTCTTTTTTTTTTTCTGTCGAAACCATATTAGGGTTCAAATATTGCTTTGAAACTGAACCTTATTTGTGGAGAGAAATTTCAAGATACAATTGTATTTTTGCAAATTGGATTAATTAGAACCACATGGGAGAAAAGGGCATGGGTTTGCAGTAACATTGGTGGTGGAGGTGGAGTTGGATGTGACAGTGGTGGTTTTGGGGTTTGAATGGATTAGGGAGGGAGAAGGGCTGGTACCCTTTGTCTACACGTATTAACCGCACATTACCACAGGCATGATAGATATTGACCTTATTAAGCATTTGAGAAACCACCTAAAATGAAACCACTATGAATGTTTACAATTAAAGATAACGCACAATGAGTCTCATATTAAATTAAAAAATAATTAAGTTCAAAGTGATGTTTAAGTTCTGATGAAACTCTCCGATCTAATAAATCACTGTTTTAATTACCACTAGGCTTTCTTCATATATATACTCAAAGTGGTAATTACGCACTGTGATATTTTGAATGGATTAATGTGTGTCAAGTATTTTATTTCAGTCCATATGTCAGTCCCAAGGATAATATGCCTCCCAATAAGATTTTTCTACGAGGGAACACAACAAAACGAAAATGTAATACAGGCATAAAACCTTCCCTTATGCAAATCGATGATCAGAATATTACTTGCCTCAGCATAGCACCCTTGCTTATCAATTGAGTATGAATGTGTGTTCCTGGATATGAACTTAATTATATATATCAACACCCTTATGCAGACAATATTAATTGTAGTAACATAGATATTATCCACATACCAGCATCCACTTGCATATATAATAAACACTTTATAGTCAATAAGATATAGGATATATACAAAATTAAAAGTAAGAAAATGCTGACGGAAAAATGAAAAAGAAACAAAACATAGGGAGAAGAAAAGGTCTCTTTTTCAGTGTAAAAGAGAAAACATTTTGGTTTTGACTCCGAAATCCGCATTTTGTTGGGCGAATGGTATCACAGAGAAGAGATATATGGGAGGGAACTAATATACACATTAATCATAAACAAGATACAGCTTGACAATAGTTCTGTCCTTGAAATTCATCATACGATAACCAAGATCATATCCTTCAAGCATTTGTTATTTTGCAACATACGTACAGTAGAATGATTTACATGGGAGTCATCTTCAGCTTTAAGTTGATTTTATGTAACATAAGGACCATGAATTTTCTCATTTATCCACCCCTCAGGACTTTCTTTCCTGAGACTCAAAGTCAAAACCATGATCCTAGTTTATTAAATTCTCTCGTACGTTATGCTTATTACTACATTACTATATCAATTACAGGGCTTGGTAAGCATGTAAATTTAATATGAGAGAGACAGAGAGAGAGAGAGAGAGAGATTCCGGAGAGACGGAGAGGGGAGAAAGGATTTCAATGAGCAAATTAAATATCGATGTTCATTATTCAACGGATTCTAACGTCACTGTTTAAATTATTCCCGGAAGAGAGTAGACCAAACAAACTTTCCGGCCAACCCCCAAACTGCATAATTATTATTCCATTCTATATATTTTATATAGAGATGTACGTAACCCAACGCCAACCGTTATGATGATTATTCCTCAGCCGCTTTAGTCAACAATATCCTAACAAACCTTTTCCCCCTCACTCATGACTTTTCCCTTAAAATATTACCCTACATCTATAGTCTTAATTTTTTTTCGCTTGTTTTTCTTGTCCCCCAAACACTAATCACCATTAACATACATAATATTAGGCACTCACCGATCCCACACACACACACATATATACCCTAATTATATATATATACATACCGTAATTATATCCACTAAGTCACTAATCACTCGCTAATTACCTTATGATGGTTGAAGCTGGATGAGGCATCACCAGCATGGCCATGGCTCATGGTGCCGAATCCCATTCCGAAGGCTGGCATTTCCATGGAGGAGGTGGCGGCGCAGGTGACGGCTGAACTGTGAAGTATATTTGGTGCAAAAGGCCAATCACTGCCAGTAGTGGCTAACAACAAGCTGCTAGCACTACCTGTTCCAATGCAATTTGGTGATTGTGAAAGAGGCTGAGAATGAGAAGGGGTTGATTGGAGCAACCTGATTTGTCTCTTCAAGAACTTGACATAGCGAATTGCTTCATCGAGCATTGAAGCGGTGTCCATTTTGGTTCCTCCGGGGACAAGCCTTTGAAGGATTCGGATCCTTTCACTGATCCTCTCTCGCCTGTGGCGTGCAGCAACGCTCTGAGGATCATCGCTTATTCGCACGTTTCGTCTCTTGGGCTTTCTGATTGTTGCAGGGTCGATGTCCACTGGCTGCATAGCTGCGATCTTGTACATCATCTCCTTCATGGCTCCTAGCTCTTCCTCTGGCTCTTCGTCTTCTTCGAAATGTATGCCTAGGATTTCATTGAAGAAACTCGAAGAGGGAGCGTTGCCAGATGAGGACGTGGGTGAGGATGGTGTGATCTGATGATGATGTGCTTGAAGAGGGTGGCAGTTGTTGTTGGGCCAGATTCCAGAGGACATAGGGATTTGGTGATGATCATGGAGCGAAGTGATGTTGTGTTCTTCTGTTTCCATCTTGTCAATATTATTCCAACTCCAAGTGCTGCTGCTAACATTTGTGAATGTGTCCTGGTTAGTATCCATGTGGCCGCAAAATGTGAAATATATATGGGAATGCTTCTATTCTTCGTACTAACAGTCTAAGAGAAAAGGAAAAGGGCAATTTAATCAATAAAAATGGGTTCTCCCATCCCTTGAAACAACTCTTGTAACTGAATATCTCGTCTCTCAAAAGGATGTTGGCTGTGTGGTGAGAAGGGCAGTGCTATATATATGTAGGCTAGCTAGCTATTGCTATAGGAGATCCACAACAGACATACATTTTGTCTTAGATATATGGTTCAAAAGGTATGGCTTGTAGGGCTGGGAGGTAGTGTGTGTGTGTGTGTGAGAGAGAGAGAAAGAGAGAGAGAGGAAAGAGAGAGGGGGGGGGGGGTGGGGGTTCACTGAAATGAAAGGGGGTGGTGCAAAAAGTACACAGATGGATGGATGAATAAAAAGAAATGAAAAGGGGGGGAGTAGCAGGAAGCAAGTTAAAGGGAGTGAATGAATGCGGCTCTACAAAATATCAAACACATGTCAAGGGTTAAGGGAAAAGGGTTGTGTAGCTACGGGTGAAAGAATTACACCTAGGGAAAGACAAGCTAGCTGCCTTAGTCATATTCCAAGAGGCTTTCTCTCTCCAATCTCTCACTTTTTGTGCACTGAAATCCTAGGCCTGCTTCTCCCTCCCTTACCATTCATGGAGAAATTTTTGGGTGTCTTCAAGCAAGAGAAATATATAATCTTCTGAGCTAGATTGTTTCCTCAGGAGGCCAATATTTAACAGTTTATTTTACATGAGATATGGAAAATATAAATCTTATAATATTTTTTATACAAAAAATTAATTAAAATAATCATATGTAAAAGAATAAACATTTGACAATTAAAACTTAAAGAAATACACACGTGTGTGTGTGTATATATATATATAAAAGTAAAATATATAATCTACTATAATATTTAAACATTGAGGTGAATAAAAAAAATTGTGAAAAATATCCAAATAAATTGTTTTGGAGAGGGCCAGATTAAAACATTTAAAGATTTATAAAGGAAAAGGAAAATCCTAGGGCGGCCATTGCCCCCCTTAAACAACACTACCCTTTGCCCCTTGTCTCCCTTGTAACGTTTGGTTTCTATCCCATGACAATGAAAACAGAGACAATAAAAATAGAAATATAAAAAGTACTGTCTTTGTATCGTGTTCGATTATGAAATACAAGATATAATAATAATTGTTTTCATATTTTATTATACATGGAGATAAGATAACAAATATATAATAAAACATATTATATACTCTTATCGGACCACCACCAGACCACCTATGGTACTGTGGACAAATAAGAAAATATTAAATATATATAGGGATTTTATTCAAAAAAATATTAAACTTTTATTTCTGTGTGTTCTATTCTCACCATCTTTCTATTTTGAAGGTACAAAAATTTTCTATATTTTGTGTCTTGGGATAGAAATTTTTTTTGTCTTCTGTTCCTATTTCCACAACCAAATGCTATCTATTGAGTCTAAGTTTGAGTTTGATTAGGATAAAATTAAAATGAGAAAACAAATTTTTTATAATAAAATATATAATTTTATATATATGTATATATATAATTTATTTTTTATTTTTTAAACTTCCAATTATACACATTTTTATTAAAAAATTAATTTTTTCTATTTAAAAAAATCTTACACATTTGAGTAAATTAAATAAAAGATAATGATAATTTACATAATTAAAAATAATTTTGCTAAAAAAATTCATAAAAATTATCTCCATTTATTAGTGCTTATTGCCCCTTTTAATCTTTTTTATAGTGTTATTCCTTTTAATATAATATCTATATCTATTTGAAACTCTTCCTCAATTCAATTTTGGAATAAATAAACAGTTCGCGTCATTTACTCTTCAACGTCTAAGCCCACACATTAAAAAACACAGTGTATCAGTATTTAATCAATAAATTAATTGATTCACCGCCGTTTATGCTTTATAATGAATGCATGAGATATCCAAGTCAAACAACTTTGATAATTTAATAAAGGAGAAATGCATTTTACCGTTTTCGAACTATGAGCCATCGACCATGTCCATTTTATACGGAGAATTTTAAAAATGTATAAATTGAACAATAATTTTTTAGTAAATAATTATTTTGATCCTAATATTTTCAATTTAATAAAAATTTAGTCTTTGTAAAATTTTGGACATAAATTTAGTCTGAAAATTTTTAATTTTGGCATCAATTTGGTTATTTTGTTGAATTTTTACTTTAATAAAATGACTAAATTGATGTTGAATAAAAATGTTAGAACTAACTTGATGTCAAAGCAAAAAATGTTAGAAATAAATTGATGTCAAAAAATGTGTTAGGATTAAATTGATATTAAAGATTTTGTTAAGACCTAATTGATGTCAAATTGAACATGTTAGAACCAAAATGATTGTTTACACTTAATATTTCTTAAACATGCACTCTAGCCTTTCTATTAAACAAGGTCAACCTTCATTTTTGTCCCCCTACATTGTATCAGGTCTTGATTTAGTTTGAAATGTTCTTTTCATTCTATTTATGACCTAAACGTTTTCAAAACATTTTGTTGGGTTTGTTTTGCCTTGAATTGGGCCTTTATCAATAAAAAGAAAAGTGGGCTTATTTTGTGCATGTGTTCCTATGGAAGGGCTACTCACTTTAGTATTTTTCCTTCAAATAAATCATGTGTTGTGACATATGTGGTGGGGTGTGCTACCGTTTGTTTTTGTTTTAGTGTGTGTGTCTGTGTGCACTTGGCAATAAGAGAAAAGAAAACTGAGTGTGTGCTATTTTTGGTGAGAGAATGTGTTTTGTTTAAGTGAGTTTTTGTTAAGTGGAGAGAATATTTTGTCAGATTAGGTGTATTGAGATTTTGGATGTATGAGAGATTATTAGATTGGTGATTATATTTTTCATAGAAAATTAATGGATTGATTTGTGGATGTAGACATTGTTGGCCTAACCACGTTAAATTCTTGTGCTTCTTTTTGCTTTATTTATTTGTTTGGTTTGTGTGGATTTGGGATTTTTTTCCCAACAACTAGTATTAGAGCGGACTTTGATCTCGCTTCTGGTTTTTTTTTTTTTTATGGCAAGGATCCATTCAATGAGAAAATTTGAGGTAGACCCTTTTGATGAAAAAGCAATTTTAGTCAGTGGCAAAGTAATATTAAAGATATTCTAATGTAGCAGGGGCTGGTTAAAGCTCTGAATGGGAAGGAGAACAAGCCTGAAAAGATATCAGATGATGAATGGAAAGAGATAGAGATGAAAGTTGTTAGTACAATTCGCTTATGTCTAGCACCTAAGGTAAAATAAAATGTTTTGAATGAAACTTCTGCTATTGATTTGTGGAAGAAGTTAGAAATATGTATATGTTAAAGTCTCTCACAAATCATTTATTTTAAAGAAAGAATTATATCAATTGAAGATGGATATTGGTGCTGACAATATTAGAGATCATGTGAATCATTTTACAAAATTGATTTCACAGCTATCTGGTATTGGTGTGAAAATTGATGATAAAGATAAAGCAATGCTGTTATTATCATCTCTTCTAAATAATTTTGATAGTTTAATCACTACATTGTTAGTCAGAAAATCTACTTTGAAAGTTGATGATGATTGTTGTGTTATTGGAGAATGAAAAATTGAAAAGATCAAATGGTCAATCAGAATAAATTAAAGTGTCTTTGTTGCTAGAACTAGCCATGATAAAAGCATGTCTCATGATGAAAATTTTGGCAGTTCAAGATCTTCGATGTCAAAACCGAACAATAAAGACAAACAATGTTATTATTGTCATGAGATGGGTCATACTAAACTTTATTACAGGAATTAGAAGCAAATATGGAAGAATTTGAAAGGAGTAAAGGAAAAGGAAAAGAGAAGTTTGAAGATACTACTGCAGCTAAGGAAGAATTCTTAAAATATGAAACTGAAGTGTTAATGGTTGAAGAAGAGAAAAATATTAATTGTGATTCTGGCTTTTAGATTATGGTTGTTCTAATCATGTTTGTTGCAAAAAGGAATGATTTGATACTTATGATGCTTGTAGTAATGGGGTTGTTAGATTGGCTAATGATGATTGCTTTGACATTGTTGGAATGGGCATTGTTAAAATTAAAATGTATAATTGTTGTATGTGGACACCTGGTGATGTAAGATACATACCTATACTTAGAAGAAATTTGATTTCTTTAGACAGACTTAATGCGTTGAGCTATGGATATTCTGTAAAAGATGGAGTAATGCAAGTTAGTCGAGGTTTTTTGAAGATAATAAAGAGTAAAAAGATTGGTGGTAACTTGTATAAGTTGGTGGGAGAGATTGTTGTGGATAAAGGCAATGGTGGAGTATATAGGAATGTGAAAATGGCATAGCATGTGTATGTGCCAAAGAAAGATGTAACATTTGCTAGTATTTTGACAAAGCCTTTTGGCTCTTGTTACTGACATATGTAGTTTGTCCCAATTGCAAGGCAAGGTGAAGATTTGTTGGGTTTGTTTTGCCTTGATAAATTAGGCCTTTTTCAATAAAAAGGAAATTGGGCTTATTTTGTGAGGGTGCATGTGTTCCTATGGAAAGGCTAGTCACTTTAGTATTTTCCCTTCAAATAAACCATGTGCTGTGACATATGTGGTGGGGTGAGCTGCCTTTTTGTTTCGTTTTGGGGTGTGTGTGTGTGTTGTTTTTGTGTGCTTGGCAACAAGAGAAAAGAAAACTGAGCGTATGCCATTTTTGGTGAATGAATGTGTTTTGTTTTAGTGAGTTTTTGTTAGGTTGAGAGATTATTTTGTGAGATTGGGTGCATTAGGGTTTTGGGTGTATGAGAGATTATTAGATTGGTTATTGTATTTTTCACAGAAAATTAGTGGATTGATTTATGGATGTAAGCATTGTTGGCCTAACCACATTAAATTCTTGTGCACCTTTTTGCTCTATTTATTTATTTGGCTTGTATGGATTTGGGTGCCAACACGTTTTAATCTTGCTTTTTTTTATACATATCATTCAAATTATAAACAAAAAAAATTGGACTAATGACCATGTTAAGAAACCACAACAAAATATAAAATATCATATTATAATGTTTGAGAATCATAACAATTAAAACATAAATATCAAGTTTCTGTTCATAATTTGAATATTGTTTGTGTTTTGAGAACATTAATGATGTAAATAGAACAAAAATAACTTTCAGGACTAAATCAAAACCTCTAAAATCCAATGGTTTGATCTAGTGGAGCATATAAGAGTTTTGTAATTGATAGGTCGCATGTTCAAACCATCACTTGTCTCCTCAAGGTGAGTAAATGTAAGTTCTTTTATAAATAATTTTATGTCCTATAGTTTTCTATGTTTTGGACTAGAGCATTATCCTTTCATTCTAAATTTATCCATACAAAAGAAAAATTGAAATCTCGATAAAACATCAAGTATCGCAAGATGTCACTTATTCAAAACAAGTATTCCATCTCTACAACGATATGATACTTTTATTTATCACAATTATAAAAAGCTTAACTCCCAAACATATAATATCCAAAGATTAAAAAAACTTCAAAATCGATTTTGGGTAATCCTCAGAATTTTTTTTGGGTGCTATCTTTCCACGTAGCGGGTAATTAGGAACATAGTTGTTTGGTTTCTATATTTATGACAATAAATTACAAGTATATATTGATTTTCAATCACTAATTTGGTTACCCCCAGATAAACACATTGGATACACATGGATAGAAATCACCTGTCTTTGAATTTTATTTTCTTTTTCAATTTTATTAATTATTTTTTGTTATGTGAAAGATAGATTTTAAAAAAATATTTAAAATTAAAAACAATTACTAAATATAGATTATTTATTTTCTGTATAAAACATGATTTAGGGACAGATAATTTTTATCCTCAAATATTAGTAAACCACCATTGTTACGGTTCACAGTTTCCTTTAATTTGATCCAACCTCTTTTTCTATGGGCGGGGTATTTATTGATGTATAAGGAGGCACTTTCAAAGTCATAATTAATTTGACATCATCTGCCTCATGTGCCATATGCGCTCTTGGATTTAGTTTTTAATGATGAGGAATATAATAATAACTAAGTTCTTCTGTAACAAATTTTAAAGAAATATATACCCGGTATTAAACTGATGGAGGGAATTCTGTAATCAAAGGTTTGAAACTGAAAGTATTTCAAATACTGTTTTTAACGAGAAAAGAACTCCAGGCCAATTAATTTGGTGGGATCATGTTAGTGAAGCCAACTCGACTTGGAATAATATTTGACAGTACGAAAATTGAGTTGTCCATTTTTTACCAAAACGTTTGATTAATATATAGAGTAATATTTGATATACAATTAAATTATATAATAAATGTACAACATATACTTTATCACAATTGGATTTGATGAATGAATAGGATAAGTGTGGACCATATATCACATTCAATGGTGATAAAACATGTGATGTACATTTATTATGCAATTTTATTGTACATCAAATATTATTTTAAACATTATTTTCATATTTCCAAACCTTTTATTAGCTCATGGTACGGTGTTTTAATTTTTCTTTACTCGTTTTATCTTTTTAGTCATAATTCATTCTCACTTTTTGTACAATTTCGTCTTGTAGTGTATAGCATTGCTCCTCAAGTTAAAATAAAGAATCTGATCTTATATTTCCTGCTAAGAACTAGAAATTTTCCCTGTCAAAGATGAAGATGTTCTGTGAGATGAGTAAACACATTAAACATAACAGGATTCCGAACTAGTGCTTTCGAAAAAAAGTTGGGGGGGCATCCATTGTGGAAAAAGATGGTACAATCTCGTCTCAGATTATTTTAACATGTATATATTGAGAAGATCCGTAAAAGTGCCTACAAGAAAAGTAAATCAAATGAAAAGTAGTTTTATAATAGAATACTGTAACATATCCATGTAAATGACTTGGACCTCACCTAGCGAGACAATCATTACAAAAAATTTATACATAAAAAAACACTTAATTTTAGGTACACATAAAAAGTGTTGTTTTTGATATAGTAGAGGCTACACTTTCTTAAGTTAAGGCATCATTTTTTAAAGAGTTACTATATCAAATGTGACCAATTGTCAAAGACAATATTTTTTAACTAAAGGATACATTTTTAAGCTAATGCATCACTTTCCGTAGTGTTGCTATAGCAAATGTGGTCAATTATTGACAATATTTTTTAATATCAAAGGCAACACATTTAAAAAAAAGTGTTATCTATATGTATGAAAAACAACACTTTTCATATGTTCCAAAAAATAATTATTGTTTTAGGTCAAATTTCTTATAGTGAATGCATTATGGTATTATAATAAGGAGCATTTTTGGTGTCAAAACATAAGTGAAAAATAGGAAATCTATATACTCAAGTTAATTTGATACCACTATAATATGTTTGGTTGAGAGTAAGGTAAAAATGAGAGTAAAATTTTTATGATTGAGTATAATATTCAATCACAAAAATTTTACTCTCATTTTACCGTCCAACCAAATAGACCACCTCGAATTAAATGTTGATGTCATTAGTCTAATAGATGAAGTTTTCTGCTGAATAAAATTTTAAACTTAATATATTCAAAGGAAAATTCTAAATTGCTCCTTTGAAACTCCAAAGTATTGAAGAAACAACAACGGATTAGCACATATCATAACCAATTAGGTTCTTTTTATGGCACAATTAGGGTTTTTATGTGTGTGCATGTGACACCAACTTTTGACTAGGGTACAGGAGAGAGAGAGAGAGAATTGCACAAACTTGAAAAATAGAAGCAACAATTTGGGCAAAGAAAGAGAGGTAGCTGTGTTGCTGTCATTAATTGTGACTATTCACGCAGACACAGGTGGTACTGTGGTACCATCAACAAGGCATATGAAATGAAACGCTAAGAATGAAGATACAGTCAGAAATATATATATACACACATCAGCTAGGGTCAGACAGACGGATCATGAATATCAGGCGGTGGGGCATGCATGACGCACTACTGTTACTGTGTGATCATTTCTTTTCCTTTTGTTTTCTTAATTTTCCAGAGTTCTCAAGTACCATACATACACACTTACTCATGACCTTCGCTGTATCTAGCTTTGTTCTAATTCTGTGTTGTTCTATGCTTGCGCATGCGCCACGCAATCATTCTGTGCGTTGTAGGGTTAGTTTCCATCCTTCGATCCATCTGCATCTCTTGCCTTTGCCAACTAAACCGCCAAAATGAGAATTTTCTATGATTCTCGATAATTAAAATGTCAATAAAAATACTATTAAAAAAATAATGTTAACGTATGTTAAGGCGGGGAAGGTATAACCAATGGGTTAAATGAGTGCACCACAATACCTAGCCGGACGGCACATCTTGATCCAAACCTTAAGGCAATGAGTCATGGTTCTTCCCATATTATATACTACTCACTTAGTCCATTTTTAACCAATGTAGGATTTCACCTCTCACACTTAACCTCAACAACATAAAATGACCATTAACAATACTTATAAATTTTTATTGACAATTAATACATGTCGAAAATACTTTTATGGTATTTTAAAATTTATAAATATTTTCAACGGTCATTTTATGACAAAATTACTTATCTTCACAATATTTTTATTGACATTTTAATTGTCAAGAATTGTTGAAAATACTATTTTTCTTGTAATGCGCTCAAAATCAAATTAAATACGTGTTCTGCTTCAGGATTAATTTTTGCGTAAAAACTTTTGTTTACCAGAGACATTATATGCAATACAAAATAAATGTGAAATCGTGCAGGTTAAATTAAAATGAACAAATATTTGATTAATTAGTGTAGATGCATCGCACACGTCAATTATTAAACAGGGGGTATCGAAAAATTAAATATACTAACCTATTACAATTTCTCGTGTTGCCTTGGTGGTGCTTGTGACTTTCGATTCGTTACTCCCAATTCTTTATTTCTCCCTCAATGTGTAACACTAA
Organism: Dalbergia cultrata; assembly: GCA_031216105.1. Taxonomy (NCBI): domain Eukaryota; kingdom Viridiplantae; phylum Streptophyta; class Magnoliopsida; order Fabales; family Fabaceae; genus Dalbergia; species Dalbergia cultrata. Next base: position 41,414,415 of record CM062349.1, on the reverse strand, counting down.
CCAAAGACTGAATTTGAAGGTAAACTAAGAAAGCATGACAATTTTAACTTTTTCCCACCTTAGTCAGTTGGGAATATTATGTTAGCGTATTAACGTAGATAGGCGCATGAGTAATAATATGATTTTGAGAATTAGAAGACAATTTAGAATAAAACATAACTATAGGGCGAATTTATAATTTGAAAATAAGTTAGAGGACGAAAATATGATTTTTGCCTTTTTCTTTTTATTTTTGCTATCTTATAAATTGATCCCTAGATTAATCTAATAGCTTTTTCTTTCGTTTATCTGGAAATTACCGCGCCACGTGGATTAAATTTATTTATAGATTTAATTTCTATATATTAATAATGTATAATATTTTTATATAGTCATTATTCAGCTATATGTATTATCATATCAGTTATGATTGTTAACTTTTTCAACTAATATTTAAAAAGTTATGTAAATAAAAGATTTCGATTGGATAACACTATTAATTCATAAAAATTAGAGTCTACATTTATTGCTTGCACCATATATCCACGTGAATGTACGTGTAATGTTTGAATGTTGAGCTGAATTTCTTGCAAGTAATAACAGAACTGTTTTCATACACAAGAACCATGCATTAATCATGTCAGGGAGGGCAGAGGGAAGGTATTATTAGTGCCAATTCAATTTGAATTTACACTCACTTGCAAAAAATTGTATCGAAACCTATTAAGTAATAATAATCGCATTGGGCCTACCACACACGTCAAAACAATTGGATTGATTCCATTCACGACCAATTAGACATTTAGATTATAGACTACTATATAGCTTTATGAGATCAACTTTTAAATGGGAAAAAAAGAAAAGAACATTAATGAAAGGAAGTCTATGGTTGTGAAAACTGAAAGTAGTTCTGTAATACACATAAAGAAAAGCACTGAAAAGCAAAAAGCTGTGCCTTCTGCATGTTTCTGGCCAGCGAGTTGCCGTTGAATTTAGCTTTGATTAATTTCTATCAATAGAAATTATTGAACAAGTCATTTGGGAATTAATCAAAGGGATTTCTCGAAAATAATGTAAATATGTGGATACAAAAGGTGGGGAAATGCCCTTATAGCAAGGATAGTCAATTTTGAGAAGAGTTAGTGTATGTATGGAAGATTATCTTTACGAGGAGGATTGGGTCAGGTCTGACACCAACCCATGCATGCATTCACTTTCCCACCACCATACTAAAGAGAGTTAAAGGAGTGTCATGAAATTCAACTCCACCTCTTCAAAATGGCCTCCTCAGAGTCCGGACTCTAGTGACTTGTTTAGACTGAGGAATTTCATACTTCCGTTTCAGGAAAAAGGGAGGGAAAAGTGTTGCTATTCTTGTTGGGTCTAACAATGGCCTTTAGAAAGCTCTCCTTTGGAGTTGCATCCTGGCCTATTTCTTTGGATTGGGATTCTTAATTCTAGCTTAGTTCAGTTGGCATTCAAAGCTACAGAAGGGAGGCAAAGAATAAGGAACGTACCAAACATACAATTGAATGATTAAAGATTGAATTATTTTTTTTTTCTTTTAAGAGGAAATGGTATCTGTATCCATAGTTTTAAACATCATGTTAACAGACGAACATCAATCTATAAATAACTGATCATTTTAGTTACGCTTTTTAATAAATGCAATGGATGAAATAAAATAACTAAAATGGATGTAAATCCGATAGAACCCAAAAGAACTCAAAATCTTTCTGGGCATAGCCTTTAAATGTGGGAAGCTAGTTCAGGATTGAAGAGAAAATAAAAATAATATATAATACGCCATGCCTTTGTTAACAAAAACATACCCGTGACTACTAACAAATTAAGACAACATGGCTAAAGAAAGGATGGTCAATGAAAAGAAAATTCATGAACTAATCTGGTCTCATTTGATGAAAAGATACATCCACATGCAAACTTCTAATTAGCACTTGGTTTGGCACACCATACTTCACCCGATGCATCACGATCTGACCCAAATACAAATCCGAACTCAATTGCCATCTGGAAACTGATATGTAATTTTCCAATCTTTAAAAAGCCACATATAGAACTAGGACCTTTTCATGTATATATTAATTAAAAACATTATTTAACGAATCAAAATCAAGTCCTAAATGGTAGAGTTCTACCCTCGCAATATTCTCCCCACCTCCAATACCATGTCAAATAAAAGATTAATAAAGTTATTGAATAACTTCAATATGACTTGATCTAGCCTCTTTAAGAGTTAAAAAGAATTAAAATAGAAATTTTGTTGATTTATTAATTCAAATTTAAATATTGATTAAAAATATCAATGATGATTAAAAAGAAAACAGAAAAAAAAAAAAAAAACTTCAGAATAGAACAACCAAAAGGATTGACAACATTATGCTTTGGCAACTTTTGGGTCCATTTCTTTCCTGCTGTTTCGATAAGGAAACAGATGTCTCCTCCTATAATAGAGTACTGCTAAACAAAATGAATCATTCGAGTTGCAAGCTAATGTCTACTGGCTCAAACACCAAATAATTTTTCCCAGAACCAACAAGGCAAAAACAATTAAAGAAATAAAAGCTCCGACATTGTATGTATGCGAGAGCTGCAAAGGCTACTGGATTTCTACTACCAACTAAGTACACGAACAAAAGGACCCCCAGATGAAAAAAAAAAGACCTCCCTAAGGAATTAGTACACACCAAATACAATAATAAATTAATAACACCTAGCAAAATATAGTAGATAGATTTGGTAACCAAATTTCTATACTTGCACTCACTAGGCCTTCTGAACCTTTTCCACATATGCCTGCAATCAAAAGGAGAAGAGTTATAAGACAAGCTGGAAGGGCCACAGGTAATCGTCATTAGTTTCACACCGACCGAACTTTGACAAAAGAAAAGGTCCCAAATACAAATGTGGATTCAGAAGTTAACATAAATGTCTACAAGCAAAATAGAACTTTTACATAAGAAATAGGATGGCTGCACCTTCAGCAAAAATTATGGTCAAACATTGAGCACAGAATCTTACACAGATCAATTAAGCTGCAACAATTTGATGGATTCAAAGGTTTTTTTTTTCCTCAAGAAAATCCAAAAACAAAAGGAAAAAAAAAAAAAAAAGGGAGAAAGGAGCAAAGCTTCAAGTTGAAATATACGATCTTTCTTAAGAGAAAACATTATTTCCTGAGGCTTTGTTAAATTGATAAATAACTAAATAATGGAAGAAATAAATAAACTGGTTCAACTCATAGAAAGGTTCCCAGAACTACCTAAATTTGGTTAAGTACACATTTTCTCAATTAATCCCATATGTTTTAGCTACTTCCATCAAAACTTTCAATGTTGAAATTAAGCCTTCCAAAAAATTCAATGGTTTCCAGAGCTTCATCAGAATACACATTCATCTATAAAAGTAAAAGAGGAAGACTCGGAATCCTTCAAACATAAAATGCCAATCTGCAAGTTAACCACCACTAACCTGTACAAGTTTGTTAAGCTTTGGTTTTGAAAATGACAAATAATGGTCAATTTTCTCCTGTGTCTGAGGAATATGGCCCTCCTGCATCGAACCGGTTACTTTATCAACAACTTTCTTCACAATTGTTTTATAATCTTCTTTAGTGATTTGACCTTCTTTCCATGTTGGTTTCAGAAGCTCCTTAACAAATTCAACCAATGAAAATTTAAACGCACGAATCCCCTTTACATCCTTGGTTTTCTTGGCCTCATCTGGTCCACCATTTTGGTCCATGTTTTCCAAAGGACCATTCTCTTTTGTAATTTTAAGATCATCTTGAGAATTTTGTCTTTCCTCAGCCACCACTTCATTGTTCTCCTTAGAAGAATCACCATAATTTTGTCTCCCTGTGTTAGACAACAGAGATGGAATTTCAAAATCAACTGCATTTTTTTTGCTTGGAGAAAAGGCTGGGCAGACCCCACTTGCAACAGAATCCTTTAGCTCAATACTATCACACATTGGATCATACTGCTTTGGGAATCCAACACCAGGAACACCAGGATCTGGCTTGACCAATGTATTGGAAACCGGCATAGTAGGCTCTTCAGTTTTGGCTAGGGAGGAAGGGTCCTTCACATTATGAGAATTTAAGGCAGCATAAAGTTGTGGCAGCTGCTGACCTGATCCAAGGATATGAGCCAGAGAGGCTGAGAGATTGGACAAGTGAGCAAGCTGTTTTTTGCTTACCATGTCCGGAGGATTTCTGGAACTAATCTGTGATGAGCCTGCATCCATGATATTTGGTTCAACAGCGTACTTTTTCTCAGCAGAGACTTCTTGGTTTTGCAAACCTTCAATGATTCCTGCTCTTGATGGAAGAATGGGAACTGCCATTTGACTTTGTCCAACTGCATGACAGCTTGAAGAATCCAAAGCATTAATATTTTGCAAATTCTGATTAAAATCTTGTCCTGGAAGAACATCAACAGATTTGTTTGTTACTCTTACTGTCAGACTTCAATGCAAAAACACACTTAATATTTTTGGTTTGCACTTTTAGGTTAAAAGATTTTTCAAAGTAAAAGGAATTTAAATGCACATGAACATCAAGCATATGATTACCTGCAGTAACTTGTATTCTGTCATGGTCAGCAGTGGCTACATCCGTACTGCCCTGGGTTAACCCATCATTATGTTGTCCATGCTCTTCTTCTATACGGCTGGAAGATCCTACCCTATAATTCCAATCAGGAGACATTTTTGCATCACCAGGCCAAATGTCTGTACTTATTGACTGCGGAGTACGCATGTTGGCACCAGCATTTTCTGCTATCCAGTGGTCAGCTTCCTTCTTATCACTTGAAAATGGCCGTTCACCATGTACTCTGCTCTTATCTAAACTATGATCCCATCCACCCCTTGTAGGCCATACTGTAAGTCCAGGGTCAGTGGCACCTGTATTTCCACTTTTATCTGCAGCCTGATTTGCTGAATCAGAGACAGCAACTGTATTATTCTGCTTTGGACTGTCCCATAATTTATCCGCATCAGCCATACTGCCATCTGTACCCCATCTATCAGTTCTTAACCTTCCATTAGGACTAACTGAATCACTCAATTTTGGTCTATCCAATGTCTGATGATCTCCACCTGGATTGCCTCCCCACTTATCATCCCTTAATCTTCTATTAGGGCTCCTAAATGTTTGCCTATCATGAGAAAACCTACAATATTTACCATTGCGGCAACTTCCATTAGCAAAAAATTTGCAAATAGTATCACCACTGCGGTTTGGCACATGCCCACTGCCCTGCTCAAAAGAATTATCTCTGCGCCTCCCATCATTTTCCCTTTCTCTAGTTAATTCATCCACTGAACCTCTACCATATCCATCAGAACTGTCATGATGCACGTATTTGCATGATGCTCCCATTCTACACCTGCCTTTTGTAAAATGAATACAAGCTTCATTAGACCTACCACTCCTAAGAGAGTGGTCCCTACTCTCATGTGAAGCAGAATATCTGGGAGCTCCATCTTCCCTGTTTTTACTTTCCCAACTATCCTCATAATTCTGGTCATCATGGTGAAGAAAATGGCAATGGCTGCCTCTTCTGCATTTACCTGCGGAAAAATCCCTGCATATTTGTGTGGATCCTCCAGCTCTCATTCTATTTCTGTCATTGACTCCTGAATCCAACCTAAAACCATAGGGAGGGCTTCTACTTCTACTACCCCTAGACATGACACCAGGCAAGGAAAAGCAGATGATTAACAAACCCAACAGTATCTAATAAAATTACACACTGCCACAACAATGACTTTATATCACCCATATCAACATAAAATTTATTAGGGAAAAGGTTCACATTATTTAAATTAATGACTCCCTCAATAGTCAAACATCTAAAATAGAAAGCGGCCAGAAAGTTCTAGGATGAACAGAAAATTAAAGCAAATGCTGACAAAGAAACAAACCGATCAGAACAAATGCAGTACAGACATGGGATATACAATCTGAAAAAAAGGAACAAAACATAGCATAGGAACATCATAATAAGAAAAAGCTCAAATGTGCTCTTGACATAAAAATATCTTTTAAAACCTCTAAAAACTGCAGCTTCTGAGCATTACTCCAGAAGCTAAAAATTTTTTAATACTAGACTGCTAGATGTTGAATAACGGTCATGATTGCATGTAACTGCAAGCATGTGTAAGAAATAAAACATAAAGTGCACGTTAAAAATGTAAAGTGTCTAAATAGCAAATTATCTCTTAGAATAAAAAAACTTGTTCTGAGAGGTTTCAGACCATTCTCCTGGGTGTACACAGCTCCTCCATTAAAGTGCAATTACTTAAGAGAACAAGTATACATATTAATACATGTAACAAAATTAAGTTATTTATAGTCATACTCCCATAACAAGATATCCATTAAATATAATGCAATGGGGTCAGCAAGGTCACAGGGAGTAGGAAAACTAACCTGCCTGACCTGCTCCAACCATTTTTTGGGGATTGACTATGTCTCTTGTGTTTCCATTCCTCAAACCCAGGAGATATTTTCTTGCTATAACTTGCATCCGCTTCCCACTCCATTTTTGCATCCATACCTCTATAATCTTTATTCATAATATCATCTTTATTTGAACCTCTGCCTCCAGAAAAAGGTTCCCTACCCAAGCCAGGTTTCAACTTGTCATTTCCTTCCATATAAGACCACTTCGAATTATTGCTACCAGCAACATCTCTAGAGGACCATCCGGACCGCAATTGCTTACTATCAGGTGCAAATTCAGAACCATCTCTCAAATCCCACTTTGAAGAGCGCTTTTTGCCACTTCCACTCATTTCACTAGCCAAAGCCGTGGCGTTTGCAGTGTGTTCTGAATTAAACAACAATAACAAATAAGTCACCTGAAACCTGAATTGATCCTCATTCTTCTACTAATATCCACAAAAGGAAAATAACATTGTAAGAAACAGAAACAGCAGAAACCTATACAATTAATAAGAGATTTATGGGCTTATCTTGAACTTAAAGCTAAAAAATATCAATGCAAGCAGTTCCACAAAAACTGTGAAAGCTTCAAGAATTGACCCTTAACAAAGTAATCAAGCTCTCAAGATTCGGAAGAAACACGTGTGGGAAAGCAAGCAAAGAAAAACAACCCATCCAAAAGAAGCTTCAAAAATAGAAACTGCTGGCTGAAAAATTCTCGCATTTATAGATAATTCACAGTGAGGAACAGTGAACCATTTCAATTGTCATACACCCAAGTTACATTATACAATTAAATTGAACTGATATGAATCAGATTTGGAATTTTGCTTTCTACCTCCCCCACAAAGGTTATTGATGCTAACAGCTTTTGAGTAAAGCAGCAGACCAGGCCTCCCAAAGTACAATATGCGTATTGGATGAATGAACTTAAGGCACAGCCAATGTGGCAAAGCCATTTTCATCGGCAACAAATACACAAGTGTAGTTATTGTAAAGACAGTATGTCTGAAAGCGCTTGGTAGACACGGTAAATAAGAGTGAAAATCAATGAACAATTTTTTTTTTTAACTGTAAATAATAATATTGCCACTATCCATCCTGATTCATGACTAAGTTTTTTAATCCACAGTTTCATATAAAAATAGGTATTATTTCGATGCAAACGTAATGCCAATAATCCAAAAACCATAACCAGGGATTGCAAATAACATCCAAAACAAAGCATAGATTTCATGTTATAAATGATGAAGGGTTTAGTTTTGTTTATACCTTTATCTTTTGTTAATATATGGGGTTAATAATTTAACCACTTGGTCACAAATATTAACATTCCGTTCAAATATCAATTCAACTATGCATGACAATTGAAAAATCTTAATCCTCTATGAACAAGTGGTGTAGTGTTTTTGGAATAGTTGGTTCTTGACAGATACAGCTCACTCCTAGAGTATGTGTAATCCAGATAGATACCCACAACCATAGGATGGTTACTAGAGACGATGGGGAAGTCTAAGCATGTAGGAGTTACTGTGTATTTTTTGGAATCCAAAATAGGATGATGTCCTGAAGACAACTCATACCAAACTAGGTCCTATTTAACACCCTATTCACTCAGGATGACAGAAGAATAATTCCCCATTTGGTGCACATCATAGTGTAAAGCACAAGGCAATAAGATAAAAGCTGGAAGTATAAAAAAATTGGTAAACTATTACACTATTAAGTGTTTTGCAACTTGCAACTGGGATTCTAACATTTGCAACTCTATGTTTCTTAATTTTATTTTTGGTCATTACTACATTGAAAAGGTAATGCTTTTATCTGTGCGTGTGAATATATATATATATATATATATATATGAAAAGGAAGAAGTTTTTCCAGGTAAAGAGGCTACTAGCCTTCACCCATGGTGGAAAAATCTACCAGAAAAAAGAAGCTAGGCATGACCACCTATAACACAGCATAAAATATTTAATTATATATCTGGCCCATTTCCCCACATCTTGCGTCATCACGTCAATCCAATGAAACCTCATTAAGGTATAAAGAGTTCAAAGAACTTTCATACAAGAACCCTTTCACTATCAGTTTCGAATTTGGAGATGGATGCATTCCTTGCTGACACCAAATCAACAAGAACTGCATTTTTTAGCATGGCAATGGCAATGGCAATGGTGATGATGATAAGAGAGCAGTCATCACTGCAACTGGGAAGCTTCAAGGCGTGAGAGTTGCGAATTGAGGTTGAATCAATATCCTATTAGGTCATATAAGATGCTGAGGAGATGATAATTGTCTACGGTTCTAGCAAGATATGAAGTTGTGACCATATTTTACTATACTATTATTGGACTGTGCCAAACTACTGTCAAGGCTTGAATAACATTTGCTAATCCCCTCAGGCCTTCCTCATGTGATACACGGAACACAGCCTAGGCTTTTCTTAATGATGCATAAGCCTATTAGAAGTGCAAAACTTATAGCAATGCTACCAACCTATAAGTCTCAAAATCAGATAGAGATTGATACACTAATTGAAGAAAGTATATGATTCCAAGTTAGAAGAAAGCATATGATTCCAAGATCTCAAAATTGACTCCAAATTTCAATAGCAAGATAACAAAAATGCTTGAATCTACAGACAAGCAAATACAAAAATCTAGCACTTCCAAACAGTCTTCCACAGCCTACGCATGCTCTCCAAAAACCATTAAGAATCTACATCCACAACAGAACTTGTACAACATCTTTACAACACTTGTAGGATTCAATATATCTCATGAAGTTTCCACCACACTCAACAATGGAACAATCCAGAAGTGGATCAAAGCCACAATAGATGTTGCTTTGATTTTCTTCAATGCCTGTTCTTGATGATTGGCCACTAGATTATCTGGTGAAACTTAATACATAAGGTGACACATCCTTTTCCAGTACTTGAACTAGCCCGTGGATTATTGTGATATCTCAGAACATATTGAAAAGTTCTCCACTCCAAAACAACCCAATATCGAATTGATTAATGTGTTAAAGATCCAATATTGCTCTTGTGGAAGGGCCAAATGCCATTGGAAACATATTTACACCAGCTACTTTGAGTGAACTTGGTAACACCTCCATGCACTGATCACATGAAATTACTGCAGAAAAAGTGTATCTAATATTAGCACTTTGAAAAATGTACTCTTACCGGACATACACATAACTAAAACACATAGGAGACTGCCAACCCAACTATGGCACTGCCTAAGATCTTGGTATGCTAGCTAGCTATATGGATGAAAACCTAGAGAGCTTCTGTTTATGGATAAGAGTCTAAACATGTAAGTAACCATATGGTCATCAGGTTGGAGTGACCATACAAATTTGCTTCCTTCAATCGAAGTTAAATAACTTTTGGGCAACTGTGGTGTAACAAATTGAGATCACACAACAGCCAAGGCAAGGCTAAACTAGATGACAACATTTATCCAAGCCAGAGAACGTCCATCCCCAAAATTCCCAATCATAAAGAATTGAAGCAAACACAGTGAAAACCCTAACCTAATCCGGGGTTGCAATTCTAAACAACAAGAAGAATCAATAGGAAAGCAAAACCAATATCATGATCAAAGCCAATCCAAGCAAATTCTATCCAACATGCAGCACCAGAATACCAGTTTCTGTCTATATTCTAAATCCAACACCAGAGAAAGAGAGAATCAGAAAACAAATGAGGACAGTGCTTTCTTAATCATTCCTAACCTAAAACGAATAGCAGCGACATCTAGCAGAAGGAGAGGGAAAAAAGGAAAAAGGAAAAAATTAGAAGCTTCCAATAATAAAAAATCACGAGTTTAATCGCTCCTCGTCCTGATGTCTCGAAAGTCGCTAGCTAGGATACTATCAGTGATGTTGCGAATAAACGACACTACGAATCGTTGCGTATCAAAGAAGAGACAATATGCAGGAATACACATCACGGCATTAAAATACTAGCACTCAGGCAAAGGATAAAAAGGAATAATAGGTTTGGAAACAAGTTGGAAACTGCAATAGGAAGAGACATACTAAACCCTAGACCACATAAAGAGGATGGAAGGGGAGAAGTGGGTGGAAGAGAAGACTTACGAGTGAGGCGCCGCGATACTGAGAAGAGAAGAGAAGAAAGAAACCCTAGCTAGAGTGGAGCGCGCAATATCACCATCGGCGTGTGATGTGCTGTCCAAGCTTTGCTTTCGGGCTTCGAAACAGAGTGCTGCTGCCTTCCCTCCCTCAACAAATATCCCTGCTAGATTTCCCTTTGCTTTCTTCAGTCTCCCATCCTTTGATTTTTTATTTTTTAACTTTTTTCTTTTTCCCAAATTTTACCAGCTCGGCAGCTCCCCACATTGCTTATTTGCTTGGTTTGTAGTGTGGACCACTTCCATTTTGGTTTCACGGCAAAACACGCCAATTAACTTTTTTTAGTTTTTCACAGAAAAATTTAATTTTAATATATGGTTTAATTTCTATACGTTCACAGATGCAAATTCTTTATTTTTCACAAACTGTACGTAAGACCATCAATCATACGACTAGGTATTTTATTTGGAATGGTAAAGAAGGCTCTAAAAGTTTTAATCTAGTCAATTAAAAAAAGATTATCACCCATAAATGATTTGGGGGATTAGGTATTCGGGAAGCTTATCGAAGTAATTTGGCTTTACTGGACAAACGAGTTTGTACATTAATTTATGATGATAAAAAACTATGGTCCCAGGTAATTTGACGCAGGTATTTTTCAAATTTATTTGTCTTAAATAATAATCTTCGTGTGGCCTCTTCTTGTTTGGTTAATGCATTATGAAGGCAGGTAATACTCTTAAAGATGGTTTTGCTTGGCATTCTAGTCATGATAACACTTCCTTTTGGTATGATTCTTGATCTCACCTGGGACCTTTGTGCAATAGAGTCCCTTATGTCCATAATGTTGACATTTCATTTTTTATTCATAATATTTGAAACAATGGCATTGGGCTTTGGAATACATTATCTACTGATCTTTCATAGGAATTAAGGAATGAAATTGCAGCTATTTCAGTGCAATCAAGTGGACATGGTTGGTTCTGGATAAAATCTTCTTACTATGCTTATTCTGCAACTTTGGGTTATTGTTGGCTTATTGAATAGTTTTGCGATTGGGACAACATTCAAAATTGGTTTTGGCTTTGGCATTTGGTGTGCCTAGAAAAAACACAGGTGATGGTTTGGTTATTTTTATATGATGTTCTCCCTACTAATCTTTTCTGTTTTATAAGAGGCCTTGCTGATTCCCCCCTTTGTAAGCGTTGTGGGAGGGAATATGAAACCCGTATACACTGTTTCAAAGACTGCCCCAAAGCTAAAAAAGTTTGGGATTCTTTGGACTTCTTGAAAGAGCTGTTGTTTAATGAGCTATAGGATAGTCATTGGATTAAGATATTTGAAACTGGCAAAAGGGCTATTATTTTTCTTGTAGGTTGTTAGTGAATATGGAAAAACAAAAATAATGATATGTTTGGTGCTGAATCTTGGCCTACCACTCATATAGCTATGAATGCCCATCTACTCGCTCATCATGTACAATGCACCCATAAGCGAAATAATTATTAACAAGGTACGCTGGTCATAGATAAATGGTTCCCACCTAGTGATGAATATGTTAAAGTTAATATTGATGGTAATGTCCTTGGTTTCCCAAAATAGACTAGCTATGGTGGAATCATTAGGAATGTAAGAGGAGACTGGGTGGCAGCCTTTTCAAACCACAACCAAACTATATGAGTTCTTCACACGGAGCTACTTGTAATTCAATGGGATCTTTGGTATGTTTGGTATAAAGGTTGCAAAAATGTCATTTGTGAGACTGAAAGTCTAGAAGCTTTTTCTTGTGTGATTACATACAAATTGCATGATAATCACATTGAAAGAGATCTAGTTTCTGAAATTCAATAGTTGATCACTCGCTAATGGTGTATTTGCTTGGTTTTGATCTTAAGGGATGCAAATGGATGTGATGATTACTTAGCACGCTGGGAAACTGTTTTGAGTGATGAGTTCCATAAATAGAAGGCTCATTCTTTTGCTCTGTTCAATTTAATGGTTATTGATAAGGTAACCTAGCCTTGTATGTGTGTGTGTGTGTGTTTTTTTTTTTTTCCTTTCTTTTTGCATTATCTTGCTATCTACCAAAAAAAAAAAATAGTATTCAATAATTCTACAATATTAGTTAAGAAAATAACAAAGAATTTTGTTATTTAATATTCTAGTATTTGGTAATATATATATATATATATATGAGTTATGAGTTCTGAGACCACACTTAAAATATCATGATTAAGAGCGAGCCTTTTTCAACTCAAACTATCACCTTGTTGGCGTATTATGAAAGTTTTGATTTGGTGACATTTAGACAAAAGACCAAACAAATTAATAAGAAATAAGTGAATTAATTAATTGCTGGCTAAGGAGCTAGGTAATCTCATGTTAAAATTTTACATAATTTTATTAATTATAATTTTTCAGTATTATTTTATCCTTTCCACGTGTTATGTTTAGATTTCAACTTTCAAATTAATGATGGGAGGTACAAAATATGTATAGTAATTTGAGTAAATACTTATTTTAGTCTTAAAGATGGTACGTATAAGTTTTTTTACTTTATAAAATTTAGAAATTATCTTTTTAGTCCCTCAAATTATAAAACATGAGTCAAATTAGTTTCTAGTTTTGTTATTATTAATATATAATCACATTTTCATGAACATATGATATTAAGTGATATACTAATAATAAATTAACATTTTATTTGGCTTCAAAGGTGAACATAATTGAATAATAGGATCAAATTATTAACGGAAACTAAATATATTAACAATAATATTTACATGTACAATTCATTTCATAATTTTTAATTGTCTTTATTTTCATGCAATTTAATTTACAACGATCAAATAGAATATGAGTTTATCACTAATATTTCAATTAGTATGTAACATTAACAAAAATGTGAGAATACATTAATGAAAATAGGGTTAGGGACTAATCATTTATAATTTTGTGGACAAAAAAGATAATTTCTAGATTTGAGGAATTAAAATGATTCAAGCTTACAATTTTAGAAACTTTATTAAAGTTTTACTCCAGTAAGTTTCACATAGGTTCGTTGTGGACAGTGATAGTGAGAGTTTATGTAAAAGACTAAAGCTCGCCCAGTAAACCTTTCGGCCGACGCCATTGTATACTATCGTCTTTTTAAAGAGTCAAATGGATAAATCACTGTCCACATCCTGCAATCACGTCTAGCGAGCCCCATCACACCCACCCCACTCCAAGTAACCCGTCCAGCAATTAGTCACTGGGCACCAGCTCGAGAATCTTGTCTTCACCTGCCATTATTCATTAAAGTCCTATTAAGTAACCATCATTTTTTGTTTCAGTCAGATCAACCTCCACTATTTGAAGCTCTGAATGTAAACAACACTGAACACCAACGAACCCGGGAATGAAGTAGCCATAAACAGAACAGCAACAGTAGTAGTATCAGTCCCCCAACCAAACCAAACCAAACCAAACCAGAACGTGAGTGATCCAAATTTGGGAGTCGAGCCAGTATTTTTAACCAAAATAACAGCAGCTCAGATTACTAAAACCAAACCCTCCATTTATATAATATAATAAAATAAAATTCCTAAAATTCATCTCAACCAATCCACCATGACCAGAAAACCCATTAAACCCTCATTCATCACCACCTTCCTCCGTCCATTCCCAATCACCAGATCCACCCTCCTCATCCTATCCATGGCATCCCTCCTCTCTCTCACCCTCACGCTCTGCGTCATCCTCTCCCTCTCCATCTCCTCCGCCCAACACCACCCCTCCCCTCACATTCAACAAGCCTGCAAGGCCACTCGCTTCCCTCAACAATGCCAATTCTCCCTCACCCTTTCCAACCCCACACCGCTCCAAATCATCCAATCCGCCATCTCACTCTCCTCCGCCAACCTCGAAACCGCCCAGTCCATGGTGACCTCCATCCTGGACTCCTCCGCAGCCAACCATTCCCGCGCCACCGCCGCCAAGAGCTGCCTCCAGGTCCTCCGCTACTCCCGCCGCCGCACCTCCCTCGCCGCCGCCGCCCTCCCCCGCGGCGCCCTCAAGGACGCCCGCGCCTGGATGAGCGCCGCGCTCACCTACCAGTACGGATGCTGGTCCGGGCTCAAGTACGCCAACGACACCGCACTCGTCGCCAAAACGATGTCGTTTCTGGACTCCCTCACCGCGATCACAAGCAACGCACTCAGCATGATCGTCTCCTACGACCTCTTCGGAAACGACACCGTTTCATGGAGGCCCCCGCTAACCGAGCGAGACGGCTTCTGGGAGCCAAGCGCGTCGGGAGGGTTTGGGTCCGGACGTGGGTTCAGGTTGCCCGCGAAACTGACGCCAGACGTTACGGTGTGCAAGGGTGGGGGCGGTGGGTGTTACGGGACGGTGCAGGAGGCAGTTAATGCGGCGCCGGATAATGTTAACGTTGGGGAAGGGAGGTTCGTGATATACATAAAGGAAGGGGTTTATGAGGAGAGGGTTAGGGTTCCGTTGAAGAAGAGGAATGTGGTGTTCTTGGGTGATGGAATGGGCAAGACTGTTATCACTGGTGCTGCCAGTGTTGGGGGCCAACCGGGAATGACAACCTATAACTCCGCCACCGTCGGTGAGTGTTTTTTTTTTGTTATGTTTGGGTTTTAGGTCTTTGGTGTTTTATTATATTGCTTTTTCAATTCCCAGACCCAGATGGTGCTCTCCGTGTGCGTGTGTGTTTGTCTATATATATATCCGTGTTGAGCTTTTTTTAATGCAAACCAAGAAGACGAAAATTTTCATCAAATATCCTGTGGGCCATTTTTCATCTTAAGAATGGTTATGAATGAGTAAATTTTGTTTCCTGAGAAATCTCCGAGTGTGTTCAGTTTTTTAATTATCAATTGTTTCTTTGGATTATTAAAATGGAAGTTTCGACTCATCTGATTGTCAACTGATTCGGGAAATGGTCTCTGAGCTTTCACTTTCACGGGTTTGAAGAAGTATAACGTGCATCATTGATTTGTTAATTAGTTGGGTGAGACTAGTTGTGTGTTTTCATGGCTGGCTTCTTTAATTGTGTTGGCAGGGGTTCTTGGGGATGGATTCATGGCGAAGGATCTCACCATCCAGAACACGGCAGGTGCTAACGCACACCAGGCGGTAGCCTTTAGGTCAGACAGTGATCTTTCTGTTGTTGAGAATTGTGAATTCATTGGCAACCAAGACACTCTCTATGCTCATTCCCTGCGGCAATTTTATAAATCTTGCCGGATCATGGGCAATGTGGACTTCATCTTTGGAAACTCAGCTGCATTCTTCCAGGATTGCCAAATCTTAGTCCAGCCAAGGCAAGTCAGGCCCGAAAAGGGCGAGAAGAATGCCATCACGGCGCAGGGCAGGACAGACCCTGCTCAGTCCACAGGCTTTGTTTTCCAGAACTGCTTGATTAATGGCACTGAGGAATATATGGCATTGTATTACAGCAAGCCTAAAGTACACAGGAACTATCTGGGTAGGCCATGGAAGGAGTATTCTAGAACAGTTTTCATTGATTCTGTCTTGGAAGCCCTTATCACACCAGAGGGTTGGATGCCATGGACTGGGGACTTTGCGCTGCGGACTCTTTACTATGGGGAATTTGGGAACTCAGGACCTGGTTCTAATTTGACTCAGAGGGTGCCCTGGAGTAGTAAGGTCCCAGACGAGCATGTGTTAATGTATTCAGTGCATAGTTTCATTCAAGGAAATGATTGGATTCCATCATCTCAGTGATGAGCTCATTGTAGGAGTGATCATATATAGAAAGGAAGAGGAGGGAGGCATCAGTAAATGGGGAGCTTTTTTTTCACATCCCCTTTGGAACTAACTACCAACACAACAAAGATCTCAAAAGCGTTGGTAGAAAATCCAAATCCTATCTCAGTTGTGCTGGTAGACACCAGCTGAGGGTTAGTCCCACTCATTCTTTCCATGGGGATAGCCCTCCTTTTAGAAGATCTATATTCTTTTGCTTGATTGATGGCTGTATTACATAATCATGATCGTGTTAAAAACTGCATGAGTACATTACACCAAGCCTTCCACCGGATATTACTGAGCTAACAAGTTATGACAGGAAGCGCATGCATTATCAAATTTGCTGATAACCACGGTCCAAGAATACAAGTTTGTATACCTGTTGCTTCCTCCTCTGTTCCATATGTAGAGTGACTAGCCTCTCACCATCAAAATTGTTTCCCAACTGATCTATTTTACCTACCATACATTTTATACCTAGTACCTAACTACCTGCGTTGCTCTTGCTGTTGCTCTTGCTTTATATTAATTTTCACATGCTTTAGGTACAGCTATACTCAACTTTTGATGCTTGTAGCAACCACATATGAATGGATAATCAGGATTCTGCTAACCCCTCGAAATGGAATAGGTTGAAAGTTGAAACTAATAAAGTATATTTACATGTTTTGAACTGTTGTAACCCTCATCCCCTCCCTTTCTCATCAATGCCTTTGTTTTTCCAATTTTTTTAACACCTTAAAAACATAATTACGATGGAAAACAAAGAAGACAAACTCAAGGAAGGGCCATGCGTTATTACTGATTCATTTATTCAGCTCAATTCCTTTAAAATTGAATTGTGGCAGATTCTAATATAATATGACCAGAATGCAGTACATCACCTGTTAATGCATAAAAAAGACGAGGAAAAATTTTTCCTTTTATCCTTGTTTTTTTTTCCCTCTAACACTACCCAGACTTAACATTTGCGTGGAACTTGGAGAGTGAAACTCAAGTTACAAAGCAGAAAGAGATGTTGTGGAAATGGCAGGTGGTGTTGGAGTGTAAGACTCATCATCAGTCCAATTTGTCTCTCCCCAGTGCTGCAACATGCTTTTCCAGTTGCACAGATTATCTATGCATTTCTTAAAGCGCGGATCTTTAACTTTGATTCTCCAATGCCCATCTGTGTAGTTTGCTATCTCAGCCTGCCTACGATCCCACTCTAACTGTGCCTTCTGCTTTGACTTCAACATGCAAAACTGCTGCAACACCTCAGGCATTGCATCATGCACCTTCCACCACTTTGCATGTGCAACATCACTTGCAAACTCGTGGAATATATCTGCATTCCAGTTACAGTCATAGTCCCGGAAGCATAACCAAGGCTTCAACCCTAGATAGTGAAGGACATAGAGGATTGGAGGCTGAGCACCAAATAGCATAGTTTTCATTTGTTTCTTCTCTTCTTCATCACCAATCCAAAAATGCTTCAAGAAGTTCATATGCCTTGGTATCCTGTGCCACCATGTAAATATTTCATTTAGATATCCTTGGTCCCCTCCATTGTAGGACTCAATCTCATTAATATGTTCCATCAGGAGGTTGAATGTGCAGTTTGATGGCTCAACCACCATGACACCCGAATTGAATAGTGAGGCATTGTTTCCTGTAGCAGTGATTTCTGGCATGCCAAAGAGGAAATCTATGTTTCTTAGTATGAGCAAATCTGCATCTATGAATATTATCTTGTCGTAATCTGTCAGCTGCCATAACCGGAACTTGCTGTAGTTCCACTCGTTGTAAGCATCTTTTTCGGCTTTCGGGTTTCGGATCCTCTTTATTGTCCTGACATTCCACCCTGCAGCTTCCAAACCACTTCTGTGATATCCACTGATTGTCTCGTCAACAAGTATTACAAGGTCTCGTATCGATCCTGACATGCGGATGCTTTGTGCAGCAGCTATAGCTCCACAAACATAAACATGAGCTGAATGCAGAATTGTTGCATAGGCTTCTCTGTGAGCATTCCCGTTGTAAACCAGCTCTGCTTCCAATTAAATCAATTCCTTTCATGTCAACTTTATGATAGGAAATATATATATATATATATATATATATATATAATGACAATGACAATAACATGATAGTACGTGGAA
Organism: Dalbergia cultrata; assembly: GCA_031216105.1. Taxonomy (NCBI): domain Eukaryota; kingdom Viridiplantae; phylum Streptophyta; class Magnoliopsida; order Fabales; family Fabaceae; genus Dalbergia; species Dalbergia cultrata. Next base: position 41,395,935 of record CM062349.1, on the reverse strand, counting down.
TAATCACATTCCAAAGATGATAATATAGTATGTTTATGATGTTGTGTGTTAAGAATGTTTGTGAGAAAAAGAGAATAGAACTGACCTTTGCCCCTCATAGGAAGCGCAAGTTCACAGGATCCTACAGGGAGCTGAACCTTTTCTCTCAATACACTCAGGTTTGGTCTGTATAACCATGCATTCCCTTCACGTCCAACTAGTTCTTTGCAGGGAAACAAATTCGGTATTGGAAAGCAGTTGGTAACGAAGAGCACATAGACAGGGTAGTTGCCTTTGAAAGAGGCTGCGAGGCTAGCAGCCGCAAGCTGTAGGTGCAAGCGTGCAACATCTCTAGACCAATTCCCACCATCACCATTCAAGCAAGGAAGCTTGACAGCAATGAGGTTAAGTCTTATCCCAGGAGATCCAAGACTCGGTAGAGAAGGGCAAACTGGAACTTCTTTTTCTTCTTCCTCATCAATCCATTCGGGGAATAGGGACTCCCATGTCACATTTCTGGCAGCATTTTCCAAGTGCAGGATAACATGTGTGGCATCAGGGATAAGATGCTCCCAGCGGGTTATTTCAGTCTTGTTGAAATTCAGAAGGCCAATGCCTTGAAAATCATTTTCCCCAGTCAGCTTCTTAGTGATTTTCACTATATCACCCCAGTCGGTATCTACATTCGGAATATACCGAGGATCTGAGGCACCCCATATCCACCTGTTCACAAGATTAGTCCTCCATTAAGTGAACTTGCATTACGGTTTGGTTCTTTACTTAACCCCATTTTTACTTAGGGTGTGTTTGGTCAGGGGATAAAAATAAAAAGTAAGTTTTCATAGATGAGTTTTATATATAAGATTACGCATAATGTTTATCTATAAAAATTTACCCCTTGTTACTACCTTTCAACCAAACGCACCCTTGGTATACAAAAAGCTGAAATCAGATTGCCATGTGATTTGATAAGTACTAAATTGCGAATCTCAATATTTTGTGGAATATGTGACGAGGTGATAATTAGTACAAATTTCACGTTCAAAGGCAGCTTGGTATTCCCTAAAATGTGGAGTGGAAAACTTATTATGAATTCTTCATATAATTTTCTACTCCCATTTTGAAGGGGACACTGAATAATTAGCTCTTAATAAAATGAAAATTTTAATCCAATAAAATTAACTGTGCCAAAGTTTTGGACGTCTTAAATCAACCTCAGAACGTGTTTGAAGTGTATACTTCACTGGTTGCGGGTGATCTTTGCCTAGAGATTAAAGAAAAATGAAATTCTACTGAACCAAGAAGCATAGATGTTGCAATTGCATGTGTAGAATAAAACTCACCGAGAGCCAGAGCTTGATAAGTGGTTGTTATTGTAAACCTCTGGAGAGTACAGGAGCGTTACAAAAGTGCCACAAATGGTTATCAACAGGATAAGTTTTAAGAAAGAAAACTTGCATCTTGAGCTCCTATCTTGTGTAGATAAGTGAAAAGGTTTCTCTACATCTCTCGCTTTACTTCTTGGCATTCTTCGTTTGTATAAATCTTCACTGTGCCATTTAATTATTCAAGAACAAAAATTACTGGATATAAACACAAAGTAATAATAATAATAATAATAAACAATTGAAAATATTGTTTTTAGTGGTGCAATAGAATAGACGAGTCAACCTCATCAAAGCCTAAAGAGTGATATTCAAAGGTAGCTGCTCAAAGTAATTGTGAGCTGTTGCTTCAAATAAAATTTTACTATAAAGATTAGGGATCCCAGTTTTGTAATTGTGTAAACAATTACTAAGACGGGCCTAAAGAGTGGATTGTCATGGTGTTATCACTTAGGTAGTGTTTGGTAAGTGTCTCTGAGACAGAAATATAGAGACAGTGGAGATAGAGACAGAAAAAAATGTTATCCCTGTATCATGTTTAATTGTGGAGATAGAGATAGAAAAAAGATTGGTCGTTGACCACCATTGACCGGTGACTAACGACGGTTGACCGGCGGTTGATGACGGTTTTCTGACGACTGCAGGTGGCCGGACTACTGTTTCCGTGTCCTGTCCCTACTTTTTGGAGGGACAAAAGTACACAAAAAATTTGTCTTTAGGACAGAAATTTTCCATTCTCATACCCCGTCTCCATCACCAAACATGATATAGGGACAACTATCCCTATATTTCTGTCCCGGGACAGCAACCAAATACACTCTTAGTAATTGTTGTCAATAACATTGTAATTATGTCATCAAAGGCCAGAGTATGATTTTAAAGGATTTTGATCCTCTAAAGTATAAATTCATCTAAAATGAAAAAGTGAGTGAATTTCCACCTTTAAATCAATAAAATACATGGTGTGTGATTCCCATCAATTGATTCAATGGTGATAACTTTCTCACTCTTTTTTTGACTTTAGATGGATTTTCACTTTGAAAAATTCAATTCCGAATTTTGAAATCAACCTCACCTCCAATATCTAGGAAATATATTAAGTAATCATTCTCTTTGTAATCCAATGCAAAGTATCATTCTTTCAGATCTTCCAAGTTCATGATCGTACGTAAGCTCTAAGCAAGCATAACTGGTCCGTTCTAGAGGATTCAAAAGGAAGATACGAGTTTGAAGTTCTAAGAAATCATTAACTGGTCTATTTATGGGCCTACAAAGGTGATGGGAGAAACTTAGAAGGCATGCTATAGGTTGAGCCAAAAGAGGTAAAAAAGAACAAAGGGCAAACTGTAGATCCTGAAAAGAAAAATTCTCCTTGACCCAAAAAAAAAAAAAAAATTCTCATGTGCTTTTAGTGTGAGGATTGTAATAATGTTTATTACTTGATACATCTGTTATTCCATTAAAAGTATACAAAAAGTGAAAAATATGATGATACACAAAAGAGATTTATTAAATAATAATTAATATAAAAGAAAATATGCTTCTTATTTTTTTTTAATGCAAATACGCTTCTTATTTTAATGTAGTAGCATTTAAGAATTTCTTTTTGAAAAATTTCATACCTTCCATGCTTAGATATTATAATTTATATTCTATTCATACATTTTTTTTTTACAAAATATTTATTTTGATACATTGGCGAAAATAAGATTTGAATCCATGACTCTATGTCCCTCACTACTATCCCATTCTTAACGGTTTATTTACAGGATATTCTATTCATACTTAGGAAGCACATTTTATTTTTGGGGTTTATATATATATTATATTACTATGATATGATAAAATATTTATGGAATTTTTCCATACACAAAGGCATAGTTCTATAACATGGTTAGATATGCTGACAATTATAAGGTGGATTTCATATGTTTAGATCCATCAGAAACCTCCTATTATTAGTCATTAAATAAATATCATTTTTTAATCTAATAATTAATAAATAGAGGATCCATAATAAACTTAAATATATGAGGTCTATAATAGATCTAAAGATATAAGATCTATCGTAACACCCTCCTAGACATCCTGTGGGTATATGATTTGAAAATGTGCAAACCCTCCCCTTAAAGAGGATAACTATTATTGCACTTTCTTTTTAGCAGACTGTAAAGATTTTGATTCACTGAACAGAAAGTCTGACTCACAAATGGAATTGTAAAGATTTCCTTTGTAAGTTGTAACTACCGTAGAAAGGTCTTGGTGGGCCCGTTGGTAATAAGAATACTGCTCACCTACATGCTTACTGTGGATACAGAATAGTTAGCGCTGAGAAAGCTAAATCATTGGTTCTATGCATTTATGAGTAGATGTTTAATTAGGACACTACTTTATCATGTTTAGATCTAATAAATGGATAGAGAAAATTAGGATAATTATCACATTTAATAGTGATAGAATCAATATCTCAATTAAATCCTCATTTTAGATATTGGAACAATATTTTTTCGTGCAATCGCATGAAATTATTGAGAATGGAGACTGATATATACTAAAGACTTGAAAACATACGGTTGCCTCTTGGCTTCCTTCGACTTTAAATAAGAAATATTTTGAGATAAAGTGTCATTATCATTTCCAGAAGATATCAAGAGTATTATGGATCACACAACGTCCCTCTGGCCTTTGAAAAGGATTTGACAACATTACGAAATACTTAAAGTCCTATACGAAGTTCATGCATGGAATTAACAATGTACCCAGATCTGGGAATTAGAACCTTATTCACCTCCTAAGCATATTACATAGGTGCAATTTTTAAACTTCCCATGATGAAAAAGAAAGAGTAAAAAAAAAAAAAAAAAAAAGTTGGCCTTTTAACCTCAAAGGCTCAAATAGAACTTCATGTAATATGTTTCCTTATGGGTCCTAGCTAGCTAGAAGGTGAAATACAATGACAACCTTTTTTTTTTTTTTTCAACCCATTTATTAGTCATCACTGTGTGAACTGAGAATACCATGATTCGTAAACATAGGCATATCTTGGTATACATTAACGTGGAACCAAGTTTTCTGTTATTTTTTTTCTTTTTCTTCGAGTCTCTTTTTGATATCCCATAAATAACGGGATTCAAATGTAAAATAAAGTTGCTTTTAACATAATGCAGTCGCACTTATAACAACATTTAATGACAGTCATGATAATAACAGTGATTTTTTGCGGAGGAACCGTTCAAGCTAACGGGAGAACTCCTTGCGAAGACCGTAAAATCATATGATCCTGACAAAAGAGAAATGGCGATACAAAAAAAGTAGTATTATGGGAATAATCAAATTGCCCAATAAATACACATCACACATCTTATCATTATTAAATGTAATGAGTGATGACCACTTATTACGTTTAATGGTAATAAGATATGTTATGTGTATTTGTTGTCTAATTTTATTGTTCCCATAACATTACTCGATATAAAATGTGCAATTTGTAAGTTATAGTCTTTTAAGTTCTCTATTCAGAAACTATTATTCTATTAAAATAAAATAATATTGAAATTCATGATTCTCACAAATAACAATATATGGAGTCTAAGAGTATATTTTGATAAGATAATAGAATAGCAAATTGAGAAGAGTAGAAATTGTTTAGAAACTCATATATATTCCTCAACATTTTTCTTTCATTAGTAATGGTAAAAAATAAATCCAAACTTAATTAGCAGAAAAAGGACTAATTAATGGGATATAAGACTTTCAGAAGTTAACTTTCATGAAGTTAATAATCACTCTAAATAACTTCTCTTTTATTAATTTTATTATTTATTTATTAAACCAATAAAATAAGACACATTCTTAATGACATGTAAGACATATTTTCTTACAAAGTTAAGACGGAAGAAACACTCACATAGATGCAGGCAAACGGTGTCGAGCTTCAACGGCATGAGGAGAATTACCCATTGTTCCTCTCATTAATTATTTATTAACTATTCAGCTACAGGGGCATGCAACATCTGATCTACACAAAACAAGAGCCAACTTTAATGAATTGATCAAGCCCAACTAATAAACTCATTTAACAAAAAATAAATTGTTCAATCACCCACTGCATACTGTTAAAACAAAATTACAATTCCCAAAATCCGTCTTTAAATATATTCAAAGAAACGTAATATATATATTCTGAAGTTGCAAATATGATCTGTTGATATATATTCATGTGAATTGGTTTCCGAAGTATAGACAGAAGAACATAAAAATATTGATAGGAGAGTATATACATGAAGGAGGAAATTAAAGGCAACGACTACATAGTAATTAAATGGTTTAAATTCACACCCGCAGAAACCTGGTTATGAACCGAAACGCAGAAACTAAGCTAGGAAAATGAACAAATGTTCTTGCTGCTTGTTGTGAAGCTCAATGGGAGAGGAAGAAAGAGGAGAGGGAGATCCACAAAAGACAGACACCTTTTGGAGGGGAGCTAGGTGTATCAACAGAAAGGAGAACGAAGAGACACCTGATGGCCGAGTTGGAGAGTTCGACTCAATATAGACAAGAGTGACAGAGTAACTTCCTTCACAATTATTCCTTTGTCTATCAGTTTCAATTGTAGTTCTTGGTGGTCACCAACTCTGCCTCATCTCTCAATTTCTTTTCTTTTAATATTGCTAGCTAATTTCTCTTATTCTGATTTTTTGTATTTCATTTTTTTTTTCTTTTCTTTTTAGTTGGACTGTAGGAGTAAAGACAATTTTACTTTACGCTCCAGATTATTTAAATTCAACTCTTTAGTTGACAAGGCACCTTAATACAAATAAGACATACATACCATGTTATCATGTAGTATTTCACAATATGTTTAGAAAGTAAAATAAAATATGAACGAAAGAATGTGACAATAATAATAATTTATGGAGCAACAATAGCTCCTCCCAATATATAATATATACATATAATATGGACCATGCATTAATATACTCTTTTTTAATAGCCTTGGAAATTCAATAATCGGATAAAAAAAGTATATATCCATCATGGCCTTTTAAGTGGCATCTATATAATATAATCTTTTAACTACTTTCAAGTACAAATGGCAATTAAAACTTCTCCCTATAGTAGTCTGACATTAAAGGTGCCTATTATGTCGGCACTTCCCCACATTCTCGTCCTCTTCATAAGGAAAGACAAGATGAGTTTACCACATTCACGTCTTCAATTATTAAAATTTCATTATTAAATCGGAAATTTGTTATTAGGGGCGCATATTAAAAGCCCAAAAACCAGAAAAACAAGCAAAAAATTGTCGTTATAGTGAGAGTTGTTGTTGCTTGCTGGAGATTAGGTTAATGAAAACAATTGTTTATTGGATTTAGAGTAAAGGTGACCAGTTGTCCCAATCCCATGTCCTTTGCCAAACAGGAATATTTAATTAATCCTATTTTTTTTTCAATATCTAAAGATGCCCTTAAAAAATTGAAAGAACTGTGATTGCTTTTTACTTCTAGATCCTAGATCCTAACCTACTGGACTCATGGTTCCGGATCCTGAACTTTTTAGATGGTCAGAAGGGAGTGCATTCCCTCCCTAATTTTCTCTTTTCTTAAAAGTGGCTGACTTGGTTAATTTACAGCCATGGTAGGTAAACATTCTTATCATGATTATAGCTTTCTCTTTTATGTTTAATCGTAATGAATTTATCTCCATTTGAAGAAATTGGGGGGCAACATCAAACACCTAATTAGTTGCCAAAGAAAACTACACATGGCATTATTTTATTGTTTTTCATGTGTCTCAAATTTCATTCTTATACCGCGATTATAATTAATCATCCTTCAAATTGATGACATTTGAAATTGATGACATTTATTTGTTTAAGTGTCCTTTCACAGACTATTTCACCAAAGCCATGGTCTTAACACTGCCAAAATTGAGCGTCAAAACTGCAATGCATAAAGGAAGGTCAATCACCCAAAATAAAAAAAGATTCCCTATCTTTAGTCAAAAAATAAAAGATTGCTTATCAATCAGCAAAGGAACATTGCACCAGTTGACCACCCTTCTTCCCTTCCATACCTCTCGTATCTGTTTTACTAGTCTCTAATCTTATGCACTCAAGTTAAGACATGCGGTGTGTTTTTTGGGAGGTAATTCGGTTTTATGAAGGAACAAAAGGGTTAACGGTTAATGCAATGTTTTAAACATTTTTTGTAGCATCACCCACAAGCCACAATCAATAACAAATTAAAATAATAATAATAATAAATTAACTAAACAAAAGACTTCAAAGTTCAAACCATAGGGAAGAGCAATAGGCAGAAGAGGTGGCGGCACTCATAACTGAAGATACTTGTATGGAACCTTGCACCCATCGCTACGTATGCCTGGTACCCAATTGCATGCATTTCATTGCATTACATTTACGATACATATATAATATACGGATTCATTGACTCATATAGAATTCTCGATATTTAATAGCGTGAGGGCATGAAAGAAAATCAAAGAATATATTAGAGACGTGAGACAGTACGTATACTGCATTGCAAGCAAAGCAACTCAACAGTAAAGGTTTCATTCTATTGTATGAGGTTGCAGCTTGAAGCTTGTCGAATATGGCGAAGAAAGAAGAGTTTTCGTTTCCAAGTTTTATCCATTTGCTTTCCATAGTTGGCTAAGTTCAAATTTCATCTATTTGGCTCTTTGCTTTCCATCGTTTGATAAGGTTGGAGTTTTGACATATATGTGAGCGAGTGCGTAGGAGCAGGACCACTTTGAAAGCCTAGCTCACCACTCCATTAGAAAGAACAGCAATTTCGATTTCACAAAAGAAAATATATATATATATATATATATTAGAAAGATATGGACAGCCTATTATAGACTTAAAAACTCGTGTTAGTATTTGAAAGAGTTGTGAAATATCAATTTAGTTTTCGAAATCGTTATAATATTAATTTGGTTCTCTAACATCAATTTAATCATCTAAATATTATTTTTTTTTAAGTTGGTAGAAAAAATTTAAAAAATTTGAACTAATTTAAAATAAATTTTAATACTTTTATGATTTAATTGATGTTACAAATCCTTTTAGCATTAAATTGACATCTCACAATTTTTTCAATGATCAAATTGATGTTATAAATTTTTTAATCATCAAATTAATAATGCAAATAGCTAGTGAGTCTACAGTCTAGTGGTAGACTCTTACAGCTCTCACTAAATTATAAAGGGAAGTTGCGAGTTTGACTTTCATTTCTATCCCCAATCTCTTAATATCTCGTATTAAAACAAAAAAACAATGATGCATGACGGCATATGAGCATGACTCGCCTGTCCCTCCCCATTTACTTGGCATTTCCAACTTCCAAGCAACCCCTAACATAAGCTTCTCTCCGCTGGGCTAACTGCTACTGGCCAAAAAAAAATCAAAACCACTACGAAGTTGATTTTATTGGCCTCTAGTTAATCTTAGAACAGCACAACTAGACCGAAGTTGTAATAAAAGAATCATTTTGATTTGGGCTTGTTAATTAGCCTCTTTTCTTGAAAAGGAAAGGAGGTGGCGTGCAAAGTTCTCGATTTAGGCTTAAGCCACCCAAGGAAATAGAGCTTCGGGATTTTATAAACAACTCCTTTGGTAAAATTTAAGCACAATCCGATTCCTTCAACTTTTTCACCTTTCAACCTGAATAGAATTGTGTTTCTTTGGGATTACAATAGGACTATTAAGTTCCAATAAAAGCAAACGAGCAGGTACAGCACCAAAACTCTTCAGAGAGGAAAGTTTAAAATAAACATAATATTTTTTGTTTCCCTTCTTGATTACAACTGTAGTCAAATTATCTTTTATATAGCAGTGAACACTTTCCTCAGTAGAAAGCAGAGAATAATTTATTTTTGCAAGAGCCATTAAGGACATAGATAAAGAAGCATGACCAAAATTTAGATGTCACGATGACAGAAAACATACACACACGAGTGTCATCATAACTTTCAAGCGGATCACAAATCAGATTCGGATTTTTCTTCTTTAGGAGGTGCAAATGCCGAGTGAGACGAGATTGAGTCCAGGGATCAAGGGGTGCTCTCTTTGGTGGTTGAGGAGTTGGTGGCTTTGCCTGCCTAAGCTCATTTTCTCGGTCAATAAACCTGTTCGCACAACTTTTTCAGAATGTTCCAATCCTAACTCCTCATTCAAAGCAAGCCAGAAGATTTGATGGATTAAAGTTGTTCACCATAACAACACAATATATTAAGTTTTGTTCACTGTAACAACACAAGGATTAGGCAGACAGCCAACATCAAGACCAACAACAAACCAATCCCTTCTTTTAGTGAAATAAAGTTTGGTTGCCCAAAATACAGGGCTAAATAAATGAATTTAAACTAATGACTGTAAGGGTATATTTGTGAATTTGGGTTTTGAAGGAGAAAGGAGAAGAGCAGGATGACTTATAATATAATTTTACACTATAAATTCTCTCCTCCCCTCCCTTCTCCTCCAAAATCCAAACTCACAAATATACCCTAAAAAAATTATGCAGTTACATTATTGGATTCTAATGAACTGTATAATACAATTTCACAGCCAGAGTTGCAAACCCAAGGGAAACAAACACACATATGATAATACATCATCATTCATTAACTAATATAGACATGAATTAGCAAACGAGCTGCAATTCACACATCTTTTGAGGACAAATCAAAAGAAACTACTCATTCAAATGTAGGTTACAGAGCAGGGTCATAATCAGGTGTACAAGTTAACTCATTTGAAAATCAATTCGATTCAACATGAATCAAAAACAATCCTCTGAGGTACAATAGAAGCATGCAATTGCAATCCAACAAACGCAAAAGGTTAATAATATTAAACGCATAAACAAAACAATGATTAAGAAAAAGGAAAAAAGGAACCTCCTTGCCAAGTTGTACCATTATTATCAGCTAGTCTTCTGACCTCTTTGGCCTACAATCAAATCAGAACCATCTCAAACGACAGCTTCTAAAAAGGAGAATGAACGAATCAATAGAAGTATTTCTTTTGTTTATTTAATTAATCTATACTATTAATAAAAGGGATTGGGGTGAGTAATTATCTTTTGGTGTCTCCTCACTCTATTGAAATTTATTTTCAAGTCCAACAATCACAATCCAATTTACCTCCAACTTCTCCATTTTTTTTTTCTTTTTTCATGTAACCAACCTTTTTTCAGTGTAATAAAAAAATATAAAAACTAAAAAAATCTTTAATTTCTGTAAAATATAATATCAAATAATTTCATATAAAATCATATATTTCACAGAGTTGATTTATCTACATATTTCTCTTTTTATTTTCATGAACTAATACCAATAAAAAGACGACTTGATTTATTCACATATTTCTCTCTTCATTTTTATGAACTATTTGGTGTCTTCTTATTCTATTGAAATTTGTTTTGAAGTCCACCAACCACTACCTCATTTGCCCTCCACTTCTCCATATTTTCTTTTTTTTTTTTGTTTCTTTTTTCATTTAACTAGCCTCTTTTTCAGTGTAATAAAAGAAATATAAAAATAAAAAAAATCTTTAATTTCTATTAAATACAATATCAAATAATTTTATATAAAATCATATATTTCACAGGGGATTAACTAGGGCAAGCTAAAATTTTTCATCTGTTCCTACATATAAAAGGAAATATATGATTTTATATGTTTGCTTAAGTGCTTAGTATTGGCACCAAAGTTGATTTATCCTCAAATTTCTCTCTTCATCTGCTGTGCCTATTGAGTCGCTAGTATGTTTAAGGCCTTTTTTTTCAGGTATTAATATGATAAAGATTGATGCTTTAGGGATTAATATGTGTATGATTTTTTCTAGTATACTGATTATTGTGCTTGGCTTTAAATCTTTTGATGACTAATATATATATATAATCTTTTAAGGATTAGAGTGTTAAAATGCTATAGCGATTTCGTTGGGAGATGCAATGTCCACTTTCGTGATCTCTATGTCTCAAAAAAGATAAAAGTTAGATTTGGTTTGGTATGTGGCTTTTAAAAAGTTTCTGGGTTCTTAAAAAGTTGTTTATGAAAAGTTATAGTAGTACTATTTGATAAAATAATATAAAATTGTTTTCAATAAGCATAAGTTATTAAAGTAGTGTTTGGTAAATATATTATAGGGTTTTGCTATTCAGTGTCCTAAGAGCACTTGGCTAAAAGTTTTTAGTGGATCCCATACTTTGAAAACATAAAATCTTATCTTTCCAATGTTAGAGTTTCCTTTTTTGCTTATTTAAACAGGGCCCTAAAGACACTGGTTAGATAAACCTTATATCATAAAGTTGCTCTCAAAATATAAAATGATTATAATAGAAATGAATATTTGTGGAAAGAATAAAAACTAAACCTTAATTAATGAAAGGATGACATTGGATTCTTATTAAAATTCAAGGTTTATATTAATTTGTTTGAATTTCATAAAGCAGAAGTCAACTTTGAAAAGCACCCATCTCAAAAGCATCCCTAGCTTTTAAAAGCTGAGAGGAAAAGAACCCTAGCTTTTTGGTTTACCAAACAGAAAAAATTGACTTATATTTTTTATAAGACAGAGCACCCAGTCAAAGAGCATTATCAAACCCACCCTAGTCACTACTACCACGGATGGAAACAATTAAAAATATATATATCATATATGCGACATTTATATATGTAATGTTGAGAGTTTGAATTCTAGATTCACAATATTTTATTTAGAGATGACAAATTTATTTTCCACCTTAACCAACTCATCAAAGTATCTTATTTTCATCAAATCATGAGTACTTACGCGAGAATATTGAGGGATCAGTTTTGTTTGTGCAAGCTCCCTGAGATCTGTAGCTGATTGCAGAGGTCTCTCCCACTGAATGATCCAAAATAGTAAGAAGCTACAAATTCTCTACCTTCATTCACGCTAACAAAAATTTCTTCATGCATGCATACATGTTAGTGGCATTTGTCAGTATTAGCTTTAACGTTATTCATTGGTTTTCATTGAAAATGTTATGTTCTGTTTTCATTCTTCGCAGGTTTTAACTATATTTATAACACTAGGAAAGAGATCTGTTGTGTATAGAACGAAAAGTGAGGATGAATAATGCCCCAACCAACAGAATTCATAGATGTTGCAGATTCTGATTTTCTCGGTAATAAAGAATATGATGATTATAATATTAATGACTCGGAATTCGAATATGATTTTGAGACATAGTGCTCTCTGCCAGCAAGAACCACTTGTTCGGCCGGAGAAGGCCTCTTCATGTTGTCCTAGGCTACGGAAAAAATATTCTCATATACTTTACTATTCCGCTCCATTCATTTCTTTTATACATGTCGTGGTTCGCAACTTTGATTTTGTCACACTCCAAGTCAAGAACAAATGTAACAACTTTTCAGTTTTATTCATTTTCAAAACTATATGCATTACAAAGCTATTATTTTACTATTTCTGGACACTAATTAAAACTAGAGAAATCTAAGAAACTGTCAAATCATGATAAATAACTAGCTACTATGATAACTATTCACTGTAATTTAGGAGTTTCCTAAATTTTTGCTGGCTTACATTGCATATGAAATTGTACTTTGGCAACAGTAGTTTCGATGCGCTCGTGCTTTACCAACTGACTGGCATCGACGTGCGGGAAGTGAGGGGTTAGGCACACCACTTAGGCCTTAGCTATGGGGTTGGGCTTTTGCTTATGGTGGGCCTGTTATATAGGCCAAAACTTTATACTTTGGAGTTTCAATTCAAACTAGATTTTGCATTCAAATGACACATCAATAAATATGATTATTTTTTTACCTCATTACTTAAAAAGTTTTATTAAAAAAAAAGATTTGATTGGATAATAATATAAAAAATAGTGTAAAAAAAATTTTCACTATCAGTGTATCAAAATTAAACCCTAAAAAAAATCTAGATTTTGCATTCCACAAAAAAAGACCTTGTATTCAACCAAAAAGAAAAAACTAGTTTTTGTACTTTTGACCAAAAACAGAAAACAACCTAACCCAAATTACCCTAAGAAAAAACAAACCCTTACCATTGCTAATTCACTATTGTGCATTTGAAAGCGGGAATAGATCATCTCGTGTGAGATTTTTATATGACCTTATCATGAGTGATCTCTCACTATTGACTTAACAAGTGGGACCCAAACATGATACATGACATAAAAGAATCACTCAATCAAGTATAAGTGTTAATGTTAATGCATTGTGATGTAGACCACACCCCATCTAATGGTAGATAAAACTTAAGTTGATATGTTATTTCATATATTGTAAGTACAAATAACATTACTTTTTTAAAAATTGAATACTCTTTCAATATCTGGCACTAAATCTAGATAAAGAAAGTTGATATAATTTTTATCATTCTATTATTCTTCTATTGTTTTAAATTGATGTCCACCACAGTTTGCAATTTAGAATATTAGACAGTTTCAAATCACCATTATATTTATTATCGGTTGCTAAATCTTAAAATCACATGTGAATGATCAAATCTTTAAATCGCATTCTTTCAATATCCAGTACTATCAATATAAAGAAAGCTGATGTAGTACGAAACGAGTCCTTATCAATTTGATATAAATAGCCGTTCCAGGTATCTGATATGAGATTATACATTGGACGCTTGCTGTCATTTTGATATGTAAATATGTAGATCATGCTTGTGCAAGAATTGTTTGACTCATGCTATTCACCTTTGTTGTAGGAATGGAACTAATTTAGTTCTAGGATATGGGTCTTCTAAAATACACTTTGCACTGCCGAGTTTTTCTTTACTGGATACAGTTACCATATACAGTTTGGAAGTTTTGCCACATTAGGGTCTTTGGTCTCTCGGTTGAATTTGAATCAAATGATAGACAATTGATTTGATTGTATATATATATAATGTAAAAATGTGTATAGCACTTGTTCTGACTTTCTGTGATGATGATCCTCTGCATTTCGAAAATAACAAAAAGGAGGTTTAGTTCCTGGTCCAATGCAACACATTTATCAAACTATATCTAGTGTTCCTCGTTCTATCGTATATAGAGTACAAAAAGATTCATGTTGCTGATCAATCCACCAAATATAGCAAGTAGCAACCTATGAATCCATCAATGGAAAGAAAGATGTGAAACAAATAGAACCAAGATCAGACTAGATCACAAAAAATTGTCTTTTAAGAACAAGCAAAAGGTCTTCGATCTTTTGCAGGAGGGGTAACAAATTAACGATCTAAAAAGGAATAATATAATATCCTATCCAAGAAAGGAATAAAGGCCTAACAAGTAAAACTATAAATTCCCAAATTAAAATCCCAAATTAACATCAAAATCCCAAAATTGAGATTGTCATAAAAGAATCGTTATAATAAACAGGAAGTAAAATACAAAATTCAAACACGCTAAACTACAAGTCAATGCGGAAGCATCCGCAAATGATGGAGGACATAGTATTGAGGTCATACAGACCTTAAACGATTATAATTCACTAAATGTAGCAGCACTCACCCTGAAGTTAAAGTAATAGAAAAACAAAGAATTTAACCTCGGTGCATCAATTACTGAATTTCCAACACGAACTTCGTTCAAGAAAAGCAAGGAAGCACTCATTCCATCCTAAAATGGAAGGCAGGCATATACAAATTTAATTATCACAAGCTCAGGCTTTCTTTTTAAATGCAAGGAAAATACATTAAAAAGAAGTGACATCTGAAAATGCATTTTCAAGTGTATTCATATCCCTTGTCCCTCAAGGCTTAGGTCATGATAAAAAACGGGATTGATCAATGTTACATTCAAAACCAGTAAGGAAATGATAATTGATCAGGGGAAAAAAAATATAGATAAAGTGCAGTATCGACAAAGAAAAATATGATAATCTTTTAATTTCCTTGGAACTGTAATGAAAAAATGTATATCTATATATATTAAGGCATAGCGTAAATGAAGAAAGTTTTCCTGAGGTACTCTATTCATCTCTAAGCCACAAATTTGGGCCAGCTCTACAGCATAAATTACAATCGATTGCTAATGACAACAATGGAGGAAAATTTTTGTTGACTCTGCGACAACAATAAGTTGAAGTTTTTTTTCAAGAAATCCTTTAGGATCTAAAATTGAATCCCAATTCTATTTTGTTAGGAGGCATTTGTGACTTTTACTCAGACAAAATGATGAGTAGGATATTCATGCTCATAACCATTATAATCATAATAAAGCCTCTCGCCCTTAGAAATATCACGAGTAGCAACCAAGAAGACCCTGCATTCACCATTAACACTGTATCTCACACATTTACAGTTCTGCTTCTTCCTACCCTCCCTGCATAAAAATTAGACATGACTTAACCAAAGTAAATTTATAAATTAGCAATTTCACTGCACATATAAAAAAGTACTAGCATATTAGAAAATTAGAATCATACAAAGTTAAGTTCTATGAAGACCATGCCAAAGCCAAACAACTTATAAAATGGGCTGCAATAAGTATCTCAATAAGAATATTCATCCCATGGGATAAGTGAGACAGACTTACAGAGTATGGTTGTTGATACCATTAATAAAGCGAGCAATGTTTCCACGTTTATCAGCACAAATGACAAGACTTTGAAGAGGATCTGTTGATAGAAGAAGGGTCATCATACTGTCACCATCATCATGTTCTCGATTCTTAATGTAATCCACATCGCCAGTGTATTCAGCAATAAATGTCATATCCTTGATTATGCCATCAGCCACCACAGTATAGCTATAGGAGAAAGTTAAGAAAAGTCCACTAGATATTAAGGTACCGGGAACTGATTTCCTAAATTATGGTGATGAGTTCAAGATGGGTACCCTTCACATGCATCATAAACAATTAGAAAGGGAGCGCATTCGCCTCTCTTAGACATAGCTCTGCACTGCTCCAAAATCTCCATATCTTCCTTGGAAAGAATCTAAGAGGAAAACCAAAAAAGTATTCTATCAAACTAGCACACAATGATGGAGATATGAAAACGAATAAAGCTGTTTATTACAGGTTTATTTCTAGGGATAAAGAACTTCAAGAAAATTCATTAGTCAAGACCTGCATGCCGCCACTTTCTAATATGGATTGATTAGCAGATCTAGGAGCCATTCCAGGCATGTATGTGAGGTCATCACTGAATTCCATATGTGATGCGGATAAAGCCGAAGCAAGGGAACCCATCTGTTTCATTCTCTGGGCAGGATCTTCTGAAGGAACAAATGGTAATAATCTCCTCTTTTTCTTCTGCAATACCAGAGATGCTGAACGTCTCCTACGCTTCTTAGTTTCTTCAAGTCCAAAAAGGATAAATTAAAAAAAAAATAGTTAATCCAATCAGACATCACATATTGAGAATTATCATATAGACAGCCCACAAAGTTGAGGCAAAAGTTTACTTAAGTGTACCTTTCACAAGTTACCAAAATACTTAGAACATCATATTATTAAACAATGACAATAAAGTTTCGAAAAAAGGCACTTAAAGGTAAGATTTGCCTTCTTTATCAATAAGAGATCATCTAAAGATTCATGGTAAATTGTGCTTGCATTCAAAACAATAAAGAAAGCAGAAGAGTTTTGCGAATACAGGAAAATAAAATCATACAAGAATAAATTCCACGAAAACCCGACAGCACAAATAGCAAAAGGGGAAATTAACATGCACCACTATTATGTGTAGCCTTCATTATTCATAATGAAGAGTATAGATAAACATAGGTTTGTCAAAATTTTCTTAAAGTAAGCCAAAATCTTTCTAGTTTCCATGAAAGTACATAAATATCTAATGCCTGTTCATAGATATCTTTGAATCAATCTATCTATGTTGATGTCGAAATTTTCCTTTTATACTTTCCAAGTCTTCATATAAATCATGGCTCCAGCATCCACTACAATTTTTCTCGTCCATCAGAGAAACAAACTTGGCCACTTATTGTCTCTTTCATTAAGAAATGTTTGTTTACAGCCTTTTGGTGTGTCTGTTTCAAAAATCATTGTAATTGCATTTCTGATTGTCTTGTGGTACTTGAGTTATCCGTTAAAATAATATGATGCAAATTCACATTATTGTATAAAAGCAATCAAGAAAACATCAATTTAATACACCAAAATTTGATTGTTAAATAGCTATGCATTTGAATGGTCTCCTTCACTTTCACACAATAGATATTGTTTCATAGAGATAAGGCATGAGACTAACTGAACCAAAATCTGCAAGCTTATGAAATGTGACTTTGTAGCTGCTTGCATATAGTTTTCAAATTGTCATGCAACAAAGATTGAAAAATGAATCTTTTCATCAAATACCAATTTGTTCAATTTGATCTGACTGTCACTATCATGAAACAGAAAGGCATCAATGTAAGGGGGAAAAAATGTATCACTCCACTCAAAAACCTGGTAATTGCAGGTACAGGTAGCTTTCATTAGTCTCCTTATCATACCATGATATACAAAGGGCAAATCAAAACTCCAAATTAATTGCCCATTTTGGTAATACCAATAACTAAGATAACCAATAGCAAATCAAGCTTATGTTTTGTGCAGCTTTGTCATGGAAACATATGTATTCCCCATGTCCTGCATAATATGGAAAGAAACACTCCACCACCAGGGAATTGAATTCCATAAGGCTCAAGCATATTCAGCCCCTCACCAAACCAGCACGCTGCACTCACAAAAAGGTCAGTAAAAGTTCCAAAAGATTATTCCACGAACCCATTCATGCTTCTAATTCTAAACAAACGCAACACATAAACTCCCACATAATTCAATGCAGCAGAAGTATATGAAGCCTGAAACCAAATTCAACCCACATTACATCCACAAACGCTATCATCCAGATTCTATGTGTGATTTCAAAACAAATATCAAACGGGTTAGACAAATTACTATTTTTTTTTTTTTTCCAGAGGAAGGGCGTTGATAACAATAGTATGAATTTCCGGCCATTACCATGAGAAGTAGCAGCTTTGCCTCTAATGTTGTGATCATCGTCACTCTTCTTAATCCCGAAGAAATTAACTATCTTACGCTGAGAGAAACCTAAACCACACACAAAAAGAAAGTCACACACAGAAGATAAAGTCACAAACATAAATGACACATTCATCAATCTGCACGATAAAACAGCTCAACAACAAAATCCAATCAAAACATAAAACGAAAAAACAAATAAATAAAAAGAAACGAAGAGAATCG
Organism: Dalbergia cultrata; assembly: GCA_031216105.1. NCBI lineage: Eukaryota > Viridiplantae > Streptophyta > Magnoliopsida > Fabales > Fabaceae > Dalbergia > Dalbergia cultrata. Next base: position 41,377,322 of record CM062349.1, on the reverse strand, counting down.
AATCCCTTTATTACTTTTGATAATCTTCTTCTGTTTCTGTCCGACACACTTAGGGCAAATCCAGGATCCAATCGGTACCCTAACTACGACTGGTCTCGCGCATTTCATGTGGAAGCCTTTGTCGCATTTGTCGCAGAGGAGCAGCTCCTCCGACCTCTCGCCGGAGCCGCATTGCTCACAGCTTAGGTCGCCGTAATCCTCCCGCTCCACCACTGCGTACGGTGCTCTAGCCATTATGTCCGCCATCGAACGGTACTTCTTCGCCGGAAGTCCACATGTCGACTGCCGGCGAGGGTGCAGCGCCTGCGTCCGCCGGCTGAACCTGATGAGCCTCTGCGCCGACCTTGACGGTGAGCTAGCAGGAGCCATTGGAATTCACAACAAGAACGTTAATCGGAAATTTTGAACGAAATGCTGTTTTGTAAGAGAGGTCTAGAGGGCGACGAGAACGGTGTGTGTGGGAGGAGAAAGAATCAACGAGCAAGAAATTAAAAAAATAAAAAAGAGAAAATGAAAATGGTTTTTTTTTTTTGGCTTTTCTTTTCTTTTTTTGTTTTTCCTTTCTTTTTGCTACTCTCGCGGGAGAGTGTGTGGGTGGCACCTCGTGGTGAAAGAAGGCGAGTGCTAGTTGGGATGACGTGGAGGGATCTGACGAAAAGGTCCCCGTTGATCGGTCAACACGTTTGATGTTTTTGGTATGGTTTAGACTTCAGAGTTTTCCAGATTTTTTAGTCAAAAGCAGGAAAGAAATTAAATTAAAATATATAGCAGTTTCGAATTTGAATAAGTTGTAGAAAGGTGAAAAATGTGAGTTACTATGTAAATATATTGATTGTTGTGGTATTTTTTTTATTTTCCAGCGAAAACTTAGTTACTTTTTTTATTAAGTTATTATTTTCTACCTTCTTGTATTTAATAACTCTTGACCATTTTGTATCAAGTCTAATGTCTTTTCTAACAAAATATCTTCCATAATGCATAAAAATGAAATTCGAATTTAAATAATTGTTTATTAATCACTCTTTCATTTTGTTCCCAATTACAGCCTTACAAGTTAGTAAAACTACGTACGTAACCACACTTGTACATTCAAAGGCATGAATATTAATGCAAGTTTTGATCTTAGTTCTCTTTATACGACAACACAAACAATAAAATTAAAACGGTCAGGCTATATTTGGACTTTATCCAAATTCAAATTCAAATTGTGTAAACTCCATATATTTAAAATTTTATTTTGAGAAATAAATCCTTAAAATATAGAAATTAAACTTCTGCAATCTACCGTGGATATTTTACTATCAAAAGCTTTACTTACTAAAAAAAATTAATAAATATTTGGTTAGCTAAATCTATCCTCTTAGGTGCTTTTTGTGGTACACCTAATAGGTGTATCACACAACTGTTCATAAAAAGTGGCATTTTAATGAAGTATATATGTACCTATTTTTTATTAGTTATTATCCAAAATTTTTCCAAGCTCTTTTTTTGGGTTGTCTCCAATCTCTATTAGAGTGGGTTAATAAGAGATATGTGTATATACATTCTATCAAGATATGTAGCACACCCAAACTTACTTGATGTACCACAACAAAGAGCCATCTACCTATACTATTATAAAGAATTTTCTTATTTTGATTTTTTTTCTTTTTCAAGATTGTTATAATGAACTTCCCGATTAGAAATTTTAATGAGAAGAACTTTACTCCATTATAAGTAGACCCCAACTGGAATCATATTAACGAGAAGTAGTCATCAGTGGTTTACATAGAATGAATGAAGTCATAAGTTCAAAACGCTTTATAAATAATGTAATTTTTGAAGTATAAAAAAAATATTAACCAAAAGTTTAGAAATGTCTAAAAGCAACTATAAGTGGAGATAATGCTTTAAAAAACTACCATTGGAGATCATTTCATCCTTTTTATTTTTTTAAAGTTATTGAATAAGTGCTTAATAATATAAATTTCTAAATATTAATAATAAGAAAATAAAACTAACAATGATATAAACTAATTTTAGTCTTTAAAAATATGAATTGACAGAAATGTTATGACAAACGATTGCTCAAATAAAAATATCTAGACGAAATCCAATAAAAAGCACTTATAAAATTATAAAGTAAAAATTTTAATTTTAATTCTAGTTATTTTAAGTATAATTAGGTTGTGATCTTAATAAGTTAATGTTAAATTTTGTTAAAAAAATATAATATGAATTATAATTTCAAATTTAATGTAATTTTATTTTCAAAAAGTAGTGTGATTCAAAATTTAAAATTATTAAATATCATAATTAATATTCTGAATCGTACTAGTATTTTTATTATTTGTGTATATAAAATAGGACTTTAGATAATTTTGACTATAAAAATTTTAATTTTAATAAATGTTGCTTACAAATAAATGTAAAATAGAAAGAAACAGAGACTTTGATGGTGTGATAGATCTTTTTATTTTTTAAGTTTTAAAATTAATAATTTTTCAACCACACGTTAAAAATTAAGAAGACTCAATGTTATAATTTTAAGTTTTAACTCTAATTCTACCTCAGTCACATATCTCAAATGTGAATTCTAGTTAAGGAATTGAAACTGCAAACAAGTCTCAATTTGATGTTAAACAAATAAATTATAGGAATAAATATGTTTTTAGTCCTTATAAATATATGTTATCTTGGATTTGATTCCTCTAAAATTTTTGTTTTTGGTTTTAGTCATTCTTTTTTCATTTTCTTTATTTTTGGTCATTATTGTTCCAAATTTTAGTCTCAATAAATATTTTTAAATATATATTTAGTTGTTACAAATATTAAATTTTTTTACCCTTTAAATATTTCAAAAATTTTCTTTTAATCCTTCTACATATCATCATTTAATATCAAATTTACACAAAAGAGACTAAAAATATAACAATGAAAAAAGAGGGACCAAAATTAAAACAAAAGTTTTAGAGGGATCAAAATCAAAATCACTCTTACGTATTTATGAAGACTAAAAACATATTTAAACCTAAATTATAAAAGTCAAAAGCCTTGCAAGAAATAAATGAATTTCCTACAAATCTAAGGGCGTATAGAAACCCAAATTAGACAATTTTTTAAGTTAGCCAACATCAACTTTAGCCATTATTAATATGGGTGAAAAGTCTATTCAATAAGTGTATTTCTATCATGATTATATGTATCATCGAACATTTGTCAAATATTAGGGAGAAGTTATTGTCACATCTTATTAATATGTTATTACTTAAATGTTCTAAAATGCCCTTCATTTTTTTTCACAATAAAACTATTAATATGTCAATTAATTCGTACTTAATACTATTAATTTTTTTTTGTAATATTTTATTTAATTTATGAAAATATTTTCATTTTTACTCACTTTTCTCATGAAATATATAAAATTTACATTTTCACATAAAGATCAAAAGGATTATGTATCAAATTAATTTTCTTAAGAGTAAATAGTATTCAAATTGAATTAATTTTTCAATTTCAAATAACTTTATTCCAACATAATAACATTTCAATACTTCCTTATTTTAATATTCTATATAAATATGATATGAAATAAAAGATCACGATCAATGCAGTAATAAAATATAACCCATACAAAAAATTGAATTATAATAGTAGTAACGAAATTTGAATTAAATAAACTGAATCTTAATAATAATTTTAAAAATTCAATTTTCACTATCAATGTACAAAAATTGTACTAGAAACAGATAATATTTTTTCATCTTATTTAATGAGTTTAATATCTCATATATTACTAAAATACATTAAATAATGTAAAAAAAAAGTATATTATCAAATATTAGTATAAATTTTTATTATGACAATGTATATAATTATCAAGTTGATAAATAATTTAAAGAATTTTTTTACCATATTTTTTAAGACTAAAAAAAAAACTATGATAAAATTTGAGATCGACACTAAAAATGTTAATATGGTATGTTTATTTCATGCTAAATTAAATTATGTAAACATAAGCTTCGAAAATCTTGAGTGCGTATGATGTATATTATAATTTTTTTGCTCAATTATTTATTTTATATTTTAATATACTCACTATTATATTCAGTAGATAATTGTTACATTATAAAAAATTTATAAATTAAATTAATATTTATATGAAATAAATTAATAGAAGTATACTTATAATTTAAAAATATAATTAATATTAAATATTTTGAAATTAAAAACCATTTGATGAAAAATCATATAAAGCTGTATGAAAGTTTTTTCCACAAAAAATTATAAAAGCTATATTAAAAGAAGATTTATTTAGAAAATTAATAAGAATGGGTCTGAATAATATTGAAGTAGTAATAAATTATTTGTAGTTCAAATATTTTATAAAGGGTAATTTTGGACAATTAATTAAAAGTTCATTTAATAGAATGTGTCAATTGACAATATAGTGTGACAATACCCCATCCCTAAATACTAAATATTAGTTTACACATTTATCATAGATCATACTTATATAGCATTTTAAAGAATATTCATTCTATCAATTTACGATGGATAAATTGAAAAAACTATGTTTAATCTAGTGACAGATCTAGAAAAGTTAGGTAATAGGATAAAGTATAAGTTTTACATAATTTTTATTTTAGTATGGGATCAAACTAATAAAATTATATATATATATATATATATATATATACACTTCTAAAAAAATGTACAACTGATCGGATTCTCATATTTAATTTAGGCCTTTTTAACTTGGGGCTCCAAAACCTAATTGAATCACCCAATTAACTATAATTTTTGAAAATGTACAAAAAAAACTATATTCTTAATTTATTCACAAACTTTTAAGGAGCGTATTTAAAGTTTTAGCAGTTATGCTATTTTTAGTTTATTTATTTGAACTTTTAAGTCAATAAATATTCATGCTATTATTAAGTATCTCATAATTAAATATTGCAGTACTATTGATTGTTATTGTTATAAAAATAAAACTTTTAAAGAAAAAGTTTTCACTTTCTATTTGCATCCGATAACAAGAATGAATAATTAAATTAACTTAATTTTGATGAGCACCTAAAGGTTTATTTCGAACATTGAAATCGTATATATATTTCACTTTTACTTGTGAAATTAAAAAATATCGATTTAATTCCTGAAATTATAAAAGGTAGTTTAAATTAGTTCCTATGTTAATGTTTATGGGGGACTAGTTTGAATTATCAAAATGATTAATTTGAATAATTTTTTATAATTTCAGAGACTAAATTGATATTATATTTATTTTTAAGCCTAGAGTGAAATGCTCATATAATTTCATAAATCAAAGTGCACATTTACTCTAAATTTGATAAGGTTGATTCAATTCAAAATTGATAAATTCTTAAAAAAAATCTATTAAATTTAATCAATATAAATTTATTTTTATCTTTAACTCAAATTAATTAAAGTGGGCATCTACACCTCAAAAATCTAATTAGAGATTAATTTTGATATACTATAGTGTAAATGAGTTTTATATCATTATTTAATCATATATTTTTATTTATAAACTTTTAATATAGTAGGTAATTGACTCAAATATTTATTACATTGGTCTCTATTGTGAAATATGTTTTAACATTGATAGTCTTTGAGCAAATAACTAGAACAAAAAATTGTTGATCAATTGAAAGTGCGGAATATATTTATTTACTGTTCAATTTAAATTTAAAATATATTTTTTATTTTTATTTTAAAATGGCGTTGTCATGAATTTTTTTCTCACATAAAAAAATAAATTCATCCAATTATTCCCCAAATCAAAGCATGAATGGTAGTATAAATATACAGATCGAGCATATTTTATGGACGAAAGTCCACTATAGTGGGACACGCGCTTCTTTCAGTGTTTGAAGGAATGAAAAGTGAAGACCCCCTCCCCAATGAAGACCCCTTTCTACAATCATTTACTAGGATAGCTTGTTAGTGTCAACTCGGTGAAGATCCCTTCCCCGAAAACCACCATGTTGTTAAGATTTATGGCTTTTATATTTTTTGTATAATGTTAAGATTTGTGATTTATGTTTACAAAGCAGACTGCATGAAGAAGATGTTTCCATCATATACATGAGATATAAAATTCAATTAATTTTATTTAATTAACTCACATTTAAAATTCTCATTATATTCTGGGATTGGGGTTATCATCGAATTAGTTGCTGTTGTATGCATGTATCATTAAAGAGGAATATTTTCATATAAGGAATATTTGTTAAAAATGTTTTGGTTCCAATGTTGTGATTTTTAATTTTGGAAAAAGAATGTTATGATTTATATATTTCACATTTAATTTTTAAAAAACAAGGCAAAATGTAACAAGAATAATTAGCTCAAAAGGGCCAAACGATAGATTCAAGCATGGCATTAAGGAAACAGGAAGTCTGAAAAATTGGGCATGCTCATTGTGTTGCACTTTTTTCTCTGGACCTTTCTGTCACTTCACCTCTTTGCTTCTCTCTTGATTATTCTTTATCTTGTCATTCTGACTATTTGGTTTACCTACATCAGGTACTATAGCTTGCAATGATTTTCTTTTCTACGTATCCTATAAATAACTAAAAGCTCTCAGCTCACAACTTATCAAAATTGAGATTTTTGTTGATTGTTCAATTAGTGAGCATTGCGAAATTGTTGAGTAAAAAATTACGAATATACAAGAAGGAGCGACATTCTACCATAAAAATCTCATTTGTGTAGCTGTTCGTTCATCTATCAGTTTATTAGAGTTGCAAAACAAATTATTTTAGAAGTTAGGTCAACAAAATAATAAGCAAATTACTCATATGTTGTACATGATGCTCATAGTGTTTGGACAAGGTGTGATTTGATACAAAAGCTTTCCAATTGGCAACAACAACGTGAGTCTTATGTTTGATTACCACATCCAGTTTCCAAAGATTCACATTATGGAGTTGTTCATTGACTTCTAAGATGGTTACTTCATCTCTAGAAGATCACCTCCCCACCCATCATTTGGTGGGTATTTGAAACCTTAGGGTCCTCAATTTTTGAAGTGTTCTGTTATCTTATGCAGCACTCAAATAGGTGTTTACAGCTTTGATATTAATTTATTTCTTTTAATAAAATAATATTAAAATTGTATGCTACCAATTACGCATAATAAATTATTTTTACTGTATTATACTAAATGAAAATAAAGCTAATTAAATCATTCTTAATAAATTAAATTTAGCAGAACCACATCCTTTTTACTACACGAATTTTTTTTAAGAAAAAAGCTAAACAAACTGAATTACACCAAACAAAAAATTACTTGCACATGTATTCTTCGTGTAGCATGGCATTCTGTGTCATGATGGTAGATTGTTAATCCTCATCTTCCAAACTTTCTTCATCAGTGTCAAGATCACTTTCAAGACTTATCAATGCTCAGTACTCTAAAAATCACCCTCTCACAATACTCTTACACAAACTCAATTACATCCACTTCATTTTCACCACTTCTACGATTTTGAATTTATATGCAAGGATTACATTGAAATCGTTGCAGTGACACTTTCTAGATAAAGCAGTAATTTTAGGGGATTTCGATAAATAATGTGGAGAAGAAAAAAGGTATTTGGTATAATATTTTTTTAATTTAATATTGTAAAAAATCCTAATACCTTTCAATTGTATCAAAATTAATCTCATTTTTATAGTTAATAATTTATAACTAAAATTAATCATTCATTTACAAAGAATAGGCACTCCCCAAATTAATCTCATCTATATATATATATATATATATATATATATATATATATATTCCTCCTATTTGAAAGTATTTTAAAATAGTGGGAGAGAAAGTTAATTATATTTATTTATACAATATAATATGATTGGATGACAATGTAAAATATTTTTATACCAATTGTATATCAAAATTATTATTATTATTTTAAAAAAACAAAGATACCACAAGAACCTCCCAATTATTTATTTATGATTAAATATCCAAAATGATCTCTTAAAAAATATTGGGAAACAAATAAATCCCTAAAAATTTAAAAATCCCATATTAATTGATCAAAATTCAAAAAATAGAACAAATTGATCCATCCATACATATATGTGTAATATTTTTTAATTATATAGAAAGATTAATTTATCTACAAAAGAATTAATTTGTCCTCTTCTTTGAATTTTGAAGAACTAGTACAACAATATGTCCCTAATATGATATATTTGTATGGGATTAAAATGCGTTTTTAGTCTTTATTTAGTTTAACTAAAACTAAATATGAAAAAATAATTTTTTTTTGTTTTGACATCCCGTGGTATCCTTTATTTAATTAACAATTATGATTTGATATTTTTTAAAAAAAAATTATATTAATAGGTTACATTATTTATTTTTAACCATAAATAATTAACAACTATCGATTTCCTTGAGGTTTTTTACTGAGCAACCGTAGTCTCTCGAAATTAAAAAAAAAAAAAAATTATCAAAGACCAAGGGAAAAAAACCAAAGAGCTCCAGTCAACATTATGTCGCAAAGTCAATAAATGACCTTATATATATATATGTAGTTGGCATCAAATAAACAAATAAATAAAACATATCTGTTACAAACACACTCGTTTCTTTTTCTTTTTTTTTTTTTGGGGCTCAAACCCCATCCTCACCACTAAACCAACACCCTCTTTTTCTGCGTCTCTTTCCCCCACACAATTCTTCTTTTTCCCTCAGCTCCACTCTTTCACCATGAATCCGCCGGGATTTTCCGCCGGCGGAACCTCGCCGTCGTCATCCAAGAAAGAGCTCCAGCTCCAAGGTCCACGCCCACCTCCCCTCAAAGTCAGCAAAGAATCGCACAAGATCAAGAAGCCGCCGCTTCCACCACCCGCCGCCGCACCCCACCGTACCGCCACACCTGAAGCAACAAATCAACAGCGTGAGCCCATGATAATCTATTCTGTTTCTCCCAAAGTCATCCACGTCACTGCCAGCGACTTCATGGACGTCGTCCAGCGCCTCACGGGCTCATCCTCCGGCGAAGAACCGGTCGCCGGACCCGGAGACGTGTCCCCAGCGGCGAGGATTGCTTCGATTGAGAAGACGAGCCCTTCGGAGAAGGAGAGAGCCCCTCAGAACGAAGACGACGAGATGTTGCTGATGTTGCAAGAAGGCGTGGAGATAGGTCAGTTTCCCGGCGTATTATCGCCGGCGCCGGGAACCCTGCAGCCAATACCTCCGGAGTATTTCTCGCCTGTGGTGGATCCGCAAACGACTTCGTTTTACGGCGACTTTTGGTCGTCGAGCAGCTTCTTGGCGAGCCCGTCGGGGCTGCTTTCCGCCGCCGTGGTTTCTCCTCAGCCGTCGCCGAACCTCTTCAGCATTTTCAACGACTAAGTTTACTCTTTCCCTTTTTGTTTTTAATTTTTTTCTATTTTTGCACTTTCTTGATTATTGATTGGGTAGGGATTGATTAAAGATATTTATTTAACATTCACTGACTTTTCCTAGCTAGTGTCAGATTTTTTGTACATCGACCACAGAAACAAGACAAATGTAAAAGACTTTGCAGGTTTTAGTCTTCTTTCTTACAAACAATTAGCTGAATTTAATCATTATTGACTGCTGGGCTTCTTCGTGGATTGGGCCGTCGGTCTTATTTTTCAAATGAATTTGACCTTAGGAATAGGACCGAACAAATTCTATTTCGGCATTCTTACTTTGTTAGAGATAATTTATGCTCAATAATTTTTTGTTTTTCAGAAAATAAGTTGTTTCTAAAATCTAGAATTTTCATTAAAAAATGTTTATAACGTGTGATTGTTTTATTAGAATATTCTGTATACAACTTTTATTAACAGAAGGCCGCGATCACATTTGTACGTGTCTTTTTCATTTCAATTCAATGTCCACTTCACTTCTTGCTCAACAGTATACAAGATACCACCACAACTTGTATTTTTCAAAAGCATGGAGGATATTTTCCTCGCTATGAGAAATAATGTCTGAATTTGGATGATTTAAATAAGCATTATAGGATACTTGCATCTGCGAGCCACTGCACAAAGAATGGAAAGGAAAAAAGCCACTAAGAATGGTCTAATAGCGAGATATTTGAGTAATATGCATAAAAAAAAAAATTTAAAAAGAAAAGTCCTTACCAAGAAAATAAAAAACGACTTGAAAAGTATGAATAGGCCGTGATCATAGGTCCAAGCAAAATTAGCAATGAAGAATAAAATTCAGTACCGAAATAATAATTTCTTGTTCCAACTCAAGCATAAGCTTTAGAGAAAAATCACATTGAAATTATGTATGTCTAACAGCAATCTTGAAATAAAATTTGAGCAAGTTAGTGTTTGTTGTTCGTACTCACAATCAACATCTGTTGTTTTTAGTAAGTAGTTGCGGCATGTACTTAAGCAGCAATAAGTTTAGCACAAATATTACTAGTCACCGGAATAATTCTGAAATATATGTTGAAAATCTACATATTTTGTCAACCAAATCAGAATGAAAACAACATCAACAAAGACCAATAATAAACTAGATAGAAATGTCTTTTGCCATTATTATATGTGCTTTAATTTGATTACCCAGCTTTGCGGATAAGTGGAAAGAAACTTTTACTTTGAAGCCTAGGTTCCTATCTAGACAAGTCAACAAGAGAAGGAGGGAAAGTGTGCTGAACAAGAAATACGGGCCTGATATCTCGGTCCAACCTTGTAAAACTCAAACGGGGTCTTCACAGGTCGCCTATGTAGCATAATGATCCCAGAGATTTTTCATAAATTTAGCCCATGATATCTCCTAGATTGGCTGATAGATAACATATTATATCCACAACTCAGACAGGCTCCACATACTGCCTTTGTGGCATAATGACCCCCTTAAGATTCTTCAACAATTTAGCCAGGATATCTCTTGGATATTCTCCACCAATTCAGCCCAGGATATATACTATATTTGATCATATCTCTTACTAAATACGAAATATACTCATTGTTTACTAAATACTAAGAACATATCCTTATTTAAGGAAAATTATCTCCTAATTTATCATGGGGTCACTCATTCTATAAGGGGGCTCAACATCTCCAAGGAACACAATCTTAATACAGACTACTCTTCTACCACTCTATGTCTCGTTCATTCATTAATTTGAGTATTGGATTGTCTTTGTAAGTACCTCACCCCTGCTCACAGGGACTCCAGGGACACCTGCAGCCTTATCTCTACTTTTAAGTAAGAACAAGAAGGAAAAGGTAAAAAACTAATGAGGCGTTTGTTTCGGGGTATATTTAATTATTCCCGAGAATAAGTAGTTGGGAATAATGCGTTCCTACATTTGTTACAACTTTGACAAAAAAAATTTCGGGTATTAATTATTCCATGAAAATTTTTTTTTCTATAATTTAATGAAATTTCATTCCCAAGTTGAAGGGTGGGAAATAAAAGTTCTCATGACTTGGGAATTATAATTATTAAGCACAATTACTAAACCATCCCTTAATTATTTGGCTTTTTTCTTTTTATTATTGTATTAAGAATATTTTGGAAATTATGACATATATTCTTAGGAATATAGGTTATAAAACAAACAAATTTTAAATTTATTTCCGGGAATCTTAACAAATACCCAGGAATATTTAATATTAAACATTTAATTTTTTAAAGATATCTGGGAATAATATTCCTAGGAATATCAATCCCAAGAATACGATTTCTGGGATCCTAATTTCAAACCTTGAAACAAATGTCCCTTAAAGGCTTGTTTGGTTTACCTTCTGCTAGAATTATTTTTGAAAGAATTAAGATGAAAATAATTATTTCAGAGAAATTATTTTTAAAAGAATTAATTTATGTTTTGTTTAAGTGTATCAAAAGTAAGTTTAAGAGAATGATTTTTGTTTGGATAAAATATTTATGTGAGAGTAATAGTATGATCTTTCAAAAGTACTTTTTTTAGAATGAATAGTATTATTTATCTACTTTCACTAAAAGTACTTTTTCACCTTAAAATGGTGGGGCAATGTGCAAACTAAACACCTTTTAATTATTGACTTTTCATTTTCATTCGAATAAAAGTACTTTTGGAGTGTATCCAAACAAGTACTAAAAAGTTTTGAAAGATAATAGGTGCTTCATCATGAGAAAAAATAAAAAAAAAGGCAACACATAAGGGGGCATTTGTTTAAACGTTTGAAATTATGTTCCCAAAAATCATATTTCTTGGAATGATATTTTTAGAAATATTATTTCCAGTTATTTTTAAAAAATCTTTTATTTAACATTAGACATTTTTTGAATTATTTTTCAAGATTCCTGGAAATAAATTTAAAATTTGTTTATTTTATAATCTATATTCCTAAGGATATATGTCATAATTTTCAAAATATTCTTAATGCGTTAACTTCTAGAAATAAATATATATAAATTCATAAATGCTACTCGAATAATGTAAAATTAACAATTAATTTTTTCAAATTTTTTCATCTCATCCAGATCAAATAATTAAATAAAATGCTAAAAACTAACAATTATGTCAAATGAAAATTACACTTCTAACAAAAAAAGAAAAAACAATCATAAAGAGAGAAAAAGTCAAATAATTGAGGGATGGTTTAGTAATTTTACTTCATAATCATGATTCCCAATTAATTGTGCTTAACAGCATTCCAAGTTAGGAATTAGTAGATCGATTCTTATCAATTCATTTAATTTTGAATTTCTATCTAGCGTATACAAACACAGTTCCAAAAATTTGCAAAAGCATGTTCCAATTCTTCTAAGGGGTTTTAAAACTTTTGTTGTAGGAGATTTAATTTTTATCCAAAAACATATTATTGTATTCTGTAACTGTGTCCTGGCTATGTGACGATTCTGATGCCCATGTCAATGCAACATAGCATATCACAAATTGTAAAACATTCGACCTTACATGCTTTGACAGTTGGATCAGAAGTCATCTTCTCTGTCTCTTAACATATCCGAGGATGACCCATTATACTTTGGACAAGAGCTCTAAAAGCCCCTTATATGGTCCCATCCCATGAGAAGATTCTTGCTCTGGTTTGACCAAAGATTTCATATACAGAGAGTTGACAACAGCAAATTCAGAAGTCAAACTACTATTTCTGTTCAGAGAATTAGTTGGACTGAGTATTCGCTCTCATTGGCTCTGATTTGAAAACACTTAAAACAACCCACAAGTAATACTTTCTTCAGATTCCTAGAAAATAAGGTAAGTAATTGAACAAATACCTACTGGAGAAAATTTTCTGAACTTCCACCAAAAAGCAGAAGTTTTCTAGCTTACACCTATCATCTGGAGGTAACAAATACGAATTAAAAATAAGGCCTTTAATGACTGCCTGGAGAGCGCGATTTCGTCCAATGACATCATACAGCAGACCATTTGAAAGGATGTGTATAGAGAAAATGAAGTGCATGAATGACCTCTGAAAGCAATTTAACAGAATTATTGAGAATTTTACATCAACAACTACGGACAAGGGAATTGCTGAAAGTATAAAAGCAAAATTGACACAAAACAAGGTAAAGAATATCGGCTCCAGTCTGGATCACTGACAGGCTGAGCAGAGCTACATTTGTCAAACTCTGGATAAAGAAATATTCAATGGACATTTCCACTTGAAATTATAGAGTATGTGCATCTTATGGGTCTAGTGACACCACATAATGATAAATATAAACTAGTGCAGTGTAAATTAGAATCCTAATCCTAATTACAAGACCGGTAGGCTTCTTAATTAGAATATTCCTTGACTATACACATATATACAAATATTAAGATATCAAGCATATATATTATATATACTAAGCTTGTTACATACATGAAGCACTTGATAATCTCTATCTGCGGTTTTTTTTAATCTTTATCAAATTTCATTTCAATTTAACACATTCTGCCTCATATTTGAATGCTGGTCTCAAAATGTTTTCTTTGATTTTAGTTAGAGAATAGAGTAAAGGAGGTTAAATTTAAAATACTACACTGTAACAATGACTTAATTCTTTGGATAAGGTTTATACATTGGAGAGAGAACTACTTCAAATTCAAAATTGGCCACCTTATTTTGATAATGTGAAGACTAATACACTAATAAGCCATATGGGAATAGTTAATTAAAAGGAGGTTCAGAAGTTTCTAGTTTTACAAACAATTTTTAGTTACAGCAATGCTGTGATATTCTCTTTGTTTAGTAATTCAGCACTATTATAAAGAGTGTAGATAAATATGTATCTACACATAATTTTTTGATAAAATACAAACATACACTTTAGCCAATAATTACATAGATCTCAAAACCCAACAGTTGCCGAATAGAATCCCAGCTAACTATCCAAACCCAAAATCAAAATTGTCAATGATTTGAATAGTAAATTAAGCTAGCATGTCGACTTACACAAACCTATCCTCAGCACAAGCTTTACGCTGGACACAGAATATGAGGGCACTTCAAATCTCCTTTATCAGCACATACTTGGCAAAGAGCAATACTATTCCAACACTAAAGTAAGTGTCTAATTCAAACACCTATCCTATTATCATTGGATGTGATAGATGAATGAGGATGTTGGAAGCTATTATCATATCCAATGATAATAGGATGGATGTCCCAATTAGACATTCACTTTTAGATGTTCAAATAATATTTTTTGCCTATCAAATATTTGTCTTCAAATATTCTCAAACTCTCAAGATAGACATATGTGGTTAGCGTCTACTCTCTTAAATGAATCTATAGTATGTGTAGGAATTAGTCACAATGTTCGACAATAGATATCTTGGGAAAAAAAAATCTCAAGATAAAGAGAACCATCTCCCTATAAATCCTCTTAAACACTAAATGAAGTAAGTTTTGGTTGTTTTTTAAAAATTTAAGACGTATTCAATTCATTTTTTTTTACTTCGTTCATACATAGAATGATATATTATTTCTCAGAGGACAGATGGCCATAGATTACTTTCCATTTAAGCGAAGGTTGGAAAAGAGCATGTGTTTGTTTTAAGTGAACAGCACACCTTCCAGAGACAAATTCCATGCACAAAGTCACTCACAACAGTAAGCAACACTAATTATTTCTTTAAAATATGTGTTATTCGAATATGTTACTAACAAATGGGGGCATTAACTTTCATGTGCATCTCAAGCGTTTGTATTGTCACGTTTAACTAATTTTAATGGAACTACAACCTTTGCAAGAAAATTTAATAGGATTTTGAAAAGACAAAGAGCCATTAATTCTCGTGTGTGTATGATGTCTTATTTTTATCTTTATTTTTTTGTGTTTCTTGCTTTTAAAATTTTATAAAAACAGTAAAATATTGTAAATAATAAGATCTTATTTTCTGTTTTTATTATTTTCTTTATACAATTATAAACAAAATCAGAAAATAAAAATTGAAGCTAAAACAAAACCGACTGTAATGTTTGATTTGTAAAGTTGGAAAACATTTGTAACGCTGAATATGTATAGAAGGAAACCCTTAACATTTAATTTGATAACATAGATGAGAAAATATTAAGTGACTCCGGTGGATTCAAATTCAATATAGTCTGGAATCATGAAGAAAAGGCTCAACAAACCCACATAAGCAATAAGGGCCATAACTAGGAAATGGAAATTGATCCTCTTATGTCAAAAGTTCGCATATCCATATCATGTGCAATTTCCAACATTGATTTCAAATGAGGATTCAAGCAAGATATGTGAAATAAAAAAAAAAAAGAAAAAGAAAATTAAGGATGAGAAACCACACGTAATCTTATCATACAGAAATCTCACAATAGTAAATCCATGCCACCGTGTGACAGGATACAATACGCGGTGTGTGGCATGGACCAGTCAACACGCGAATAGAGATTACTCTGATGATCGAAGATAAGATAATTGGCAGTGAAGTTTTATTTTATTTTTTTCCTCCAAAAGAAAAGGTGTAAGAGATATTTGGACTGTGACACTGACTATGTGTTGTGGGTGATTGAGAATTGGTTGCTGGTGGTGTAACTGGCCTGGGAATTGGAAGAGAAAATTGTAATTGACACATCGGTCCTTCTTTATGATGTGCTTGTCGGAAGTCCCTCTCGCTTGCATCCTTTTTCCAAGCTGGCCTTCAGGGGATGGGAAAGGGTGGAGTATATGATGATATCCTTCTGGAATAATAGTATTAGTAAATTTTATATATATGCATGTACAGCATTTCTCGTCCTTTCATCATGCGCATTCCAACAACATCAAATTATTCACCCTTGACCTCTCCTAAGACTACGATGTGAATGAAACCTTGCTGTCACAATTGACTGAGCTAGTTCAATGTTCCAGAAAGCGATTCCTAGTAATACCGAAAGAAACAAACGAAGAGTCAAGTGAAGAATGGCGCGTACATTTTCAACGGGGTGAATCTCGAGGAATCATCTTCGATTCTTCATTCCGTCTTCGGTCTCCACCATCCGTGGACTATTCTATGTGGGCGCGGAAGCTTCGCCAAATTGATTGGTGAGAACTCATGTGGTCCTACCAAGGCGTTGTCAAAGTAACATTATTTACAGAAATGCTCGCTTTGAGCATAAGTTACAGAAAATGCACCAGTTTTGATATTTCATTTTGCTCATGTTCCTAGAGTTGAAGTGACCTTCCCCTATGACGATCACAATCCCCTTGCTACGGCCTTCTAGAAACTTGGTGTTCAAATCGAACATGGGAGCTACCTCTGCGTTGTTGGTCACCCAAAATTTCCTATAATTGATCACCCTTTATCTAATTGGTAAGGACAACCTATAAAACATTTTAATGACCATGTGTTTTGGCCCCAGTTGGTGCAGCATTTTGCTTTGTAACCCCAAGAAAGTGATACATTCACAGCCACACAAGTAGGACTCTCACTCGAAAACATATATCCCTCCTCTATAGTGAGAATTTTAACTCCCACACGGTTAACATATATGTAATTTCTCTTTGCCATTTTTTCACTAAACATAGATCCCACATATAGCGCACTTTAATGTGAGTTGGGAGGTTTTTTTAAAGCTCTAAGAACTTAAAATTGTTGGACCTTCAACTTCCAACGATTTTTAGACAAAATAAAATGTCCGACGATTTTGCCTAACATCTCAGTAAAACTCATGCATTTTTTTTGTAGTTTTTGCTTAGAACGAGCATATTTATAAACAATGCCTTCTTTTATTATTTTGATAGTGTGAAAAATCATAGGTTTCTGCACTCAATTTCCCAACGAAAGAGATTTTCAAATGCTCTGAGGCAAGTGAAAATTCGGGGTTTTTTTTTTTTATATAGATTGACATTCAATTACATATTATTGCATTATAAAAGTATTTTACTTAACCACCCATTATTTTAAAAGTATGGCAAATAAGAGTATATGATTAAATGATATTATAAAAGAGTTTTAGATTATCAAACACATCAAAATTAATCTCTTTTTCAATTAATGACTTGGTTAAGGAATAAAATATGTTGCTAAATTTTAAAAAATTTCAATGTATTAATGCATTAAACTAAAAAAATTGACTTTTAACTTTAAAAAATGTTATTTTTAATCAATTTTCTTAAGAAATAGATTATAAAAATCTAAAAATTTTGTTACTATTTTATATCTAACACAACAAATAAAAAGGTAAAAGAATATAACTCTATAGTACATATTACATTTAACCATGAACTTTTCTTATTATCAATATAATGGACAAAATAAAAGTAAATGGATTCCATAAACGGCTACAAGCAAAGCTATAAAGTCATCAGTAATATAGGCAACTCCATAAACCAATAGAAGCTCATATTGGAACAAAACTTCAATTGCATTTTTTGGTAATCTATGCCTATCGTATAAGTTAACTAATATTCACAAAAAAAATTATGGAAAAATAAGAATTCTTGTGGCCTGACTCTACAAGCAGAACCACTTTAAATCAGTAGCATAACAAAAGTGAAAATGTACAAATTCCCGGAACATGTTAGAAGGTATGACATCTAACATGAATTTAGCAATGAGCAAACTTCAAGATTAGCAGACATGGCCCAGATACCACATCAAACACCATGCTTCAAATTTCTTGCCAGTTATGCTAGGAATCCAAGGCCTTGACACTCCTTTGTGAATGTGCATCTTTACAAAGAAAGGCACTCAAATGTAGCAGATAAAATCAAGGAGCCTTGAATTTGAGCAAGTTACCCAGTTATTCAGCATCAACAGAGCCATCATAGAGTCCTAAAGCCTAAGGGGCAATCCAAAGTTGTGGAATGTCTTGATAGTTCCATCACAACCAGCAGCCACAATTGATAGTCCCCATGTTTCTGATACACGATTGTCATTGCAAAATTCTTTGACACACAGCTGCTGGTGATCAAATTCATGCTCCACAAGAGGTAAATCCCAAATGGGAAGCTTCTCCTCAGGCCATGTCATAGAACCTCGGCATGTACCATCAATGGAGAACCAACTACCAAACGAAAAATGTTCTGACTCTCTAGCCCTGGAAGCAGCCTCTAATTGGTGTTGAATTTCTGAAGAACAGTGGGCAAAACTGTTGCTGAGGCCCCTACTTTCTGCACCCATGCCTGACCAGGGTATTGCAACAGTAACCCCCTTGCAGGAAAAGTACTCACATGAATGGTTGGATTTTGTCTGTTTGGAAGAAGCATTTCCAAACTCATTATAGTTCCAAATATACACACGAGAATCCTCTCCAACTGAAATTACATGTCTTCCACTTGATGTAAATGAACCAGACATCTGACTTCCTGACTTTGGAAGGCCTGCAAGGAGTATTGGGATCAACCAACTTAGAATATTTGACACAAACCAAGTACTAAGAATGTAGATACTCGATAGCTGAAAGAAATATTATCTTAAATTTATCAATGTTCCAGTGGTTTGCAATTGTATAAAAGTCAGAGACCAGTGAATGTAAATTGAAAGGCCAGACATGGAATACCTCATATCATCCACACATAAAACCTAAAACACACATCTAAGGTTATAGGTAAAGCATGCATAAGATATATATTGAAAATGGGGGCACAAAAGGACAGGAAAGCATCCATATGCAAAAGGGATCAAATGCATTAGTTTTTATTGGAGAAATTATAGACTACATGTGGAAATAGCAGGATGCAATCAAAAGTCATGAGGACTCTAGCCGCAAATTTGAAGATTATATAAGACTAGTTGAAAAACAGGAACAGTGTAGGACACCAGATCAGAAGATCCTACAGCCACATCATGCACTTTTAAAGCAGGGTTGACAAAACCAACAGTTTAAATATTAACTAAATCAACTTCTTGATGATAAAAAGAAACAGAAATAAACCATATTGCAGGAGTTCAATCTCCTTATTATTGTAAAATAGCGTTAATAGTAGCTTGCTCCTTGCAACACTTGGCAAAAAAAATTTTCCACTCAAACAATTTCATCATGTGCCATAATAATATTAGCCAATTTTAATTTTATTGGGTTTAGTAAATTATTAGTTATTAATTATTCTTAAGTGCTAAATGGATTTAATGGTAGGACTATGAAACGTTGCGGCCACAATTTGTTGTGGCATCAGAGCATGTGTTTTTTTGTCACCCTATTGGTCAGTGAAATTCATTCTATTTAAAACACTTTTATTATTGTTGTTATTATTATTGTTATCAGCATCATTAAATTCAACCATCCAAATTACAATGGTATTGAAATAAGTAAAAATCATGAATATATTGGTATTGAAATACAGCTAATGCAATATCATATGAATCACTATTAGCAAGCATTAAATACCTTCATTGCAATAGCATTAGACTTTTCCGTGCAAAAGCATGGACAATTCAACTAGTTTGTAAATAAAAAGTAGGTAATAACTGACAAAGCCTATTTCATCGTGGCAAAGAGAAGGGAAAAAAAAGAAAGAAACAGAACATTTAGGAAACCATCACAACAGCAAGATCATAGACCCCAATGGAATATGCAAATATAAAACCTTTTTGTCATTCAAGTTAAAAATTTGTATTAATGTAAACATTCCATGATATCTCAGTTAATTAGCCTACAAAAAGAAGTTGAAAAACTACAAGAAAATGCAAAATAGTATTAGTAACTCCGTGTGAAGTTTGAAAGTGATCCTAGCATTCTCTGAATCAACACTCAGTGCCATACCTTTATATGTCTGAACAAGTTCAATGCCTTCCAATATTCGAACTTTGGAATCTTCAGATGTGATCATAACTCTTCGGTGGTTTTTGTTGGAAAACTGCAATGGAATCAGGAGGCTCTAATGTTAATTAACAAGAAGGTATAAAATATAACATCTTAGCAGTGAATAATTTCAAGATTGAAACCTGGATGCCAGTGATCTTGTTGCCAGATGTTCTCTTCTTTCCGTTGACATGAATCTGCGCCTCAAGCTGGAAATGTTTACCTAAACCATTAGAAATCCAATTTAGACACTCCTATTAATTCATGCTCTTTATTCTTTTTTGTGACAAAGATTCATTACTATAGTAATCGGTATTCCACAAGGACATACCTGAAGCAACATAAAAGCGACATGTTCCTGTAAGTGAACCAACTACAAAACCCTGCACACACCGATAGCCCAAGGTTCAAAATCTCACAAGGAAAGTTCATAATAGGGATAATTATAGCACATTTGAAAAAATCTCAAAGGCACACAAAATCAAGAAAATATTTAGCCAAGTATTCATAACATACTTTTCCTTCTGGCTGGTAACTTATAGCACTTATGACATCTCTTATGTCTGCCCAGTCAACAACTCGCTCTTCATGTACCCCCCATATTCGAACTTTACCATCTATGGACCCACTGATGAAGTAATTTTCATCAACAGGGTTGAATTGAATGCAGGTCACTGCTTCCATGTAAATAAGAGTCAATAATTATACTTGTAGTACAAGGAGATGCTAATGTTTCACATCAGAGCAAATTATGGATATGAATAAAGTGTATGTTATAAATTATCCAAAATTAAAAGATGATTGTAGAAGAAGGAGATTAAAAGGCCTGATTCTGTTATACTTACCATAGTCTTTGTGATGGAAAACACTTAGACATTGATTACAACCAATTTGCCACATGCGAACAGTTTTATCCATAGAAGATGAAAGGAGAATCTGCGATAGCCGATAGGTATTTCAGATCAGATTTGACAAAAATTACAATCAGAAAAAATACAACTTGTCACATGAGTAGGAGGAAAATTAACAAGGTTCAGCAAGTTTTAAACTCACATCTGAACTAGACCAAGCCAAATCCAAAACATCACTTGAATGACCATAAAATTCTTGCAATGGTGACTCCTCAATTTGGAAAATCTTATTTGGAAGTACGATCAAGGATTGGCTTGAGCATTTCTTCTGAGAACCAGGGATGTCATGCTTCGCTTTGCCAACAGTACTGTCTGCTGCAGCAAAGCAAATACTGGATGTATCAAGCGATATAACACGCCAAATGCGTACAACACCATCTTCACCTCCACTTGCTAGATACTGGCCATTAGGACTAAATTTCATAGTCCAGATGAGGCCTTTGTGAGCTCTAATCTCCTGTCCAATGTACATTGCACTGAATTCCATCCACCTCTTTTTATTCTGCCTTACATTGATCCTTCGAGTTCTAGTTGTTCCCTTATTCCATTTTGGTCTAACTTCTCCTCCACCTTCTTTCCCCCTGCTCACCAAGCACTTCCACCAGTTTTTCTTTTTGCTTTTACAATTACCAAGATCCCGAAATTCTTCTCTGTACTTGACATCTCTACACATATGCTCTTGATCCAAAGATAGTTCATACAACTTCCCTTGAAAACTTGCATCTGTTATATCCTCTGGACGACCTTTGAGTTGATCAAACAAGGCTTCTGCCTCAGGACTTGCTTCCCTCCCTGAGGGAACCAACCTCTCAGGAACTTGATCAGCATAAGAAATGCAAGGATTTGAGACTGCTCCACTGCAGTCCCTGATCCTCTCCTTTCCCAGCTCAATTGACGAACCATCAAAACTCCTGGGCTTCTGTTGTGAACAAGCCTTGGTAGAAGCATCGGCCAAACCCATGCCCTTTAGGAATCTCTCCCTTCTTTCCTTCACACTAAGAGGCTCATTCACCCAAATCTCATAACCAAACTCTTGTTTGGTCAAAAAAGGCTCTTGAGGTGACAGACAATCCACCGAGTCAAAGAACACATCACAATCTCCATCATCAGAGACCAGCATATCTTGTCCTCAGAAACAAATGCTCCACATCAAAATATAACCAAGTCACTTCCAACCCTTCTCCCCTGCTATCAAACTCACAGCTTTGGAACACCTTAAATAGCAAGTCGAGCCATCCCCAAATTCCCCAAATCAACGGAATATAAAAATGCTACTACTAGAAGCAGGGGCTAAGTACGAAGAACCAACCACCAACTCCAGAAAATAACCAATGACAACAGTTGTTTGCATGTTGGAAACTATCACTAGTATGCAAACAACCCAAATAATAATTAAATAATAATTAAAATATTCCTCAAACCCCAGTAACCACACAAGCACTATAATAATAAAGTACTGTAGTAACCAAACTCCGAGTCAGCACGAAGAAGAAACAAAGCACAAAGCTAATAAGAGCCTTTTGGAGAGGGAACACGATACCGGTCTTGAACAAGAAGCAAGACACCAAAAATTCAACAACGTGACCGACCCCTCCAGCTATGGTGGCTAGTGCAACAAGTCAAGGGTCACGCAAATCTCCAACTCCAAGGGCTGCGTCCAAGTGCAGTGAATTGAAGGGGAACAGGTGCCACGGTTGGAGACACGAGAGAAGCTGACGGAGCAAGGAGAGAAGAAAAAGAAAATAAAATAAAATAAAAAAAGGAAAAGAGGGGGTGCGTTGTGTTGTGTGTCTCTTAACTTGTCAAGGGTGTCGCCGAGGAAACAAACCAGCTAAGGTAACAAGTGTCGTGTCGAGTAGCGAGGTTATTCGCATCGAGATCTGTGCCTCTTTCGGGATTGCGAAAGTTGAGTTTCAATTGCAAGCACGCACGGGCGACAAACACGAGCGGCGCGGCTCAGTTAAGAACACCCCCTTCTCTTCTCTTTCTTCTTCTCTTTCTCTGCAACAGAACGACCACTCTGTGTTGTATCTATCTACCTTTTCATGCTTTGTAATCCCCACCTATCCATCTCCTCCTCTTTGGGGTACCTGCGAATAACTAACCAACCAGAATTTCAGCATCAGTGTGTTTATGTGTGTGTTTTGGTTAATTGAATAGATTAATCATCGAACAGTAAGACACAAGTTTATCATTTAGCCATGTAACAATGCAATCATATAGTAGTAGTACTATTCTATTGCATGTATTTGCGTTGCAAAGTGTGAAGGGACAAAAAGGCTGGGAATTTTAATTAGCGGAATTAAATCAATCAATCACCAACTTATTGTTGCGGATCTGAACTACAGACAACGGTAAATCACACGTACTTTTTGGATGCCCGCGGTTGAAACTAACCGGGGGGATGGAATCAAAGTTCGGAGATTTCGAAAAAACAGCAAAACTTGGTGATTTTTTTTTTTTTTCTTTTTTGGAAGTTTGGGGTTGTGGTTTGGGTCGTGAAGGGAATAAAGTGTAGCACAAGAATTTGAAAAGTGGAGAGTTAATGATGATAATTAATACCTGCACAAGTAGTAGTAATTCCATGATTGAGGGTTTCTAGCATTGGTTTTAAGGCGCATTAATGGCCCTTTTATTACGGTGCTCTTCCTAAAATAAAAGGTTAATTAGAATAACAAAAGGAGAGAAAAACAAGAAGTGAAAATGGAGGTACTATAACTATTGGTTGGCAAAACTAGCACTAGTACTACTACTGCTAGAGCTATATATGAAGATACCCCTCTCCTCTTTCTTCTACTCTTGCTATTGCTATGAGATGAGATAGCGATGGCTCGCAACTCTAAAGGCCTAACAGTGGTAGGTGTCCGCTTTCAACCATCGTAGGGCCTTCCTTATTACAGCAAAACATTATACACCGACCTTCCCTCTGCAATGCACAGCTCAGATTTTTTTTGTTTTAATTTCCTTGGGGTCCGTGCGTTTCAGTGCAATGTTTTTGCTTGCTTGTGCTCTTTAATGAAGGGTTGTTGTTAGTATTGTATTGTAGAGAGGCTGCTACCTGCCTAGCCCTAGCTCTGATCTTTATGTTATGGGTTTCGTTTCTTGGTATGCTATAGGCTTTTATTTATTTTTCTTTTGGGTTGATGTTGGCATTTAAACCAAGGAGAGAAATCAATGAGAAAGGGTCTTTCTTCAGACTCAGTTAAGAAGAGACAAAGGAAAAAGGCTTGTGCTATATGTGTATATACCTTGGCTTCCTATGTCCATGACATGGAAAGGACCTTTCTCTGTTACCAATTTCTATCACCCCGAGCTATCAGTTCTCTGAAAGCCAATCCCCATTTTCACCTTTTTCTCCAAAGGATCTTCAAGAGAAAAAAGAGAAACTTGTTTGAAACTGGGCTTGTCCTTTTTTGGGGTGGATTTTTGAGCAACAAACAACACAGGAAGAAAACTCACGTGATTCACTTGAAACAACACAGGGAGGACCCCATCATCCATTTAAGAAATGCAAGAGCTTGTTTTTGTTGCTGGTGTGGTGTAGGGTATCTCTGCCATTAGAAGGAAAACTATGGTCTATGGTCTATATGGCCATGTATGCCATCTCTGTGTGTCCTAGTAGTTTGTTTTGTTTACCAAAGACTAGTGTGAATCCCTTTATACGTGGGTTGCTGGCTGAGAGATATACGGCAAAATAGAGTGAAATGGAATGGAGGAGGGTGCATGACATGTGTCTGAGGAAAGAAAATCAGTGAAAAAGAAGATATGATAAGATGGATCATAGTATACATCAATATCAGCACTTGGCATACATCGAATCTTCCAAAACCTCCCCTTGCCACATCCCTTCCTATTCCTTCCCCATTTACATATTACAGCTGGTTGATTATGAGTGAAATAGAGAATAATTTGAATAAGTGATGACATATTAATATAATATTTAAAATATAAAGTATTTTTTGTTATCCATAAAATAAAAAAATTTACTATATAAATATTAGTACTTTTTACATTGACCCCTGCCCCACAAAATAAAAAAAAAATTATAAAAGAGAAAACTAAGACAAGTTTATGATATTGAGCAAGTTAGGATACACTACAGTTCAGGTTAATAAATTGATAAATTTGTTCGGCAGATATCCATGGTAAGGTGTATAATCCCAATGAGTGCGGAGCCACTGAATTGTACAGTAAGACTGAGAATCCCCTTCCAGTTCTTTATGTTTGCTGCTTTCGTTATCTGCTATTCATGTATTCCAAACCACCCAACTAGCTCTAAAATAATGTGTGCTTAGAATCTTACACTCGTGTATTGCTTCATGCCAGTTTTGCTATCCATGTGCCCATGATAATTAAATGAATAACATTAAAAAAATGTTGAAATATGTTGCTGGAAGTTTAATACTGATATGTCAATTCACAATACTTATGTCAATAAAACAAGCATACAGTATGCATTAGCTCATCAATTCACGTGTTCAACCAGCTCCCCTAAGCAATGTATGGTGTTGATTAGTTGCATACCATTAATCTAAAAGAAAGAGAAATTAAGAAAGAATGTGCATTTCTAAATGAAGATAATCCCCTATCAACAATATTTCTCACTTCTTATTTATATATGCTAGCTGTATTATTTTGTTTTCTTCTTTTTACAATCAGTGTCAATTTTGAGAGTACAGAAGAAGGGTTGTTGGAGGATTGAGGGACTACAGGTTGTGGAGGCCAGAGCCACCGGAAAAATTGCTCAACTCATAATCAAATCTAACATATATAGCCGCCAGTTCCAGGTTACAGTTCAATGTAAAGACAAAAAATGAGAGAGAATTTTCACATGCATGCTCAATGCTCTTGCATTCTTGTGTTCCTAACTGATAAGTTACCGTTACAGATTTGATACTACTACTACTACTACCAAGGACGCATTTTGGTACTATAGAAGTAACCTTATTTGTCCTAGCAGTTTATACTTTATAGCATCAAGTTATTTCATGTGGATTTTAATAATTTTTAGATGACTACAAAAAAAATTGACTGGATAATTCTACCTGCCACACCAGTGGGTCGCCCATATCAATCGCAGACCAAGCATTTGCATGCCATAGAGCAGTATCATATAGTGAATTATTAGGCATTTGGCAATACCAATCATGACATTTGATTTTCCTACCATCTTGGGTCGCATTCACTTTCTTATTTTTGCTTTACAATAATGTTTCACATACATCACAAATCAAGCAATCAAAGGAAGAAGATGATAAAAGGAAAAACATGAATACGTGATCCTGCCCCAGATAATAGTGTGTAACACTTCTATAGATTTTCCTTTCCCTCTTTGTTTTTATCCCCAGGAAACAAACACGCAATCAGCACAACAAGTAGATAGAAGGAGACAGATTGAAAGCAGGTACAGGAAGCGCTACAGGGCATGTGAAATCGACAGAAATAAAGTTTTCTCTAAAGTCACAGTGAATTGAATGAGAAGAGCTCTCAAACATTAAGTTTGTTCATATTCATATGAAACGGTATAGTAAAAAGATGAAAACAAAAAAGAGCATAATTAATTAGATAAGAACAAGAAGTAAATGGGTGTTGAGCAGTGCAGTGAGCACTAACCTCAAAGACCTTAGGGGGGACCAAGCATTCTTTGCTCTCTTCACTCCTTTTGCAGTGTTCAAATTGCTATCAAAGACAGGGTGAATCAGTGTCATAATTGATGTCTTCTTATATATGTGTACTGTCTGTATTTATATTTGTGTTTGTAAGAAAAATAGGCTTGTTTAATTGGTTTTCTCACTCTGCCAAAAGAAATTGAAGGATATTTTTTTAAAAAAGGGTGGAAATAAAATAATGAATAGCAACATTAAATTTTCGAGGAAATTGTGGAAGCAATGGTGCCTTTTAGGGTTCTAGCATCCCTAGTGGTTAGGGACAAATCTCTGCTCAATCTTCCCACGATTTCTTCTCATTTAAAACCAACAAATGCTATTATTAACACCTTTTTTACAGTAATAATATATATAATCCCCGTGGATGGTCCTAGTACTAATTAAGAGATAAAGGAAAAATTAAAAAAATGTAGAATTCTTTTTGTCTCCCAATAATTGTGCCTCAGTTTGCATGCAAATACTCAAACTTTCTATTCATTTTTCGTTTGAATTTAAATTATCATTATTATGATGGAAAGTTTATATATTGTTAACGTATATACAGACGATATCATAATTTACATGAAAAATGTGTATAAACTGATCAGTGAAGAAGAGACTATCGTGGATATTCTCAAACTGTAGAAATAAATTAGACTAAATTATACTTTCTTTATTCAGATACGAATAAGTTTGTTTTTCAAAATCATTGACCTAGAGTTCAGCCTGACCTGATTTTACATTTTTGAAACTCAACCTAACATGTTTGTAAAATATAAAAATAAAAATTTGGCAAGAATTGAGTAAGGTGCAATTAGTACTTAGATTAGTGCTATTGTGATAGTGTTGCTTCTATTTTCTTGTCCTCAATACAATGGAGGAGAATATAATAAGTATATGTGGGGAAGAGAAAAGATGGAACCCCTGGAGTAAATTAATTAAGAGTTGGCTAAGCAACAAAAAAAATCCAATCAAAAAGTTTGTTTTTTATATTAGTTTATGGATCGAAGATATCAGAAATTCTTGCAGCCTTACCAAATCTATGCGTTTTGAAGGGTTGTTTTATATTATTGCATATACGTGACAAAAATCTAGACCCCACTCACATGCCCTCTTGTTTTATTCATAGGCTCACTTTATTGCATTGGAATTTTTTAAATTTGTGATTTCATCAGAATTTGACTTGGAATGCGCTTATCTGTCAATCCCAACCATTCATCACTTGCCTCATCCCCCCTTCAGTTAAAGGTAGGAGTGGATCTCGTGTACATTATTTTATTTTCTTATACCTATGAATATTCCAATTTCTTTTAATTGCTCCACGCTGGCATTCGGCCTTTGCTGTGGTTTCCTTTAATTGGTCCACTTTTATAGGATTTCTGAATATCCTGAAGATTCGAAGATCCTCTCCTGCTTAATTCTTTGCTTTAATGAATTTAATCTACTACCTGAGACGTAGGAGTGCATGTGAACATAGATTTGGCCAACCAAATTACTGATACTAATCTCAGAAACTGTTGATAATTGTGGCTTCCTAAGATAAGGTCAAGGTGAAGATCTCAATCATATACTATACAACGCTTTTAAAATGATTTCGTAATTTATTTTTGTTAATGAAGGAAACGAATTTGTGTGATCATTCGACAGATGGCTTGTGTGGTCCATACATTAGGATCAATTGGAAAAATGTTGTTAATGATACATATTTTTCATCTACATATGGCCATTATTCATTCTTCATTTGAACCACGTCCAACTCAATTG
The DNA here is from genome assembly GCA_031216105.1 of Dalbergia cultrata. Taxonomy (NCBI): domain Eukaryota; kingdom Viridiplantae; phylum Streptophyta; class Magnoliopsida; order Fabales; family Fabaceae; genus Dalbergia; species Dalbergia cultrata. The sequence goes on along the minus strand of CM062349.1, from coordinate 41,348,794 downwards.
TACTGAATATAAAATGTTGTCTCTAGAAAAAAAAAAAAAATTAAATGGGCAACTAGTTTGGTCTTGCACGTCGTTTATATGTTTGTTATGTCTTACATCAGAAAGAACAAAAACTGATAAAACAAAATAATAAGGGTAAATTAAATCAAATCATATACTGTGCTTTAGTCTTCAAAACGTGGCCAATGGAAAGAAACAAGAGAGAACAAGCTTACGGAGGCTAATCCAAACGCATGGTTGTGTTGAAATGGATGATTACAAATATTGCGTGAGCTTTTTGGTTGAAAGGACCATGACACAAGGGGTAGGGAAGTTACAGTTGTACGACCCCCACCATACCTGAGAAGATGTGATTTGCTTAGAAAAGAAAGGAATGATAATACCCTGAGATAGCGAGATATATCAGTATCAATCACCGTATAAATGTTGTTCAAGGTCAATGGCTATTGGCTAGCTAAGATATATATGAGTATGACCCTAATTGCAATTTCCACACAAATAGCACAATGTCGGTCCCCAGAATAACACATTATATTTGGGCACCAAATAGTGAGCGTGGCACATACAGCAGAACATATTATATTCGGGTACCAAAGACGGAGCGTGTCACGCAATGCTTGCTCCATCTTGTCTCACAGTATCTTTGCCACAAAAAGCGTATCAGTAGGTCAAGTTTGATATGCTTGTTTTTAGTTTTTAATTAATGAAGTAAGGTAGGAAACAGAAGCCGGAAAAAAAAAAAAGGCAGGAAAAGGTTATGGATAAAACTCTATGTTTTGACAGTTCATCCACAAGAGTCTCTTTTGTTGTTGTCTTGTTGGAAAACGGAGTGTTAGGGAACACATTAATTGCTCGGTGATTCTGCAATGCAAGTGATGTAAAGCAATAATTAATTTATTTTTGTATCATCACGTTAGTGTATTTTACATAATGTTATAAAAAAAAAAGGGGTGTATATAGTTAAAAGTGAACTTGAAAGAAGCCAAAATAAAAAAAAGGCTCCTAATATATATGCGTATATGTATATAGAAGATGGTGATTTTTCCCTCTCGACGACCCCTTTCTTCATATTAATGGTGGTGAAGACATTGTGCTATTGATGATAAAGAGAGAATCGTGTCTTTGATTTATTAAAACATGGTGATACACTTTCATCAAATACCTTCAATAATCATATCTTTATATTGTTATATTATTATAAATGCTCATGTCTTTACATATATGACTATCGATATTATTATTGTTATTATTATATGCTCATGTTTAAACTTATAAGCATGGCTATTCAATAAATTACTAAGGAACTCAAGAAACTTTATAGTTATTAAACCATTATTTTATGTAGGAGATTATTAATTGCACGCGGTCATGTGCATAGGTGAGTCTTCATTGTTTCCAAGTGTGATAGGATCAAGTCAGAGACGTGGCACTTCTCTTGAATATCAAAGATGAGATGGATATTCATCCAGTCCTTCATATGTAGGTGATGAGTCACGAGCGGAGGACTGTTTATTGTCCCACAATGTAGCACGGAATTCGGATAGCCCGAAAGGCAAGAATGGTTCACATATAAACATGTGAGAATGACCCCCAAAAAAAAAAAAAAAAAACTGAAATGCGACGGATAATAAAGAAGGAAGGGAATATCTAGGAAGGTTAAAGCTATGCAGCGCACGATAAAAATGCACCAATCACCAATAATGTATTTATATGTTTCACGGTTTCAGCCGTTGAAAGAAATATTTCAGAGATAATGTATTACACACTGCTTAAATTCTTAAAACATTAAAACTTAGAAATTCTTAGTGGACCAGGGTTTAACATTATCTCTCAAGTTTTATCCACTCGATTTTTTTTCTTTTTCTTTTTTTAACTTCTTTTGGTCTGGAATTTCCTTTATTACAGAGAATTATAAACCAAACCCAAAGGGCACGGAAATGAAGCACTAAGCAGGCCCGCTAGTTGGTTTCAAGGCACGAAGGCCCAAAGATTACTCACTTGGAAATTCTCTCTCTAAAACCTGAGGCGATGGTGGTTTTAGTGCTTGACCAAAAACATGGTTCTGCTGGAAGGTTGTATGTCAACAGTGTGACTCTCTTCTAAATTGCTATGGTTGGTAGAAATTTCACATTTTGGTCTGAATTCTTACCCAGAGTTTAAAAAAAAAAAAAAAAAAGAGAGAGAGAGAGGGAAAAAAAGAAACAGAGACCATAAGAGTTAACGCGGTGAAAAAGACTATACTATCAAATATTTCCTGAATCTCCTAAAAAAATATTTATACAATCTACAATAAAGTAAACTTGTCTCTGCAATAAGAAAGTGAGTGAGAATATGTTAAGGGTATATTTGGTTTATATTTTAAAATTACTTTTGAAATAATTAATATTAAAAAATTTAATTTGTGATAATTGATTTTAAAGGAATTAATTTGTGTTTGGAAATAATATTAAAAATGTGAGTTTAAAACAGTTGATGTGAAAAAAAAAGTAAAAGCTAATATTTTTCACTTCTTCTAAAATTACTTTTATTCAAAGTGAGATACTTCTTCTAAAAAAAAAATCAAAACAAAAATGAAACATTAAAATAATTTTTCCAAAACCAATTTTTATCACAGCAAGGCTAAAACATGCTGTATCCAAAGATGCTATAAATCATTAAATAATTAAATAATGGATACTCTCTTATTTTCTCACTTTTGAGACAAGTGCATTTCGAGTTATTTATTTATTTTTCTCCATACTCCCGCTTATGTATAAAATGGTTTTGAATAGGATTAAGAACAACATCTAACACCCCATTCCTTTTAAAATATTTATTACTTTTAGACAAGCATAAGTATTAAGAAAAATAGTAAATATATTAAAAATGAAGTAAAATATAGTAAATGAATTAATATATCCCTATTAAATTAAATACTTTTAAAAAATTTATAGTTAGTGAATGAAATTACTTAGAGATATTATTAAAAAAATATATATTATATTGAAATATGAAATTATCCAAAAATGGACAAATATTTTTAATGTGAAACTGTTTGAAAATGGATAGATATTTTTAAATTGAGGGAGTACAAAATAAGCATTCATATTGAGTATATATAAATTACTCTTTCTATCCTTAAATAATTTTCTATTTTAAAAAATTATTTTGTCTATAAATATTTGTCTTTTTCAAAAGTTTAGATAGTATTAATAATTTTTTTATCAATAATACCTCTATTAAATGCTATTAACTTATTAATAAAAGATGACAGAGAAAGTTAGAGTATTTAAAAAAACTAAAGGAAGTTTAGTAAATTATTTCTAATTTTTTCTAACATTAATATTTTACTAATTTTTTTCTTAATTTAGATGAATATTTATAATTAGGTAATTATTCAAGAATTGAGAAAATGTTTTACTGCAGATAAAGAGTATAGGCTGAGTGGTAGTTGTTAAATCCAATAATTAATCAGGATTGGAATGGGAACCGGAATGATGAGGCGTCGAGGCGTGGGCATTGCAATAAAGTCTTTGATGCGTGGAAATTGTTGTGGATGCCGCTAGCATTAGCGTAATCCATTACTCATCAGATACATTTCTATCATGATAACCAGAATCATGAGAGTTTGGTATGTACTCCTGAGCTTTGAGAAACAAACACGGAAACCAAAAAGAGCACTTTATTGTAAACAGGATGTAAGCGTACAATTCAGCCTTTGATATTAAGTATATGATGCAATTGTGAAAATAATAATGCTTGCACGTATGACAGAGGAATCATATCTATAGTTTTATACTACTTATTTCTCTCAAATTTCCCGTCTCACATGTGCCTATCTAATAGGAATGATACTGCTTATGGTAGTCTAATTAAGTTGTCGTCGGTGCAGGCAGTGTATCATTGAGACGTTTAGATCACACACGCACAAGTATTTGATCTGATTTGATTTGATTGGGAAGGCAATACATGAATCATTTCAAGACGAGACTAAACTTGCACTGCAACAGTTGCACTGCGCCCATGTACTAATTATTAAGACAATTATAAATCATTATATAGTAATTTAAATTTAATAAAAAAATGAATGGTTTAATGTAAAATTATATGGATGATGTGTTTCGATGTCTTTAAAAATAATTTTTATTACTACATACTGTTTTTGTACACACCATTTAATTTTCCGGAAATCAGTTTGCATATACATCAAGATTTGTATTTGACAAATTGAAGGATAAAAATCTTCTATTATCAAATGATATTCTCTTCCATATTTTTCAATCAATAATTGTTATATGAAAGATATGTACTATATATTTGATAGTTTATAAATTTTTAAATTTATTTTGATTTTTATCTTTTCATGGGATAATTATTAATTTGAGAGACAGGAAAAAAACATCATTTGGGAACGAAAGATTTCCATCTCAAATTGAATTCGCCTAATAAAAAGTATTTGACAAATTGAAGTATAAAAAATATATATTCTTGCAAAAATACAAAGCTCCCCAAAAGTTTGAAATTTCATTTTTTTTTGTCTAAAAATTTCAAACATCTAAAAGTGATTTGCAAATAATGCTACTACTTTTTTTTTGCCTATATGAATAAAAGTGATTTGCAAATAATATCCACAAGACTAAATATCCAATTCAGTTACTCAAATTTATAGTAGAAGATAAATTAGTCCCTTAGATTTGAAAAATGTTATATAAGTCCCTTAAATTTCACAAATGAAGATAAGTTAGTTCCTCCATCAAATTGTTATCTGAACTATTAACAGAAATGTTCATGTATTATGTTAACTTGCTTATATGTATTACTAATTTTTATGGTGGGTCTTAACTTGCCCTACTCCTTTATTTTGTGCAGAACAAATGATAACTTAAAATTAAAATATTTTTTTTTAGCAAGGAATTATGGTGAGAGAGAATATGAAAAAGAAGACATAAATGATTTCTTTTAGATGATTGAGACAAGTTAAGATCATAAAAAAAATAACAATACACAACTTAGATAACAATTTTATAAAAAGGACTAACTTGTCCCCTTTTATAAAATTGAAGAAATTAATATTAGATTTTTTAAATCAGAGGGATTAATTTATCTTCTATTTAAAATTTAAGGGAATAAGTAATAATTTTAGCCTATTCACAAAATTCACTGTAATGATTGAGAAGTGATAGGAAATGTGGTTTGTTTATGTGCTAAGGACAGCTTTACAAACATAATTAGATACATGGTCAAAGTGATCATGCTAGTTTAGCTTTTGAAGTAATGTTAGGTGAACAATAAAATTATATAATAAATACATACTACACACCTTATTATTATTAAATATGATGAGTAAATGAGATGAGTAGGGATTACTCAACACATCTAATAGTTATAAGTTATGTAATGTGCATTTGTTATACAATTTTATTACATATCAAACACTTTTATTTGTCTAAACATAATCAAAGCAGCGATTATCTAAATACATGGAGGTTTCCCTGTAACAATGGAATATTAATTAATCCATGCATTTAATGATATGCTGATAGTGTAAACTTGGACAGTCAGATTTTATATTAATGGTTATGATTAAAATATAAATTCATGTGATTTTTTAAAGTAATTATATGACTTTTAAATAACTTTTAATTCTGACAATCCATAAATGATTATATGGTCCATATTTAATCATCTCACTCTCATATAAAACCATTTCTCACTAAATAACTTTTAATATATATATATATATATATATATAAAATAAATTTGACTTTAATCTTGTTCTATACATTTTAGAATAATTGTCTTTTTTGATTTTTTTATATTTTAAAATATATATTTACTTACAATACTATCTCGATAATATTATTTTTTTCCCATTTATACACGTAATATAAATGTGTTAGTTAAGTATTCAATACATTTACTAAGATGAGTAATAATAAATAAACAAGGATAGTTTTATCAATTCATATAACTTTTTATATTTACCAAGATTTTTTTTATTTTCCTCGATATGTGTATTATTTAGTTTTTAACGGTTATTGTGAAACAGAGGAAGTAATGACATGATTTTATTAACTGAAGTGTCAATTTATTTTAATTACTTCTCTGAATAATTTTTCATTTTAAAAATTTATTTTATTTTAAAATAATTATCCATTTTAAACATTGAAGTAGTATTAAATTTTTTTTCTCAATAATACTCATCAAATACTGTTGATTCGTTATTGAAGAAAGAGAGAACAGTTGAAATATTAAAAATAAATAAACACAATTCAGTAATTCATTCTTAATATTTACTAATATTAATATTTTATTAATTATTTTACATATTTAAAGTTGGAAATTACCCAGGGAGGGAGTAAATCCGATAATGGAGAGAGAAAGAGAGGGAAACTTCATTTGAGGCTTCTGTATTACTACTAACCAGAATGGACAAGTGGTCATTTCGAAATGGCAGTGGTTGCCTACCCCACCTTCATTAACTCAATCCAAAAGGCGAGGGAATGTCACGCCAACATCCAACCGATGCAGAATAAAAAACACCTAAAATTCTTTTTCATTTTTTGGAACTTATCTATCCCTTGTTTGGTTTTACACTTTCACATTTTATTATGTCTGTGTGGATCCATGTATTATTGTTCAGTTATATGGTTAATTATATTGAATCTAGACCGTTCATCTAATTTTAAAAAGAAGTTGAATAATATATATTAGTTCATAGATTTAAATTTTATTAATTTTGAAATTTTGATGTAAGAAAAAAAAAAAGTTGGATAATCGACATGGTGATGCTTTGATGGACGTGCAAACTCAGAGCTTTGAATACACTAAATTATTGTGGTCTGATCACCAACGTGAATATAAATTTGGGTCAGACGGACAATAAAAGATGGACAGAACTTTATCATTTCACACTAGTATTTGATGTAGATCTGATAAGTTATATGTTCACTTTTACTTAAGATTATGGATCTGCGAACTATTTTATCAAAGATTTAACAAATCTGATAAAGTAATTTTAAATTTTATGATTGGGAGTGGGCATTATTATTTGTTTCTCTAGGGCCCTAAAACCTTTCTATTTTACATGTACGCCGCAGAAATTGGGGTGGTCAAACCTCCAATCTATCCCCTCTGCCCTTTCAACCCATTTCTTTTTCATTTGGGATTCGCATCCTTTTCATTCCTTTCGCGCAAAGCACACAATATTAATTGAAAGAGAAAACTCCGGTTACAGTCAACAAAGCAACCTTATTTCAGCATTTTGCGGCACCCTGTTTCTCTACCTCTCCCTTAAGAAATTGTTTACTTAATCTACATTAAAACCAAAAACGAAGTCTCCTTTGTTATTCTCTCCCTCAGCTTGATGTCGCATGCTTCCGGAATCTCGTTATTATTATATGAAGTATGTTATCTGTACTTATCATACATGAGACACTTATTGACTCACATTGCATTGACTATTGAATTGGATATAGATTCGACTTGAATAGGGTTTACACCACATCCAATGGTGGATAAAATATGAATCGACACAATATCTCATACATCGTGAGTACTAATACCATAACTTTTATTCTATACTAAAAGATGGAAGTTTAAGGTATTCGGCTACTAAATAGGTTTCACTATTAATAATTGAAAAAATTAATTTTTATACTTAAAAATAAAATATGCTATCCATCAATAGAGTTTTATTCTTATAAAAAAAAATTAATAAAATTTTATCAAAATAGCAAATGATAGTTAACTGAGTTCTTTAAATATTTAATTAATGATTTGAATCCTAATCATGTATATAACAAAGATCTCCCATTAAAAACATAAGACAAACAATATCAAATAGCTACTCATTATTACAATGATGCGTTCTTATTGGTCAAGAAAAACTAACAAGCGATGGTCTTACTTGAACAATTATCCAAATGCTACAAAGTTCTTAAAATTGAAGCTGACTTTTTCCGTTGAAACTCAGATCTGTCAAAGAAAACAGAAGATAGGGTGGATGGTTTATTTTGTTTTATTTTTGGTCGAGGAGATTGCAGTTACTGAAACGCCCTTTAGTTATTTGATTCCAAAAGAGGAAGAGCCACTCGGCCCGTTGCCATATAATGCGACTTTCTGTAAAGTAAAAGGAAAGATGCGGTCCAAAGTTGAATTACCTGCTGGCCGAATTGTTTGCAAAGCTTTAAGCATAGCATAGCACACAGGAAATACCTATGAAGCCATGCTGGGTACAGTACCCCCAAAGAAAAGAATCATAAAGCCTTAGTGACATGGAAAGCATTTACCTAGAATGGCGCAGAATGTAGTGCCAACTGCCAAATGCCATTACTTTGTTTCTTTTTGGCCAATTTTAACTTAAAACATTTCCTTAAAACCAGGGATGCTAATGCTTCTGTTTAGTTGCCACACTTAAGACTAACTAATTTCCCATGGCTCAAGTAAACAAATTCTTGTTGTGTATTACTAATTTAAATTTGAGTAGTGCTATTTTAACACCCAAAAAGTGGTTGTCTATCTAGACATCCACCTTATAACCATTGGATGTTATGAATGTTGAAGATAAGTGGGACATCCATCACATCCAATAATTCAGACACCCACTTTTTGGGTGTTAAACTATCTTTACCCTTTAAATTTACACTTTGACTTGGAATTTCATCACACTTTGATTCACCGTGTAAAAGAAAAATAAAGCGCCAAATGATTTTTTACCCCCTATTGAGTAACAAAATTTCATTTAATTTACAAGCCATTAACTATGTGCGTTCGTTTCTTCCCCTGCATCAAAACGGCATAATATGGGCGGTCTTGGTGTCGTAGCAAGGGAGGCATGATTTTGAGTTAACCCGAAAAATCTTGAGCAAGTCGACGCACATTTTGCGCACCATAGGGGAACAATTGCTCTGCATCAGTAACAGAATCTTGGTCAAGCCGTTAGCGTTCGTAACCGCTTCTGGAGCCTTGCGGTCGCGAGACAGATAACACACTCTCCACAGCGTGGTCACGGCGTGCTCCGTCGCCGCGCTCGAAACCCTCATGACCTTGCTCAACACCGCCGTCAAGCACGCCTTGTCCTCGCATATTTCCCTCCTTCCTTCGCTCGTCGACGACGCCGTTTCCACCAGCTTCAGCGTCTTCTCCACCACCGACGCGCTCAACTTCGGCACTGATAGAAGCTTCGAGAACACCTTGATCGCTCCCGCACTCGCTACCTTCAACTTGTTCCGTTTCGTCGTCGTGATTGCAACCAAGGCTGACAAGGCGCTCTCGATCAGCGCCGGATCTTTGTCCGGCGACGCTAAATTCAGCAATTCGGTTACCAGGCCTTCCTTTTCGGCGATCAAGAGCTTCGACTCCGAGTCTACGGCGATGAGTGTCAGAACCCTAGCCGAGGCCATCCTCGAATCGGAGCTTCCGTTTCGCAGAACGAGAAGCAGAGAATCCAAGCAATTGCCCTGCCTCTGTGCCTTAAGCATTGAGTTTTTCAATCCCTCGCGATCTTCGATTTTCTCCAGAACCAAACTTAACGCCGTCACAACTGGCTCGAGGAATTCAACGCTTCCGGTTTCTCCGGCGCCGGCATTGCCGAGGAAACCAACGAGCACGGCCACGAAGCCGTTCAATTTCGCGAGGAAGACTCTGTTCTCTTCAGAGTCCTCAGCGAAACGAACAACTTTTGCGATCGAATCGAGCACTTTCCCGCTGGGGGATTCCAATTCGGCGATGGCTTGAAGGAGCTGGTCCTCGGAAGGGACGGACTCGTAAGCGGGCGAGTCGACTCGTTCAGCTACTGAGTTAGACCAGATCTGGATGAGGCTCTGCAAGTTGCGGTTGGGAACGATGTCCTTGGTGTGAAGGAGCTGCATGGTGGCGGGGCAGGTGTTGTTTCCGCTGTCAAGCCAGCGTTGGATGCTGGAGCGGTCGTAGGTGACTCCAGTGCAGAGGCTCACAGGGGATTTCATGACGTCGAGGGAGATAGGGCACTTGAAGTAGCTGGGAACACTGATGCATAGATCGTCTCTCACCATGGTCACTGCCCTCACAGAAAGAAAGGAAGAGATGGATAGAGAGAGAGAGAGAGAGAGAGAGACGAAGGAATCGTGGGAGGTAGTGCGGACAGCAGAAGCGGGTGTTTAGAAGACGATGATAAGAAGAAGAGAATGTGATGTGATAGAGAGAGTCAAAGGTGGGTGATGTCAGATTTGTATTTGTTGCACATAAATTTATAGTATAGATATTCTTTGCTTTGCTTGGCTTGGCTTGCCTTGGCTTTCTGGTCTTTGGTCAATGGTGGGGTGTGGTCTTATTTATTTGGGGAAGGGGACGTGGGGGTGGTGTTCCACTGTTACTACTGCGGAATAAATAAATAATCAGCAATATTTTGTGAATAATTAAATTACATAATAAATATATATCACATATTTTATTATTATTACATATAATGTATGATATTTATTCATCCTATTTATTTATCAAATTCAATAATGATAAGATGTGTAGTGTGTATTTATTGTGTAATATAGTTATACATCAAACATCACTTATAAATAATTATGGTAAAGGGATGGGTGAGATGATGGTGACTGTTGGATCTTAGGGGCGGGGCATGATGAACGGAGTAGATGGTAATGGGGCACACGTGCAGAATGTGGGTATGCGTTACTTTGTTGGATGGGAAGCAAGTAAATGCGTATGATGAGGAGCGAGGAGGAGAACGTGGGGGTTGGGGTGGTCTGGGGGGGACCACACCACACAACAATGGAGGGATTTTTTGGTGTTTTAATTGGTATTCCTATTGCGTTTGTGGTTGGGACCCACTGAGGGTTCAACTGGTCTGCCTGATTGCATCATTCCAATTTCCAGACCCGGGCATCAATGTTTTGGAGTACCCGCATACTCATCAATTGACAATGATACTGTAATCTGTGCACGAAAGTATATGCATTTATATATTTACGTGTATATATTAGCAAACATCTTGATATTTTTATCTTCTAAAATAATCAAAATTTCATACGTATTTCACATATTTACATAATTATTTAATAAAAATAAATTTGATTAACTAACAATATAAAAACAATTGCATACTATCATTCCATTTAATTATATGTAATCACAAAAGTAAATATAATTTACTATTATTTTAATATATTATTTTCTTTACACATTTAACTTTAATTTATTGATAGTATATAAAATTTTAGCATGTCAACTAATCAAATCTTATCAAATATTATACTTTAAAAATGGTAAACATGAGAGTCAAATATATTCATTGATGTGACAACAAATAATTTAAAATATCAAATTTATATAGTCGGTGTATTAAATTAAATATTTTATTTATTAATATTGAGAAAAAATGTAAAAAGAGAAAATAAAATTAAAGATTTAGAAAATAAAGAGAAACAGTGGAGTGAAAGAATGTAATTATACTAGGTGAAATTTTTATTCTTGACATAATATCGTTCTCGTAAAATATAAAAGAAATAAAATTAAGAGAAGCTAAATAATAATAATAGTAGAAGAAAGTGTGTGTGGTATACCACTTATGAGGTGCACCACAACTAACGCCATTATACTGAAAAATAAAAATCTATCTTTACACACTTTAATATAGAGAAATAAATACAATCAAAATTCATATTTGGAATAAAATATCTCAATCATTCTAATTTTCTCTTTAAAAAGTAATAAGAGGAAATATTATAGTGAACCTTATAATTTTTTAATATTTTCTATTTATATTCAGATAATAAAAACCTTCAAAATAGTTTATTTTCTTCTCTATTTTCTGTTTAACAATTACTAATTGAGAGCAACCTTTCAGAGGAGTAACTTACAGGCTTGATAATGTGTACTCTTATTATGCATATATCTCTTACGCATTAATATCACAAAATTGATTAATTGAATAAGAAAGATAATGGGTACTTAATTATGAGCTAGATCCAATGTCCTCATTTCTCATGATATCTCGTAACGCGCCATGATGGCACCGAAAGCATTCCTTTCCAGTCGAGGTTCACAGTTGTTACTCCCATTAGTGACCGGTCATTATCATTTTCCCTTCTCAATCATTTCTTTCTTCTTTTTTTTCTTTTTCGTTTAATTTTATTTTCTTTCTATATTTTAGACAAGCAAACCCTAATTTCACGCAATTGACTCTGGGAAAAATACTTTATTTATCATAACAAAATAAAACTTAAAACTATGTTTTGAAATATATTATATTATTAAATTATTAATTATGGAATAGCGAGCCTTTCCTTATTCCATGGTAGAACGCATGTATTACGTAAAGTAAGAAATTTGTGGTGTGTAGTAGCGTAGGAGCAGTTAATTCATGCGGCAAAGACACAAAGTACGTAGATTTGTATGACAATGACATGAGTATTCTTTGGCGCGTGCAAAAAAATACATGTGGGACTTGTACTGTGAAATTTGACCAAATTAAACCTAATTAACACCTCCATTTCCAGCTAAAACTAACCAAAATACAGTTCGGTGTCGACATTAAGCCCAAAAAGAAGTACAACTAATGTCCAGGTTGGTGGATCTGCACCATACGGCACTCTCTAGTTTGTTCCAACCGTTTTCAAGTCAATTATGGGAATCTTTAAATGTTTATACTTAATTTACTAGGAAGTCATAAAATACTATTATGCAACCGAACCCTATGTTTCTTATATGTGTCTCTTCTTTCGCTGTGTATGTTCAACTTTCCCCGTTGATTAATTTGCTTGACTAACTTTTTATCTTTCTAATCTCTCATGACTTTGTGAATTTAGATACGAAAATAACAGGTGTCATGTTTTCATACGTAAATTCATTTATGATTGAAAATTCTATCTATAAAGAGCATCAAATTCATCTGTAATTTCGTCTTTATTTTACAATTTTCTTGTAATAATCAATTTATTTAATTCAACAATCATTATAATTTTTATAAAATATATATATATATATATATATATATATATATATATATATTTCTAAATGTGTGTTTGATCAATTGATGTTGGTCCTTCCCTTTGTGCGCGCTACAGCCGAAAAATATTAATTATCATATGATGGAATCATGTGTCAAATCCTAATTTGTTTTCTTTACCAAAAAAAATCCTAATTAGTTCTGAATATTATGGTCCAACCCTTTGAACATTCTAGATCAGTTCAGATTATTGTAATAAATCTGGTTTCAATCACATACCATTTGGCCTAATTTTAAGCGAATTGTCATTTTAATTATTAAAACAATGAAGTAGATAAATATAAGAAATATTGGAAAATATTTGACCCAAGACATTATACAGGCTGGAGTTAGACCCAACTACCCCATTCCAGTAAGAGTGCACAAATTGCTGATATATTCCAAATTGTGCTTTGTGGTCATCATCTCAAATCCAAAAACGTGTTCTTCTGCTTAGCTTGCTTGACGGGGAGGTCCATATGTATAGGAGCTGGAAAGACTCGTAGATCTTTGGATCTTTGATTCAACGGTCTTTGTTCTGTTTTGAAACGATTGGTTTTTGGGGCAAGCACAAATGAGTCATTGTATCCTTGCTTGCAAGTCACCATGGTCGTCCATGATTGCTAATTGCTTCATCTAACCAAATTACCCCAATACAATATAAAAGGTATTTCCGGTGACGGAACCTCAAAGTTTAGGGAAACTTTTATCAATAGGCTTGGAGAAAAAACTACTATAGGACCCAGTTCAACCGTATTTTTTATCCACAACGTTAAATAAATGAGATTACGAGCCTTCCTATATGTACAGGATAGTTTTTAAATGGCAACAAATTTAAGCACACTACATAAAATTTGATAGGATCCACGTATAAATGATTGTATCTTAGCTAAAAGTAGTGGAATTCACTTTTATTATAAATGCATGTAAATATGCATTGTTAAACTTGCATACATCCAAAAAATATCTTTATATATATAATTACTTTAACAATTCTTTTACAGGAGTGACCAAATGTCTACTGTCACTTCTATTTATGTCACTTCTATTTATGGTGGTTGTTAGTTGATTTTCCTTTAATACCCTTCGTATACTTAATTAAAATAAGAGAGTTTAATTGTTCTAGGTTAATCATAGCTTTATCTTAATTTGTGAAAGAAAATTATTGCATGTGCAAAAAAGCCTTTTATGAAAATTGATGAACATATGTCGCAATTTTTAATTTGGTTTTGAATCTTTTTACAAATATCCCCTTGTATGTTAATCAATTGCCCATTGCAGAGTCAATTCATTTCTCTTATTGTAAAATAAGTGATAAAAAACAAGGGCACATAAGTTTTAAAATATTTCTAATGAAAGTTTTCATTCTTTTTACTGTCATAAGTTTTATGTAACCACCAAATATTATAAGTAGTTATGATTAAATTATTTTACAAAACTAATTATAATCATGTATCCAAATTATTTTTTCTAAAATTGTTCTTCAACACAATAATACATAAATAGATTAACAATGAATTCATAAAAGTATTAATAAGTGAAAATAAATAATAACAAAAATATAAGAGAAAATAAGTAATAAAAAGTGATGGGTCAATAACAATAAATTTTGGTATGATTTGTTTCTATAATATTTATTTAATCATATTAACATTAAATGTTAAAAGATTGTATATGTATATTGTATGTTATAATTTTTTTGAGTTTGTATATATTCATCTTTGCTTAATATTTTTCAAAAAAATAGTAATTATTATAATATTTAGATAATTTTTGTATCAAATAATTTTAAACAGATACGTCAATATTTAAAGCTAAATACTAATATCAAAGATGTTAGTTATCTTTACTTTCACTCTTTTAGTAGCCATTAAAAACAATATTTTAGAAAAGTGTAAATATTAAATAATTTTCAAAATAAATTATTATAATAATTATGAACTAGTGACAATAATAAATTAAAATAAAATTGTGATGAACATATAATAATTACTGTCCACTATTTTGATTAAGTATAAGAATGGTATTAAAAAGAAATCAACTAACAACCACTATAAATAAAAGTGGTAATAGACATTTGGGGATGGCAACATGTAACTTCATTATTCACACTTGAGTTCAATCAATGGTTATGATATTACCAGTCTGGTGGTCTGTGAAGCTTAAGAGTTGAGGAAACATCCATTAATTAAACAGGAGATAAATTAAAATGCCAAACAATGAGTTTATGACTTTTTATTGGATGAAACCAAGGATATATACTGTCGGAAGTAATGGTGAATTTCCTCAAGGTATAAAGCTCACATATGTGGATCTTGTCTCTGATCATGAAACCTTCTTCATACACACTGTCAGGAATCGAACCCCTAACTAGATACTTGAAGAGTCCAGTTAGATATCAACTATGTTAAACCTCATGGGTGAGTTTATGACTTTTGACTTAAATGATTCTCACTTAATTATTTTTATTTTTATTTTTTTAATATATCATACATTTTTACCTCCATATGCTACGCGACAGAGGGTCCAATTAATGTGATACTTTATCACCTAATTAATCTCTTCTATCACTTAATATGGGATGTGATTCCCAAAAAAATCAATTTTTATATATTTGGATAGAGTAACTTTTTAAAAAAATATTCAGAATCTCAAATTAAATAGTTTTTACCTTTTTTTTCATTTTTTAGAAGCTAAAAATAGTAACTTTTGAATAAATTTTGCTTGCAAATGTACCCTTTTAGATGAAAAAATTAGTTAGAATAAAGTAATGAATGAAAGCATTTAAATTGCATAATTCAATTATGAGGATTTTTGTTTTGCACTTATGTATCTAATACTTTAGGATAGGGGTGCTCAAAACCCGGCACAACCAACTAACCTTGTCATAGCTTGAAACTTATTAGGTTGGGTTCAGGTCCTTAGATTTGATAATGTGCATTTTTCGGTTATACTTTGGATTGGTTCGACCTGATTCGAAATCAAAATTTTATTTTTAGTTATATATTTTTTATAATAATTAGTGATAAATTATAAGAGTTTATGTTTAAATTAATATATTTTGGATAGTTTGATATTATTTTTATAATCAGATAATTTGTTTTGAAATATGTATATCAAAATATCCTTGAATTTTGTTTCTTGTACAATTTATAACTTTACTATATATAATATCAAAATCTTCATAGGTTATTTAAAATCTGAGGTGACTCAATTTGATCAGGTCATTTATTAGGTCGGTTTCAAGTTTTAAAAAATGATCCAATCTAAAAATCAAATCGGGTTGAGATTTGGTCCAACCCATCCTAACCTTGTCTTTTTACACTCCTACTTCGGGAATCAACTTGGTGCATTTATAAATGGGAATAGGTCATTCATGTTTATGTTTGATATTGGTCGACAAAAAATAAAATTGGTGATGAGCTTTTCTAAGAAAATGAGCAAGTACAAGAACTTGGTGTTATTTTATATCCCATAGAATAAAGAAAGCAAACATAATATGAGTTTGCCAGGTCATATATGACACTCAGGTCTGTCACTTTGTAAGGGCACCGATATGGTGGTGGTGCCAATGGAATCAAATCTTGTGTCCCTTTTCCTGTCTCACTCCTTATCCCCTCAATAAAATTCTGACACATGTGTAATAGTAACATCATTAATGATTTTTTATCCAACTACTATCCATGATTTAAATACATGACAAAACTTGATTGGAAAGACATAGAGGGGGACAGGAGATTTGGATCCGGTGCCAATGGCTGTGAGAGGAGGTAGGAGTGGCAATGAAAGGGCAGTGAAAAATGACATGTAAATAGAAGGGATAAATTAGAAATTCTAAAATAGTATTTGAGGGGAGAGAATTGTCAACTTAAAACTTGAAAGGTGTCAAGTGCAGTATCAATAAACTTCAAGGAAGGAAAATGAAATTTGCTCAAAGAATAATAATGGAATCCTCACGACTATATACATATATATTTGGTCTAGATATTTATCAAGAAATGTAAATGTATAAAAGGCTCAACCCATCCAGTTTAAAAAATAGGCCAATCTACGGTTTTCAAGCCCAAAGAAATTAGTCCAGGACGAGTTTGCACTGGCCTGGTCCAAAAGCTTAACTACTTTTCCGGATTGGAGCAAGCTGTTTAATAATTCAGACAAAAATATGTCTAGTTGCGCGTGCACACAAATCATATTCCCGCCGCGGCCGCCCAACACACACACAGTTTATTAATTGAAGTTTGTTTTTCCAAATTTAATTTTCATACGATGACATCATTGAAAACCTGTACATTGGTAGGTTAGTTATAAGAGTTTGACACTGTAAAATTACAATGTAATTCAATCACGTCTCTTTTTTTATTTAATTTTTTAAATAGTAAGGATTGAAAGTAATCCTATTAACTGATGTGTTATGATATGATTGAATGAATACATAAACTTTTTAAGTATGTTCCAATTAAATCCTAGTTATAATATATTAATATTTATTAAAAACACATAACTTTTCTTAAAAGATAAATTGCATGTTCTTAATCTAGAGAATGAAATGTCCACGAGATAAAGCATAAGGGTAAACTGTAATTAACTTGCCCTTTCTTTCGGCGACGACATTTCATAAAACTAAATAAAACAAAAAAGACTCTCTCCTTGAAAAATCCAAATGGGATGTAAATATTTTGTGGTGTTCCTGTTCTTGTCTCCTCAATCATATTGATTATTGACACATGAAAATATGAATTGTATATTTGGTAATTTATGGGTTAAAAAAACATTCATGTGACGAATGGGAAGAGAGTAAGGAGGATTTTCCTATCTCGTTAATGAAGTAAGATTTACAAGATTATTTGATGTTTATTCATCTCAAACCCGTATGTTAAAGGAAAGCTCATTTTGAGCGTGTTGAAAACTAGCACCCATACCTCGAACCCGCATTATTTTTCTGGAAAATCTCCATGATCCCATGACTTGACAAGGACACATTTGCAATTTGCATATTGTTCCAGTCGGAGTCACGGGGTGTACCCTATGACCGTATCAAAGTTGAAACCATTGTAGGCTAGGCTGTATTATTGTGAATCATATATATGAAGCGATATTGATCTGAGAATTAATGAAAACGAGAAAAAGCATGAAATTTGTCAGTGGCTCCATGATTATCGTACAGTGTTCACGGTTGATTGTATTGTATGTGTACCACGAGTCTTCGGTGTTTTTGTGAGTTTCTTCCTTTTCCGACTCCCTTAATGAACCTATCAGAATCAGAAGTCACAGACAGTCAAAATAATAGAGCATACGTAACTGCTACGTACACTCTTTGCATAAAGTTGAATATCTTCTACAGAACTAGTGAGACTATTTTTATTGTGGAGTTTTGCTATACTCCTACAAAATTTTCTATAAATACTTTTATTATTTAGAAAGATTTGTAAGAATATTTAATAGGAAGATTTAGAATTATTCTTTATTGTAAATAAGTGCAAATGAGTACTTGCATGTATAACTTTTTGTTTTTTCATGTGTCATCCTAGGAGACCTTGTTGCTTCCTCTATCATCCAGCAAAATTAGCTACAAGAAAATACTGGCGTGTGCATGTCTCTATATGTTTTTCTCCTCTAATAGGCAGACATCGCACCTGTCCTGTTCATGAATTAAAGTCACATATAATGTTTCTCTCCCACGAACGTTTTTTCCACAAAATACCATCGTTCCGTTGTCATTAAAGTTCCTTCACGCATCCCAAATGTTTGGTCACAAATAGAATGGAAACTTGACCATAACATATATAAAAGCTGAACTGATATAAAAGAGAAAAGAAAAAGGAGGGAAAACCACCGTCATTCCGTTCATTAGGCACCAAAGATTTTTATTGTTGGTATATATATATATATATGTTCTCACTTTCTTGATAACCTGGCCCTTTGACATTGTTCCGTTGTCATAGGTTGATGAGTGTGTAAAACTTTTTCCCATAAAATTTACCATACTAACATTTGTTGAAGCATGAAATCTAAAAAGGAAAGGGGAAACGTGATGCAACAGGTTGTAATTTTCTTAGGTAGCGTTGCAACTATTGGAATGCAAATGATGGGGGGGTCCAATCTTAGCATGCCATCAAATCAGTGGGACGATTTTAATGAATTAGGCACTGTAGCGGTGCATACTTCACCTCGTCCTCATTTAGTTCGAGTGTTCTTTCCAACTTTCATGTAGGACCCCCAAATTAAGTTCTGTTTGTTACTTTGATACTATGTATCTATGATTGCTGGATTGGATAGATTAGTCAATTCAGTAACATCCAAAATTATATTACAATACAAGCAAGTATTGTACGTCTTAAATGGTGACTACACAAGGAATGCAACTGCTTTACTTTAAACTATCTTTGAGTAATAGAAGTATACTAAATTAATTTGTACCAAGAAATTACTTGGATATATAGATTGAAGACATGAACTGAAAAGCTTCGAGTGTAACGTGAAGACCGCAGAAAAAGCATAAACGAAATGGATGGCCATTTGCATTTGCTTGGACAGGCAGATAGTAGTACTGGAGGCAGTTATCAGCCCCAAGGCATGGTCATCCTCCTAAAGGGGACTGAAAATGAAGCGCTAAGCTTAGATATGAACAAGTATGCATGGGTCCATCACTTGAAGGCTCTGACATTTCATTTAATTGTTATCTGTTCGGGTGTGGTTGGATAGTGAACTTTTCATGTACCCTTTGATTTGTTAAATGAATCACTCGAAGCTCACATTCAGATCATGCATATGCCAGAAAAGCTTTAATTTGACATGGAAAAAACTATTTATTAGAGTTTGTATTTTGTTTTAAGAATAGGCTAGAATATAATTTACATGACCAAATTATAGTAGTACGTGAAAGGTGAAAATTTATGTATCACATGTTGCAACTCGAATTACATAAGAGTTTTGTTATTTTAACACCCTAAAAATAGGTATTTATTGAAACAATCATTTTATTACTATTAAATATGATTGGTGGATGAAATAAATGGTATTATCATCACATCTAATAATAATAAAATAATTATTTCACTAGATACTTTTTTTAAGTGGCTGAAATAACATTTCACATCAAGTAATGGGGGGAGATGGATCACTATATGTTGAGTTCAGAATGTACGAAAGGTGGTAGTAGTTTACTTACTGTGGGTGCACATTGACAAGGCAATGCAGTAGCCCCTTCAATTTAGGGGAATGGGCTGAGACAGAGAGAATCAGGGAGAGCTATCGCTTCAAACCTGATCCTACAAAAGGTTCTGTATGTACAAGTTTTCCTGTATTGAAGGGGCTCTAAAACAACAGTTCCTGCCAGGCCATTAATCCGGAGTGGGTCCAAAGATTTACCTAACCGCAAAAAAGATGACTTAACACAACCCCTCTTATTGCCTCATCTCTTGCTTTTCTTTCTCTTCTTGGCATTCCACCAAGAAAATAAAATAAAATCTCATTTTTCTATTAACTTCTCCAATTGTACTACTACTTTCTTTTCATTTTAACCTGAACAATTCTTTTAAGGCCTTTTCCTTTCATTATAACATTCACTCTACCCCATAAAGACTCGTTCCGAAAAGCTTCCTTCAGGCTTCTCAGCTTTTCGCTTCCAACATTACCACCACTTGTAGAAGCATCTGAATTCTTTTTACTCAAATCGCTTTATCCCTCCCTCTTCTCAAAATCACACATTACATAACATGAACTCTCGAACAAAAACCAAGACCTGTTTAAATCTGACAGTCACAGTTTTACACTTAATTGTGCCCATGTTTCATTCTTGCTGATCATATCCTTCCTCCTC
This sequence comes from Dalbergia cultrata, assembly GCA_031216105.1. Classification (NCBI taxonomy): domain Eukaryota; kingdom Viridiplantae; phylum Streptophyta; class Magnoliopsida; order Fabales; family Fabaceae; genus Dalbergia; species Dalbergia cultrata. The sequence continues at coordinate 41,328,017 of CM062349.1, read as the reverse complement.
ATTTTCCTCAAAAGCTAGCCATCCCAACACCATCTTTGCTCTTCACAGTTCACATCCTTGAGCATTACATAATGGTTCGGAGACATCAAATACTAGTGGCGTGGCTGATCTTGTTCCTCTGCATATTGGGCCACTGTCACGCCTCAAGAACCACAAACGTCTTCAAATATAAACCAAAGTCTCAGCAGCACACGGGTCACTTTTTGGGGTTCTTGCCTAGACGGATGCCTATACCGTACTCCTCTCCTTCAAGGAAGCACAATGACATTGGCCTACGAAGTTGGAGATCACCCTAAACCAGTTTTGGTCAAAGGTGACTTATGTGTGATTTTTGCATCAATTTCCTTTTGAAACCAAGGCAATTGACTAATGTACATGGGGGGGGGGGGGGCAAAGGGTTGTATTTTAAATGGTTACATCCGTTGTTTTTTGAATTATAATGACAACGTTATTATGTTTCAGGGCAACGGTATGATCTACTAGCTGAACTTGTCATCATTTATTTTTTCTGTTTAGATGAGGAGACACAAGTTTAATCTCTAATTTCCTTTCTCTCTTGGGTTCTTTTGGATTGTGAATCGGTTAATATAGGCGATTTCAATTCACAGCTTCCATTTTGCTATGTATTATATTATGTGTAGTAGTAATATTAGAAATGCATTTTGCTGAATTTCTTTTTTCTGATCTTCTGCGACTATTACATTCCTCTAAGTAAGTATATTTATACGCTGCTCTTCAAATGAATTGGAACTTGTCATTAATTATAATTATGCAAACCAGAAACATGGATAAATTCATTTAATTAATCTTAATCAGATAAAGTTAACTCATTTGGTGTAGCTTCACTGGTAGAATGGGGAGTGCCAGTGGGGTGGGATAAATCATCATAAACCTTCTGCGTTGAATTTAGCTGTATGCAACGCAAGCAAGGATCTGATGCCACTGAATTCGCGGAAAGGTGATCTCATCCAGCATCACGGTTGCGTGTATTGCTTAATTTGTCGTAGTAATTTCTTCTTTTTTGTACTTTCTTTTTCCTTGTAGACTTGAATGTCTTTGTTCTGTATCATTCAACTTTTAATGGGGTCTGTGTATATCCTCGTTTAGATACCTGCTCTCGTACCACATTAATTAGGGTTGGGATGGAACTATAATCAATTGTTTATATCTTGAATAAAGGTTAATGTAATTTATTTTATTTGTGAGTGTACTTAAATTTAAGTTGTTGGAATTGTATCCATGCTTGAATCTTTCTTAGTTAGGATGGTCTGTGATCAAGTTAGAAAAACAATTTTTTGATGCTTGCCAAAAGAAATTAAACTTTTCCTTTTCTGGATTGAATTCAATTATTCAATTAAGTGCTTTCATAATTAGATATTTTATTATTTTATCAATCAAATATAAAACTAATTTAGATGCATCATCTATGTATAAGTTTTTATATTGTTGTTTAGTCATACATTATTGTGTTACTAAAAATATTTAACCCTTATTATAATTAATTTTAAATAACAAGATGAAGTAAGGCGAATAGGAAGTGCACGATTAAGGTTATTGTTTGATTTTTAAGAAAATACAGTATTTCGCTGTATTAGTTATTTTGTTAACTTTTTATTGTGATAATTCTGTTAGTTTTTAATGAAAACTGAAGTTACCTGAACGTTTTGAAAAACAAATTATTGCATGTTTTTTTAAAAAAGAGAGAATACCAAAATTAATCCCTAAATAAAATAATCCAAAATAAATTGGTACTTCAAGAATATATATATATATATCTCTTGATCCTTACAATTAAAAATATGGAATAAATTAATCAATCATTAATATTTTGATGGATTTATTGTTTTATTTGTATTTTTATTATGGATCATTTAAAACTATTTTACAAATCGTCACATATCCATTTGATTCTTTAAAAATAGTGATGAGAGGTTAACTTATCTTGTATCCTTAATTATAAAGGATAATAAAATATAATTTTATTTTTTAGGGACTAATTTATTATGTATTATTTTTTTGAGAAATAAATCGAGGTTTACTGTTTCAAAAGAAAATAATGTGAGAGAAATAAATAATTTTACTATTTTTCTTTGGAAAAGTAATAAATTGATATTTTTAATAAAAATGGAAAAAGTAAATTGCTGTCTAACTGTTTTTTAACCGACTAATTTTATTATCTCATTTTTTTGGTTAAATATTTCCAAAGAAATAAATATTTCCAAAGAAAAATGATTATTGTGAAAAAAAGGAAAAAACCGGTGTCAACTAAATGTGTAAACTTGCCCAATAATCGCCCAAAACTTTGCTAAGCTATTACTATTTAATGTCGTAACAACTTCTCACAATCTCCGGATTACGGACAAACAAGAATACAAGACCTTCTTCGGTAGAAAGACCCTTCTAATATAATTAGGGGGAAAGCATTAATTATCAGCATTAATAAATGCACCTTACATAAGGACTACTGATTGGAGTTTCATTGGATTCCACTGAAAAAAAGACATTACGAGGAACACAAATAATCGTCTTTTTTCCACCGTTATATCTTGCAGTATTTTCATCATTAGACTTCTCATTACAATTTGTGTGGTTTCTGACTGAAAATTAAATTACCAATGACATAAAGCAATGTACTGCATCGTGGCAATCCGCGATTGGTCGAATCGAAATAATTGTAAATCAATGAAATACAAAAGGTGCCTCCCTTCTTGTTCCCTTGCTTTAATGTCACGTAACAACTGGAGGGTTCAAACTCAGAATACACGAGGCTTTTTTATTAATCCTTCAAAGGTTCATCTCCACAACTGTATTGGTTTTTTCTCCCTTTCTTTTGTAGTACAACAATATTGTTTTTTAATCTTTAAAACATATCGCATGAATTATCCCATACCTCTAATCTAACTATGACGCAGTTATCTTCAAATTAAATTACCTTTCTGCCGGAATTTTACTTGTCCTTTCTTTTGGTTGAAATGTTTACTCAGTTGTACTTACTATATGTTTGGAAATAATTTTTTCAAAACTTATATAAATCCTTTTTTTTTTTGAAAAAAAAAATGTAGCCTGATGAAGATTTGGAGTATGAACTTTTTGAATGCAGAATAGGTTTATTCAAACACATACTAGATTTTCATTTACAAAAGAAGTATCTTGTCCATGACATGTTAGTGACAAGCTTACACATAAAAATTGTTCCTTAGCCAAATTTTGAAAATTTTGAACTTCACTAATTTGAGGTAATTCTCTGTGACCGAGCCCCGACTTAGCAGTAGTAACCAGAAGAACAATATCAGCAATTAGTTATCTTAATTATTTTACACTACGTCATGAGTTGTCTAAATTATACACAACATATATATAAATACGTAATAGTGTTTAAAAGTAGAGGAGAGGGAGAAGATATAAGCCTTTTATGCTTAGTAACCTTATCATTCAAACTCATTATCTAATTTTATGATAAGTCTAATTTATATTGAACTAAATAAAATTTAATCATCCATCTTCTTTTATATGTTAATTGAAATTATTCTACAATATGCATTAAATGATAAATTTAAACAATTATCCATAATACATTGAATAGCATGAAAACTACAAAATTAAATAACTAGCTGGAAGATCCTTTTAAATTTTTTTTTAAAAAAAAAGTAGCAAAAATATATTTAAGAAAACATTTTGTGAAAAAGAAATGGATAATAGATCGGCATATTCAACAGCGCAAAACAAATTTGTATAACCTTCAATATAAAATTTTGCTTCTGGTCGAAATATCCTTACTTTTGGTCAACGGCCCAGGGCTTCGAGAGCCCGAAACACAGCCAGAAGGACAGAGTTGTAATGGACAAATTACAACGCTGTATTGACCAACTTCAAAGTATAAAGCCCTTTAAACTGAGTATTGGAAGGGGCCGCGCGAACGCAGGCCCCCACTACCACAAATTACGACGTAAGCTCTGCCACTGGGGCAGACCTTAGAGCAGCACCCCTCCCAAGTGCAATGGAGGTCACTGCCCTAGGCCAGGGGCCTTCTTGATCACCCATTGACCCCGTCCAGGTAAGTATGTTGCTCAATCACACACACTTCACTCTTATACTCGTTCCTCCCCATTCCTTTTCAAATATTACCCGATGTGGTACCCTAGTGGAAGCTGCTCCCAGTGGCGTCCTGCAACCTTTCTCAATCGCTACAAGTGCATTAACCTCCTTTGTTTTTGTGTCCACTTAACAAGAGATAATGACAAAAGACCAACCGAAAACACAACTTTGACAGATTATCCTTCGCTGCAGTCAGAAGAAAGAACTAGTCATGCAGAGAAAGAGATGCATGCAGAACAAGGTTCAGCAGTAAAGTCCCTGCAGCAATGCCCGACCTCTAAACTTCTTATATTTGTTTCTGTTGCTTCTTTGCGCCTTTGTTTTCTTTTTTCCAATATTTCCCCATCTACCGAAAGCAAAATCTTATATTTGTCAATTATTATATTCGAATTGTTAAGAATTATTTTCGGGCAAAGTAGCACGTTTTATTGAGACATTGTCTTTTGTCATGAATTGTCCATTCGGCGTTCAGGGAGCAAAGTTGTCACGTAAGTACTGGATTTTATCGTGTTTGCTTCGAACTAGTATTTTGTAGCACTCGTTTTCATGCAACTCAACAGACATATGAAAATTCCACCCAATGATAACTAATAAGTGAACTTTATCATGCACAGCGGACTATTTACAATTGTCACTTCCAAGGATATGAAGAAAGGATGAGATACAAATATGATTAATAAAGACTAGTGAACTTATTCAATTACGACATCTTCTGTGACAGCTTCCTTCTAGTCTCCATGATGGCTTGGCGCCTCCTTTCGGATAAATCTTTAATTGCCTCTTGATATTGTTGTTCGATGATCTCTAACTCTTTTCTCATCTCATCTTCAGAGAAGGAGGAAGCACTGTTAGGGCGATTAGAGAGGTTCACCATACCATTGTTTTCCATGTCTGGGAACTTGCTTGCGCAATCAGTTGATACCCCAATTTCAGATGCAATCGAGGTTTGACTCCCTCTCTTCACTCCAAGCAAGCTGAAGTTTGTAAATCCTGACTCAGCAGACATGAATGAAACTGAGGAAAAGTTCTTATCATTGAACTCAGATGTCGCAGAAGTATATGACATCTGAGAACACGAATCATATGTCTTTGTTGCATTTTGAAGAACAATGCTCGCATGAGATAAATCCTCGTCAAAAATCATATTATTATGGCTTTCTTTCTTTTCTGATCTTCCAGGAGATGTTGAAGGACATACATCTTCAGCCACAGTTTGGCTAGAAACTTCGGACATATTTTTGTATCTCGGCAACCCTGAGTCTTTCTGTTGGCTCAGATAAGTTCCTTTAGCATTTGGAGAAATCAAATGATCAATCGTTACACAAGGTTTCCAATTAGGAACCAAAGTCATCAATAGCAGATCTATTAACTCCGCTATGAATTTAACATTCTGCTCAGCAAGTTCTAGTTGCTCAACCATTTCGCTAGAAACTGAAATGGCAGTATCACTGTTGAGGTAGAATATAAAATGGATATTTCTTGCCCGCCCTGCATTTTAATGCAAAAATACATAATATTCTACCAATAAATTAAGAACATGGTTAAGAGTAGAGATGAGCTGTAAGTTATGCTAACCACTCTGATCAGCAATTCGGAGAACTAATGACACAGAGTTCTCATCATTTTCTTCACCTTTTAGGAAAAATATATCCCCTCCCTTCAACCTGCGTATCTCAGCACATAGAGAAGGTGCTGCATCATCAACAGAATTATAAAATACAGTGATTACCGGTAGCTCACTGGTGCCACCAAGATCCATTGCAATGGATCCTGTATGTGTGCTAACAGGACCTTCTGACATCAGACAACGATTTTCAAAGGCTCCAAATTTGGGAAGAACAATATCTGGTAGTGAAAGACCACGGTTTTTCGCCAAACCATTCAGTTGGAGAAAAGGGTCCTCCAGAAGCTCCTTCGCTGACAATCTTTGAGATGCTGGGACAAGACATTTCTCAATAAATGATTTTACTTCTTGATCTTTGATTTTAGAAAGAGCAACAGGCTTTATACCCTGCAACATTAAATATTATATGACAAAAAAATCCCAGTAAAGAAAAAGAAAATAATCAGTAACAATGCTCACAGATGAAACTTTCTTGTATATCTGAGCTGAGTTTCTACATTCACTGTAAGGATACTCGGAAGTCACGAACTCAAGCATGCACATCCCAAAAGAATATATGTCAGCCAATTCATTATAATTTTCATCGTACAGTTCAGGTGCCATAAACTCCGGAGTTCCTACCAGGGTTAAGTATGTTTAAATACAACAATGAGGCATTAGAGCCAGGAAAAAAAAAGAAAAGAGAGAGGTTCCGGTAATATTCTAACAGCTATGATATTAGAAAACTTTTTGTTAGAGTTTTAGCAGTACAAAGGGTGAAAAACACTTTAACAAGAAATAAAAAATACATGGACATGAAAGAACATACCAATTACGCTCTTGGCATTACTCTCTTCCAAGAGAATTGCCAGCCCCAGATCTCCAATTTTAACTTCTCCTTGGTGACCATTTATAAATATGTTATCACACTTCAGGTCCCTATGTAAAATTGGGGGCTTATGACTATGGAGGTAGTTTAAACCCATTAAGATCTGTCTTGCCCATCCTTTAATAGCCTTCATGCTGAACTTCTTGTGTTTCTTACGATACCTAATCAAACATCAAATACACTAACAAAAAGGCTGATTTCACAATAAAAAGTAAAAAACTAAAAACATATTAAACAGGTTAGCAGAGGATAGTGGACACACTGTCTGAGGCTCCCCGAGGTGAAAAGCTCTGTAATCATGTTAACAGTCCTGTGTTTGTCATCAATCCAAGAATTGTAGAACCTGACTATGTTATTGTGTTTGATTGAATTCAAGAGATGCACCTCCGAATACAGCCTCTCTAAGTCACCTGGTGACTGTAATACTTGATCAATCCGAACCTGGCTCCACGCAACTTCAAGTCCATTGGCTTCATCGAATGCCTTGTAACTGATTGACCACAAATTAAGGAAAACATATATACCTTGAAAACACAACTTACTCAAACAAAAAAATTCATCTTATGCGTCCAAGTATTAAACCGCGCTTGGCATTAAATATCCTTAGCCTTTGCATAGGATACACACTAAGAGGTGGAGTAGAAGGATGAGATTACTGGTGTTGTACTTCTACAAAAACCAACAATAATAAACAGTTACATAACCGATAAACTCAAAAACAATGGATACACAGTCTTCAAAGCTCCTTTGCCGAGCACTTCTCTGTACTGTTGTAAATGCAAAAAACAACATTAGCTAGGCGCATGTAGTTTCCTTTTTTTTTTTTTGTTGGTTCAAAAAATAGAAAAAGGAAACAAAAAGGGAATAATGCAGAGAATTACATTACCCTAATGTAGCGACCAGTAGGATCAATTTCAAGGACATCAGGATCGGGAGGCTCTGGATGCCCTGTACCCTCCTCTTCTGAGCTTTCTGAACCCGCCATACTCATCTATACCCTGCTGCTACAAATTTACAATCCCTACCCTACATATCAAATATACAACTTGAATGAATCAGAATTGTTAATGAGCAATTGATTAACGAATATGGGCAACAAAATTTAAAGCATTGAAGAACACATGAAGGAAGCAAGGTAATGGCCGCTAACCAGAGAAAATCCAAAATATTGCATACACATTGCAGGGCAAATGGGTTGATTGAGGAAATGTAAGGAAGGAGGTAAAATATATAGCGAATGGAACCAGAATAGGTACCTTAAAGCAGGACCTTCTGAGCTTAATTTCTCAGGAGGGATCCCATAGAGCTTAGAGAGAGAAATGGGCATCAGATTGAGAGAGAGAATGGAACCCTATTCGCCGGATAGAGAGCGAGAGAGAGAATGAGAATGAGAAAGAGAGAAATGGAACGAGCGTCGTGTGGTTTGGTGCGGTGTCGTATCAGATCAATGGCTTACCACCACCTCGTCTTCCAACAAAGACATCTCTCCCTCTCTAAAACAGCTAAAAGTCTAAAACTTGCAAGACACAATTTCTTATAACACTTCTATTTATACGTTATCCCCTCTCTCACCATAATTATCTTTCCGCATAAATCATTATATTATATCCCATCTCTTATTTCGCCAATCGACTCTTTTTTCTTTTTCTTTTTTCTTTTTTATGTGTACTTTGTTTTATTTTTATAGATATCTTTTGTTGATAATGGGAGCTCTTATCTTTTATGGGCAAATAAAGATGAATTCGACTAGTATTTGACAATTAAGGGAAGGGAGATTTAAACCTAATTCCTCGCCCGTGGAAAGCCAAGTTGGAGCTATTGTTTCAGTGGCAATTTGTAGGTGCCTGAGTACTATAAAAAGAATACCAGAATGCGCCATGGGCAAAATACTTTTCTTGTCTGATTCAATTGTTTTCTTTTTCAACTAACATAAGATATAAGTAGTTCTTTTATTTAAGATCATACACAGTAATCGTATAATAAGCGTCCTCTTTATGGAGTCTAACCAAGAAATTTTGTTTTGCAGCGTCTATTGTGCAGTTTGATGTTTATGTTGCAGCCACCAACCTGTTGCTGGAAAGTTCCTCTGTTAATATTGAAAGATTTCCATCGTGTCTGATATCGTTCCTTCATTCTTTAAATCTGTTTGAACTTCTTCCCACTTGTTATTCCATGTTTTGCAAACTGTACTTAACCGTCAATGCGGCTATATTTAAATTCATCATGAAAACAGAGATTCAAAATGCACCATTTGAACTCGTGTTTAAGTCTTTAACCACGTTTCCAGTTTATAATAAAAATTAAGTAGCACTAATGCCCGTCTCAAATAGTCAGCTTAGATTCTGCAAAAACCGAAAGCGGCATGATCATGTACAAGAGGGTATGCTGAGATGCAATTTTATCATGACTTGGATACTAATATATAAAGACTTCAACAGGAAAATTATTTGGGCATGGCCATTCTCATACCTTTTTTTGTTATTATTCAAACTGCACACAAATTACTGACGTATGTGCATATGCCAGTTCAAGTGGACTCTTTTTTTTTTTTTGAGACAAACTAATACACCCAAACATGGTCAATTTGAGCAAAATTTAAGGTGAAAGCATATGTAAGTGGCATTACTCAGTCCTGTGAAAAAAAAAAGAAAAGAAAATTACTCATTCTTGTTGTCACCACTGATATAGGAACATTAGAAGGAGGAGGAAAAGGATGTACTTTCAGATGGCAATGTTTGCTGAATAACAATGTAGCTAAATGCCTAAATCCATCAAATATTAAACAATTCTCATAATGTAGACAAATCAAACTACTACAAACAAGAGGTCAATATTCATCAAATACAACCACCGGCATAAGAAATTGCCACAATCTACACTGCAATTACAAACTAGCAAGCTCAAGTAGAAAACAAAGACTGTTTTTAAAGCTATTCAGAGCATTGGTAGTCTTGTAACAGGAAAATAGATGATCCCATTCCCATGTTTCTGGTCATTCACAGCTGCTTGGAGACTTTATCCAAGGCGTCAAAAACAAATTGCTGAGTCACATCTTCCACAATGACTGTCTTATCTCTTGACTTAGAACCAGTACCTATAGAGACCTGTCTCCGTTTCACACCTAAAACCTGTTATCACCATAACAATGTTACACTACAGATTCTTCACAACAACAACAGCATTTTGAACACAAAAGAAATCCAAATAACTTGGCTTAGCTGACTTACAGAGCTAATGTAATCGAGAAGAGCGGCGTTTGCCTCTCCATCCCTGGCGGGCGCGTCGATTTGCACTCCTACCGCTTCATCGCTGATATCTAACTAAGATTCTCTTTCTTGTTATTATTACAAAAACAATAATAGCTGAGGAACGAAGGAAAGAAAAGATTGGATTTATGAAGTGAGATTGAGGAAGACCTGTTACGGATGCGGATTTGGAGCCGGGTTTGGCGTGTATGGTTATGGCGACGGAGGAAGGAGGCATGCTCCGAATGCAAGACGGGAAATTATCGGGCTTTTCTGACGGAGCCGGTGCCCTAGGCTCTGCCTTTGCTTTCCCCTTCTTCGCTGGCGCCATATCCCAACTTCCCGATTCCGAAGGGTTCACCTCTGCGTGATCGAAACGCCGTCGTTCTAGCTTTAAATATATCAGCACTTGTTTCTGCGTGTCTGTCATATGCGGGGTTACCGAGTTTAGGGTGCTGTTTGCTACATACGATTAATCATTTACATAAATCACAGCCGTCGACGTTGTTATTATTATTTTTTTATTTTTTGGCAGTGTCAGTAACAATTTATTCTTCAACTGATAAATAAATAAGCTGTAAATATATTTTGTTCCCGAAAAATAAGCAATTTTAGATTTTAGTCTGAGTGTTAATATTGGACTTTTGGTCCTGTAGAAATTTTTTGGGTTTGATCCATATATTTTTTCAAATTGTTTGATCTTAGCCCACACAATTAATTTGTCTATGTTAAATCGGGAGCTTGCTAACTAAAAATTATTAATTCTTTTATTTGAACTAAATTTTGATTAATCTAATGACTCAAAATTAATATTTTATTTTTTTAATAAAATAAATGTCAAACTAATTGAAGCATCAGTCAATAATAATGAGTTATTGTTTTTTTAGTTTAATTTCTATATATTAACAGTGTAAAATCTTTTTACACCATCATCCAATCACATATTATTAGATCAATAAAAGTAGTGAATTCTCACACTTACTACTTGAAAAATTATCTAAATGGATGATTTAATTAGATGATCATGAAAAAAAATTTATATGCTATCAATACACAGAAATTAAGGACATGTTTGAAAAGTGTTTTTCAAGACAGTTTTCAATTTTTTTTTTAAAAAAAATTAATAGAACCTGCTTGTTAAGTTGTTTTCTTCATATTACTTTTAAAAATAAAAAAACAAATTATGAGTTTAAAAAAACAAAAAATGGAAAACAGCTTAAAGTTTTTTTGCAAAACATAAAAGCGTGAGGTGACATGTTATGTAAATATATTGTTTTCTTAACGAGGTATGAAGAAACATTCAAGATGTATCTCTCTTTCTTCTCTGCCCATCTCATGACTCATCCCATTTTTCCTACTGCACTCAACTCATCTCATGACTCATGACTCGTCCCATTTTTTCTCTACCTGTCACAATGTTCTTTTCACTTTCATTGAATAACAATGTCCCTCTTTTAGGGATTAGCAGATTGATTAGGGATTAGGAAAGAGAGAGAGAGAGAGGGAAGGCTTAGTGCAGCGGTCTAGGACAAGGAGAAATAGCAATAGACTATAGCTTTCAGGTGTGATGGCATTGCTGAAATAGTGGTGTGGGTCGATAGTGCGTTCGCTCGCAGTGATTAAATGCAGTGGAGTTCGCGGCGAGGCTACCAAGTAAGGCTGCTATTGCGGGTGGCTAAAGCTTCAGCATAATGTGGGGCTGGGCAAGCAACGATTCATGGCTACCAGTAAAGGACGATTTGGGGAAGAAGGTAGTGTGCACCGTGGGCAAATATATTGCCAGACACACCTCCATTTTGCAATTATTATTGCTAAATAGGTTTTTTTGTTCTTCTATTTTTAAAAACTAAATTCAAATATTTTTTTTAAAACTATTTGGAAAAACTAAAAACAAGAAACAATTCCAAACACGCTGTAAACCATTTTTTTGTTTGTTGTTAAAGTTGTGAATTTTCAATTGAGTTCTAATACGAAAAAATTGAAAATCAATTTATACATATACAATTGTTTGTAAATAGGAAAATTATAGACAGCTCGAGGAATTAACCCAGACCAACTAACTTGTAAATGCATGACTTGATATTAGTTTTAAATCATCATCAGGTTTGTCGGTCTCTATAACTCTGGCAATTGTTCGGGCCGTGTAACAGTCCTCTTGTAAATTAGTTCTATTGTAAGCTTGAGTTATACTTATCCAATATAACTCCACTTCTAATTTATCAAACTTTTAATTTGAAATTTCTCTCCAAAATAATAAAAAAAAAGAATAAAACAAATTTCTATTTTTAAACAACTTCTTCCGTTAGAAGTTTAACCGAACGAGTACAATATGCTAGGGCTAAACCAAAGATTACAGAATCTAGCAATTATAGCTTCATTAACAATAAAACTTATTTATAAATAATTGCTTGTATAATGAGTAAAATATTATAGAGTTTAATTTTGATACTGATAGTGTAAGGTAGTGTTTGGTTTGGGAGACGAAGACACAAATACAGAATAAATTGCTCAGACTTTGCTTTAGTAAGGGGACGGGGTATGGGGACGAAAAAATTTTTCGTCCTAGAGATAAAAATTTTCTGTATTTATGTCTCTTCAAAAAGTGGGGACAATGGGGATGGGACGCGGGGACACAAATTTTCAGTAGTGGTCCTGTCACCGGACTACCGCCAGTCAACGAAAAGTGAATGTTTGTCCCCATCTTTACAACTAAACATGATACAGAGACAATATTTTTTATGTCTCCATCTCTACTGTCCCTGTCCCTTCGTCCCCCTTATCAAATGCTACCTAAAAGAAAAGAATGAAAAACTTAATTATCTTTAATGGCATGGTAATATATGATTAAATAATAACATAAAAAAATTTACACTCTAAATATATAGAAATTAATCTCTGTATTATAGTTTTTTAATAAAAATAACAAAACCATCAATTATAGAATGATAGATACACCAACTGATTAACTCTTTTAGTCATATCAATTGCTGATGTAATTTTATGTTAGAGGGGGCAACTACCAGCAAATATGGCCAGTGCTGTTGAAACCTAAGAAGCACGAGCATATCGATTTTGTGATGTGTTTCTGTGTTGAATACTAATATCCACACAACATATATTAGACATATATTCGTATGTATCTAATTAAAAAATAATTTTTTTGAGCTCGGACACACATCAGACATGGATGGATATTGCTTTAATTCACTGTGGACACAACTTGGATACGTCTGAGTTGATTTCTTTATTTTTTTTCAAATTGTTAATACCGACATAAGCTCAAAATTAACTATAGTTTTTTAGTTGGACCTATGTTATTGGGTCATTTTATTTTAAAAAATTTTCAATTGATCACAAAAAAAAATTAAAAAGATGAATTAATTAGATAAAAAAAATTATACAAATACGATAAAAAAAGACCAAAAAAATTGTACAACAAAATAAAAAAATTATATATATCTGTGTGTGTGTGTTATGTCCGTGTGTGTTTGTACTTCACAGGTTGAAACCATATCATCTTAAATTCCATAAACAGTTACCCCACACTAGAATATGTTTTAGAAAATAAGTAATAAACTTTATTTTTATTTCAAAAAGATTGTAAAAAAAAAAAGCAAAATGCAAGATGAACAGTTTTAAGAGTTTAATTTTAATAATCTGACAATCTAAAAGTCATTTAATTAAAATATTTTTGTGTTTATTTTTAAAATAATGACTATAAAAATTAATTATCATGACTAATGTGATAATATATGATTAAATAATTGTATAAAATTTATTGACACCATTAATACATAAAATTTATATTATACCTTTAAAAGTAATTAATTTTAATATATTGAAAATGTAAAAAAATTTACATAATAATTAGGTGAGTCGAATTTTCATAAAATTGGCAATCACCGAAAAAAAAATTATAATATTGGTGGCTTGGTGCATCAAATATAAACTAAAAAAAAAAAAAGTTAGAGGCCATAATTGGGTGAGTCGCTCTCAAAGTGACCAAATAATTTAACTGGATAAAATGTAAACAAGCCACGTACATTCCTCATTTGAGAAGGAAACAGAAAACGGTGAGACGTGGCAATTAACACACGATCGGAGATACCAACACCCCAAATCTGATTTGTTGCGACCCGACGCCGACGATGGGAGCGTCTCAGTCGGCGGAGCCCAGTGTTTCCGCCGAGCAACGGGAGGCCGAAGCCCTCGCAGCCTCCACCGGAGCCCTCCCTCTCCTTCACAAAGCCTTCTCCAACCTCTCCATTCCCCAAACCAACGCCGTCCCTATGGAAAGCATACAGGTAATCACCACTCACACCCCCCCCCCCCCCCAAAAAAAAAAATCAACTTGCTCATTCTCACTTATCTTTTTTCTTTGCCTCCTTTGATCCCTTACTTGCAAAACTCGTTTGTTTCACATTCAGCGATGCTTCAGTTTCGCGAGCGAAGGTCGAAGCTATTCCGGAAACGTGCCAGATTCGTTTCCAGCTTTGTTGGATCACTTAGGTTCCTCCGTAGTTGATCAATTTTTCGTGCCCCAGAAAGGGGGAATCGATTGGGTTGAATTTGTTAAAGGTTACAATAAGTGCTGTGCTAGGGTGTCTGCATCAGTTTCACTGAACATGCTTTGCAGATTGTTCATTGCGATTGCAGGAAAAGCGAATGTGCCTCTGCATTTGGAGTTCGAGTCCGATGATGACGATGATACTGATTGTAAGATCAATGGACACCTTCTTCCAATTGATGTGGTTGTGCTACTTTCCATTTGTTGGGCTATGTCTTGGGATTGCAGAAATTTGGGAAATTCCGGAGGGAAAGGGATTGGGTTACCGGATCTGAGTCATTTGGTGCTGTCAGCAATCACATCGTGTGGCAAAGTTGAGGGTGGATTCAGTGTGTGGGATTGTGATGTCTCAAGCTTGCAAGTTGAACTTCCTGCAGGGAAGTTTGTTACTTGGGTTATGAGCACAGTGCCATGCCTCCCTGATTGCTTAAGACAGTATTTTCATGCAAGACTGCAACTAGCAGGGGTAATTCGTGTTTTTATATTGAATGGTGTCATTGACCTTCATGAATTCGTGAAATTTAAACAACCAGCTCAGCATCTGTTTTCTTCTCTTTTTTATTTTTTCATTTCTTCAAGCTGTTAGCGTGATGGTTGTTTCTGCCTTTATAGCAAATTTTTGTTTATGCTAAATTGCTCATGATGTGATTTTTTTTTTTTTGGTCCTATTTATTGTTTCTTTTGCCTTGCCACCATGCTATTATTATCACGACTTTGTTTCCTACTGTTTAGAATTTTTAGGATTGTAGTCGCTAGCACTCTTATTATTCAGTTATCATTTGCAGAGCAAAAAGAATGTACTTCTTAAGTTGTCGTGAATGTTATTAGTAGGGTTTTGCTAACTATTGCTATAAGTGCATTAGTGTCCAAATGTACTTCTCAATCATAATGGAAAGTACTCAATGAAAAGTATGCTTTTTAACTTTCCAAAAGATTCCGATGTATATTACGTGCTTTATTTTTCATCCATGCCCGCAAGGTACTTGCTAGCAAAACCTTTATTGTTATCATCATCATCATCATCATCTAGATTCTTGCGTCATTGGACAATCTAAGATTATGCATTGTATCTGTATTTCATATTGTCAATATATTTAACTGTGACTCAAATTTCCATTGTGCTTTTAGTTCAATAATATACTGTATTTCTTATTGTATTGTTAAGTGTTAACTAAGACAGTGTAGCAATATACCATGTCTCTTTTTACTATTTTAGTGATTTTAAGAGAGAAAATATGCTGCATCTGGTCCTTAGGTGTCCTAATATGGAAGAATTCCTCTATTGAATGACAGGGTGAATTGGCATCCTCGAATTCCTCTGTTGGAGATATTTCATCTCCAGCTGTATGTGATTATCTTTTAACCCCAGGAAGGGCGTGGGCAATTTCTATAACACAGAGAAGTACAGTAAATGAAGAAATTTCTAGAGTATTTTTAAGCAGTGGAGGTGGAATGGATGGAATCCTTCTTTATCGGTTTGCATCTCCGACCCTCAATCATAGTTTGATCTTGCTATTTTGTATTTTATGTTCTGGGACACTTCTTAATTTTCTTCATTTTAAAAACTGGGGAAAGAAGTATCTTGCTCACCAATTTTGGTATTTTCCTGATTTTCTTTCTATTGACTTTTAGTTCGTATGTCCTTAGCTTTGCCTGTGCTGCACTGCATTTGCAATTTTCTTTATGAAATTCACCATGTGGAAAGGGAGATGCCTGCTGACATCAAATTTCTACTATATTATAGGTCATCCACTCATGGAAGAGGCCTCAACCGATTTTGGTCCCGTGTCGAAGGTTACAAGGGTCCATTGCTAATTTTGGTTGCTGCAAGTTCAGGAGACGCTCATGAGGGAAATCCTGCTGATAGGAAATGGGTTATAGGTGCCCTAACAGATCAAGCTCTTGAAAGTAAAGATATCTTCTATGGAACTTCTGGATGTTTATATTCTATCAGTCCAGTGTTTCATGTATTCCCACCTACTGGTATGTAATAGAGGTGACAATGTTCCTGTTTTTCTGTCTCCTTGGGGTATGCAATCTTTTTCTTTTTTTGAAATCTGAAACCAATTATGTATATTATTATTGGCAGGTAAGGAAAAGAATTTTGTTTATAGCCACTTGCATCCTACTGGTAGAGTATATCAGGCACATCCGAAGCCGGTGGGAGTTGCATTTGGTGGAACTCTAGGAAATGAGAGAATATTTATTGATGAAGATTTTGCCAAAGTGACCGTTCGCCATCATGCGATTGACAAAACTTACCAGAGTGGTTCTCTCTTTCCAGATCAGGTGTAATTCTGTTGCTGAAAATACTTGTGTGATTCTGGAACTCGCAATCATATACTGGTGAATGCTTGCATCATAACTAGTTGATTCTTATGTTCTCTGATGGAAACTTTTCTCTCATTTTTTTAATAATTTTTTAATAAAGAGAGCACGATCATCTGCTGAACTTTTCAATGACTCTGCAATTTCTCTTCATTTTTTCTTGATAATGTGTTTATTATTTGGTTGATGTTAAGGGCTTTGCAGCCATTGACAGTATGAATTATGGAGACAGTGTATTGGGATTGTTTACAGTATCGTGGCCATTTGTCAATAATGAACTGCAATTGTCGCCAACTTGCCATGACTCATATTTCTAAGCTGCTGTTGCCTTATAATATGTTTCAGGGTTTCCTAGCTATTGAAACTGTGATCTCAGAAGTGGAAGTTTGGGGACTTGGTGGGAAAGTGGCAAAGGAAGTGCAAAACTCATATAAAAAGAGGGAGGAACTTTTTACTGAGCAAAGACGAAAAGTACCCAACCTCATCCAATTAGTCATTGGATAATTTATTAATTACATTTTGCTAAATCAATGAGCAGCATTAACTCTTTGTTATCTTGCTATTTTTTAGGTTGACTTGAAGACATTTGCGAGTTGGGAAGATTCGCCCGAGAAAATGATGATGGACATGATGTCCGATCCAAATGCTGTTCGAAGGGAAGACCGCTGAGTTGGACCATGTAATGTAACTTTTCATTACTTAGTGCAAGAGTTTGCAGGCATAAACGTGGAATACATTTCATGTTTTGAGCTGTGAATAGTCATTTTTGCAAAGGGTTGCGGTCCTCCACTCGCTGTACAGAATTTAGTTATCATGTATATAATAAGCAAACAATATTGTGTGTATCGCGTAATACTCGCAAGTAAAATATGTGTGGGGTGTGTTCACACAACCCTGTGTATCCTTATCTAAGGGTAATGTTTTTTAAGCTCTTCAACTGTAGACATAGTATACAATTGTATGATTGCAGCGTGTGTCAAACAACATTCATGGAGCTATGTCTACCCGTGAGTCTCGTGCATTAAGAGTACAATACTTAGCTATACCATTATTATACTATCTGTATTTTGCATCACTTGAACTCGCTACGTGATATTTTTAATTTTATTTTTTGGGTCAGGCATCTGCATGTTATTTGACTACCACGTTGACATTTTTTGTGCGCAATAATATTCATTTTACTCGTTCACCATCTTACTCTTCTGGAGCATTGCCTCTGCCTCACCCGAAGCAAGTCTACTTAGATGTGTGGGGCGGCCCATTGCACCAAAAAAAGTGGGCGCGAGAAAATGTTTCAGTGATCTCCATCTAAAACCTTTCTTTAACCTATGTTATTTCAGATTCATCATACAGAGGATATCGCACAACACTCACTCCATTCAATGACGGATAAAGTGTAATTCTCCATAGTATTCCACACATAGTGAATACAAATAACATTTTTCTTCTTTAACGTAATGGCAATAAAAGGTTTTTTTTTTGTATAGTTAATATTTTAAAATTAAACTTTTATATTTAAAAATTAATCATGTATAAAACTTATTATGAAACCCTAGTGTTTAATATGGAATATTAATGAGAAATAATTTTTCATAAATAAACTTTGCACCGAAATTCACACATAAAATAAACAACACCCAAGTCTTGTGTCTCTTAAAAGGGTATATTTAGTTGAGAAATAAAAATAAATAGAGAAGTAAATTTTTCACAAATAAAACTCATAGATAATTATATAAAGTAAGTTTAAGACTTGTTTACTTTGCTAGAAATAATTTTTAACTTTCAATTTTTGTGACAAAAAACTAAAAAAATTAAAAACTAAAATTTTTTAAGTTTTCAATTTTTTAATTTTTTTTTACAAAAATTAAAAACCGAAAACTGTTGCCCTTAGACATCATTTTTACTCGTACCAAATGCATTCATTTTTACGTCCGTCTAAGTGGCTATGATAAGAAGATTTTATGTAGGGATTTCAGGAAGTGGCAGGTTGAGGGGTGCAGATTTCTGAGATGCCACGTGTACGTGAAAGAGACGGACAGCATAGAGCATTCCACAGATAACCCAAATTCTTGAAGGGAAGAGACAAGAACGAAGAAGGTAGCTAGCAACAGGAATGGAGTGTGAAGGCGGCAAATTGGTAAGAGACGACCTCGTTTTGAAGTGCAAAATCGGAGAGGGTTCATTCTCGGCGGTGTGGAGGGCGGAGCACCAAGGGAGCGGCCAAGAGGTGGCGGTGAAGCAGGTCTTCCTCTCCAAACTCAGCCCTCGCCTCAAGGCCTCCTTCGACTGCGAGATCAATTTCTTGTCCTCTGTCATCCACCCCAACATCGTTCGCCTCCTCCATTTCTTCCAGGTTCCTTATCTCTTCATCATTTCCCCTTTTATTCTCATGCCCTTTTTCTTTTTTATTTATTTTGTTGAAGCTGAATATGTTTAGAAAAAAAAAAAGCTTTTTTTTTTATTATTGTTTTTGTTGTTTGGTAGGCCGATGGATATGCTTACCTGGTGATGGAGTATTGCGCTGGAGGGAATCTTGCTTCTTATATTCGATGCCATGGGAGGGTTCAACAGCAAACCGCCAGAAAATTCATGCAGCAGCTTGGTAACTCTTTTCTCTTGTCTGCGTTTTTTATTATGCTGAAATATTATTGTATTCTTTTGGTGCTGGTGCATACTAGCTTGGTAATCAATGCAATCGATTCTGTGCTTGGTGTCAGGTTCTGGTCTGAAAATATTACACACTCACGGAATCATTCACAGAGATTTGAAACCAGAGGTAAAATTGATAGAGATTTGTTTTTTGCTGACTTAGAATCAAGCATACTTTTAATGTTGAAGAATTTGAGTGGTTTGTGTCATTACTCGCTTTAGTTCGAGGTGCCGTTTGTGTCATTCACGAGAAGACGACTTGCAAGTAATTAGTTGTGCCTGTGGGTCGATACTGAGAGGAATCCGTTCCTCACTAGGTTGTAGCTAGAACTGCTCTTGAAACAGATGAGGGTACTAATGTTAAGTTCTTGGAAATTTTATCGTATGCTTTTGCTTTGATTTTTTGAATTTCTTAGATTTTCCAATTAAATTCCATGTGGTATATACTTCATATTCAAAGTTTTGTATTTATTTAGTGTGCAGACCTTCTTTTTTTTTTTAATGTTCTTGCAAGTAGCAGCTACGCAAACTCAGGAGTTGTTAGGAACTGAATAGTGAAGACTACTTTGCCTGTTACACCTTAGTTTAACCTGACATCAAAACGGTTTCAGATTCTCTTTTGATGGCCAAAATTCTGGGAAACAAGGAAAGGGGAAAGCTATACCCCTTTAACAACGTGTCCCAGATGCACAGCAAACCATTCTCTTACTGATGATAATCTATTTGTAGTGAATATCACTTTGTGACTGGAAACAAATTTGTTTGCATTGGTGCTGTTGTTGAATCAGAACATTTTACTATCAAGCCATGGGGCTGATGCAGTGCTAAAGATAGCTGATTTTGGCCTCTCAAGGTATTTTATCGGATTAGGGGAATGAATATAGTGTAAAAGTCATTTCATATTTTTATTAATTTCATTTTAGTATTATAACTAACTTGAAAATTTTCTTTTCCTTGCTTACAATGTGGAGAACTGTATGCCCGGGTGAATATGCTGAGACAGTATGTGGTTCCCCATTATACATGGCTCCTGAAGTGCTTCAGTTCCAGAGATATGATGGCAAGGTATATCAACCCCCTTACTTTTACATTAATTAACCATGCTGACTCAAATTTACTTATTTTATTATAGGTGGACATGTGGAGTGTCGGGGCTATTCTTTTTGAGCTTCTAAATGGCTACCCCCCTTTTGATGGCAGAAATAATGTTCAGGTTACACCATAACTTTGAACAACAAATACTCAAAAATATCTGTCTGTGATCACTGCTAATACAAAATGCTGATTTCAGCTGTTGAAAAATATAAGATCCTGTACCTGTCTTCCATTTTCTGAGATGATTCTTTCAGGATTGGATCCTGATTGTCTTGATATTTGTTCAAGGCTACTATGCTTGAATCCAGGTTATTCACATTTCTTGTGTTGCTGATATTTTTTTCCCTAATGCACTCAGTTTCCTTTCGAAATATGTGACTTCTGAATTCTGAGTATTTGCACTCTGTTGCAGTGGATCGCCTATCTTTTGATGAATTTTATTGGCATAGGTTTCTACGTAGAAAATTGTTGGGAAGTTGATGGCAATCGTAGATATCAATTGTTCATAATCTTCCCCCCGCAAGTCTTTTTCCAAAACCATCAAAATTGTAAGCTACTTAATAGGCATAATCTGAGGTATCAGCCCTGCAGAAATCAAGTGTTCATAATATTCCCCCAGCAGGTAAACCCATCCAAGGTATCGACCCTGCATTCATCTATGCTTATTGGTTTGATCTATGAGTGTTTTCTTACAACAATTGCACTAGGCCGCTTTTGTCAAGGCAAGAATGTGCTAAAATTGTTCCTTATCAAATTTCAGCTTCTACTAGCTGTTCAAGGCGCTTAGTTAATGATTATCTTCTGTTAAAAAGAAGAAAAAAGAATGACTGAAAGTTACTTCATCTATTTATATGAACTACTTGCCATAGTTCAGTGGTTGATTTTATTTTATTTTATTTTTTAAAAAAAAATTCTGTTCAGTATCTTATGCTAAGGATGCAACATCAATGTACTTCTCTATCAAGAACTTAATTTTAGTAGTTGTGTATAATTATGTAAACCCGCTTATTTTATTCCCTACCTGATCTGTGTTTACAGGAAATGATTCAAGGACTAACTGTTCTGGCATGATTCGAAAGACAGACAAGGTTGCAGAAAGTGCTTAATTATTGATAAAGTAATGTTATGTGTACAACAAGGTTGCATAACAAATATACATTACACATCTTATTATCATTAAATGTGATAAATGAGTGTAATGAATGAGGATCACTCATCACATTTAATAGTAATAAGGTGTGTGGTGTACGTTTGTTGAAAAATTCTGTTGTACACATAATATTATTCTTATTGAAATATGCATGTGAAATGTAAAATACGCTATTGTAGTGAGCAAGAGTCCATGTGTTTATGCGTATGTGTAGTGGTAGGATTTAGTCATGACTGTCCATTTGCTTTAAAGTTATTATTAAGCAAAGGCTTTGCTTAGGTTTGGATCAAGTATATAGTCTTCATTTGTAACTAGAAATGAGAAACGAGTTTATTTTAACTCGAAATGTTTAGTACATATTTCTTTATGATAATTTTACACATATTGTGTAGAAGTACATGAAGATAAAACAAGTATGAGGCCTATATGTCTCTATATATTAAAAGTGTAAAGTTAGTGTAAAGAAATATTTTGTCCCTAACATTTCTCTTTGTGGAAAGTAGACACTAATGTGACTGTTCAAATTCCAACCAAGGTGTCAAGCATAGTAGTAGTGTAGTAAATAATTAAATGATATAAAATGGGAACGATAACCTATGTAATATATAAATGAATTTTCTCACCATAACTATTTTTGGTCTTTTCTCAATGTATTAAGTTATTTTTTTAAATTCATTAACATATTTTATAAATTATGGATAAATTGTAAGAACAAACTTCTCCAATAACTTTAGCTTTACCTTAAAACTATCAATAATCACTATTATTCACTAACAGTTATGTTTTTTCCTTAATTTTAGTTTACTTAAAAAATATATGTTAAAATTTATACTATAAATTAAAAATGTGATGATAGACGGGATGATTAATGCCACAAGTTGGAGTATTACGCAGGTAGTAGATAAAACTATAGACCAGTGCGCATACGGAGCAAGCTGTCACTTGTTATATCACTTGGCTACGTTTGATAAATTAAACTATGTGATACCTGTATAATTGTTATTGGTTAATATTCTGAGCTTAGATTTTTAGTATTTTAGTGGCAGATTTTGATATACTATAGCCCAAATTTTTACATCATACTTTGTAGCTAGGCGTATTTGTTTATTGATCAATGGAGCTTTAATGATGAAATAATAGTAGTAATAATAATAAATAATAGGATAATATTTGGTGTATAATTAAATTGTATAATAAATGCACATCACATATCTTATCGCCATTGATGTAATGTGTAGTTGCCACTCATCCTATTAATTAATCAAATCCAATAATGATAAAGTGTGGTGTACATTTATTGTACAATTTAATTGTACATCTAACATCACTCTTAATAATAATACCAAAACTACATGTATATAAATTTTTCATACGATATAAAAATGCTATTTATATAAAATTGCCTTCTTTTTGGGTCCGCATCTGTATAGAAAAACCCCAATTACTTAGCTTGTTAAAAAAATATATATATATAAGTGTTGTCGTTTTGTGGTTCGTTTGTCTCTCTCATATTCTATGTTTCTTAATTTCTTTAAGTGACCCAGTGCTAATCCATTCGAAGTCATTAAATACCCAAATAACAATTAAATGCCCCTTTATCACGACATTTTGCATTTTCAGTGATTTCCCAACGTATTTTTAACCATACTCCAGCTGACTTTGCATTCCCACCATTCTTCCAACTTTTTTTTATCTTTATCATTAATCTTTCACACCTAGTGTTTGCAAACTGGGATCTTTGCACTATGCCGTCTTTATAACGCAAATTTCTTGCAACGGCCCCAATAATACAGTTATTATTACTTAAAATTGGCAATAACAAAAACATTGAACTTAGCTCCTAATGCATATTTCTTTATAAAGAGCGTCTATTTAATGTTACATTATGAGCTAAACAAAAATGGCGAAATCCACCCAAATTCAGCGTATCCACATTAACCAACCGTCAAAGGATTGCGCGAGATGCCCTTTCAATGTTTCATAAAATTTTCTAGTATATTAATGGTTCTTTTTTTTTTGTTCGAGATTAAGGGTTTATGATTTAAGATGTTACATTGTGAACGTAAAAGTTTAACCTTGTCATTCAATTGTATGTTTTTATTACAATCGATTCTATAAGCTAGGATCGATTCCACCGGGATTTGAGTGTGCTTGGTTTTAATCTAAACAAAAGTCAAGCATCATTGTAGCTTTTAAAATTGATTCTATCATAAGTGAAAAAATATCACTTTTGTGGTTGGTTTAACATTTACACGAGAGGTGAAGTTGTTAAAATTATTTCTAGAAAATTTTATCAAACATAAATCACTTTACCTTAAATTTAATTCGAACAAAATTAATTCCAGCATAGCGTGACATTAGTTGTTGTTAAACAATTTTTTTGGGAAATTTAATAAAATATAAATATGTTTAGAACAGGAATATCTCACCAAATCACGAAAAATGGTCAGAAATGAAGAGGAAAAAACAAAAAAAAAACTGAATGTTCGATATATATCCTGATTCCTGTCTCGAAGCAAATCCTAGTTGAAGTAAAAGCACGTTTATTATATGGTCTTGCCACTTCGGTGACACTGACACTGACCCTGCTTACTCTTATCTTGACTTGGGTGTGGGTCCACCTTGGGTCATGGCAACGATGGCCGTAGTGAGATCCAAGCCACAAAGATGTGGATCCAAGTAGCTGCCTAGTGCTAGCCTGCTTCTAGTAAAGCAAAGCAAAAAATAAAAAAAGGCATTGCCTTCGAAGATTAGTATACCAAAGACCAAAGTAAACAAAACAAAAGGCCAAAAAATACTAAATAAATAGATAAAAAGAGAGAGACAAATATGCCTAAGAGCAGCCAATGAATTTATAAACTCTAATGAACTTCAGCACATGATAAAAGTGAACCTACACTGAATCTTACATTCAAGACAATACAGGTTGGGCCTCAGTTGAGTGTTCATGACAATCACATATTTGTTACTGTCTGAAAGAAACATTTTGATTTTGCTTTTCCTCCAAAAGCAAACTAACGAAAAAAAAAGAAGCCAGAGAACCCCCCCCCCCCCTCCACTAGTCTCCGCGTAACTTCATAAAATTGATAATATCCCATTCCATGAATCAACACAAATACTTTGACTATACTTTCCACATTCGCTACCACGTTTTTGAACAGTAGTGGACAAGCAGAGTCAGATCGACATAAGATTTGGCTTACACATTATTAACTTTGATCAAGATTTAATTGTTAAAAGATGCTTCTTTATTCGAGAGTCACAACTCAGAAATCCAAGAGATTCTGATGTAACCACTTGCACATGGGTGTGAAGATCGTAAAACAATTTATTGCGCTGGAAAGGATATGGGACCATTTTGGATATCTAAACACATTTTGATTCTGATAGGCCACTAACATTTTACACTGTCTCATACACTGTACAAGGAACGATACACAGGCATAAGATAAGAATAATCGGTAAGTGGATTTAACGAACGTTCCGTATTATTCAGAATTACAAGAATGTAGACATCAATCACAAATAAGTGATTCTAATTTCTAAAGGTAATTAAGGTGGCATCACAGTGCAGTAAGGTGTAAATGCCACTTTGATACATCATATAGTGAGTGTAAAGAACATCATAACTACATCACTTAAGGCTCCCAGTGCAGATACTGAAACAATCAACTACTTTGTTTTGAGTTGATAAGATCTTCTCGAAGCATCCAACCAATAGTACCATAACTATAAGAAGAATAATATTCAAGTATAGAACCTAAATTTGGGGAAGGTGGAAATGAAAACAAAATCCTATGGGCTGTGGGCAAGTACGGATGAGGCCACTTATCTTTTTTGTTGGGACCCAAAAGATAGGACATAAATGAACCTTGAAATTGAAAGCAATTTTTCAACTTTCTAGTCATCTCCATTAGGAAGCTTCACAATACCTTCGTGTGCTTAAAGGGTCCCCCGGGCCAACAAATTCTGATTAGAATATGATTCATGTAACCAAGGTGCCACGCGGCACTTCCAGTTGCGTGTGAAGTGCGATAGCATGGACCCATCTTGATTTGAGGGCCAATTACAAGAGGTTCAGTGAAGTGGAGGATCCACATGTATATGCTTAGAAATCTATCTTAAACAACAAAGACAAGGATTAAAGCTCTCAGGAATATTATAATATAATTACTAAGAAACCAATCACGATATTATGGTAGTTTTGATACTCTAATCAAAGCCAGGCAACAAATCCAACCACCATGTGAGCTTCCCCTATATATAAATCTCCTAAGCAACAATCCACAAGATGCTCCAACTAACTCATCAGATACCTCCAAACAAAAAATGTATGCTTCGACTTCCTTTGCTTCACCCCTCATCCATGACCTTCTTGAGGACTTCAATTCAAGAAGGTTACTCCTTCACACCCCACTTAACCAATCACCCAACCCAGCCAACCCCCCAGCTTCAATAAACACACACAACTCATCAGAACCATATCTTGGAGACGGTAACTTTGATGCAAATGTTGTTATGGTGCTCTCAGTACTGTTGTGTGCTCTTATCTGCTCACTGGGGTTGAACTCCATCATAAGGTGTGCATTAAGGTGTTCCAGTTTAGTGATCAGTGACTCATCTAGCAACCCTCCAGCCAGAGTGGTCAACACAGGAGTCAAGAAGAAAGCCCTCAAGACTTTTCCCACTGTTAGCTACTCTGCTGAGCTAAACCTGCCTAGCTTGGACTCTGAGTGTGTGATATGCTTGTCAGAGTTCACCAATGGTGATAGGGTACGCATTCTGCCAAAGTGCAACCATGGTTTCCATATCCGCTGCATTGACAAATGGTTAAGTTCACACTCATCTTGCCCCAAGTGCAGACACTGCCTTATTGAGACTTGCCAAAAGATTGTTGGGTGCAGCCAGGCTAGCTCATCACAACCACCTGTGTTGCCAGTGCCAGAAACCATTGTAACCATAGCACCACTAGAACCAGAAAGTTTGGTGCGTAACTATAGGGGAAGTTAGCTAAATAGTACTCTTAATTTCCTTCTTTGTGCAATATATAATGGTTGCAGATGGAATTAGCCTTGTGCCTCGACTTAGTACTAGAGTGTGGTCTTCAGTTCTGGTTAGCCACCCAATCAACCATAACCAATGCAGTGGTAATGGGTGAATTGTGTATAGTGTTGTGACTCTTTGGTGTTGTTCTAGTTTTAGATCCCCCTAAGTGTATAAAACAAGTTCAACTTGTAATTATGCATTCTTTTCAATGGTGTTCTGAATAACTTCTTGAACAAGGAATTAGTAGCCTATATTGTTTCTTCAATAAATTTAGCTGTAGTGGTTCACCAAAAGCTGGGTACAAAATTTAAGCAACTAAATTAAGATGCTGGCAATCTCTTTAACGATTCCAAGTTTCTGAAGGGAATCAACTAATTTAGTCAATGTGTATTCTTGTATGATCTCCCGTGAGGTCATTTCATTATTTGGGTTTGGGACTAATCCCCTCTAATACAAATGGTGTGGCCATGGTTATAAGGTGTTATAAAAGGTGGCTTCGCTTGTGACTATGACAGTCAATGCCTACATTGCCTATGATAATGTGCAATTGACACACATAGCCAGATGATAATGGTGGTAACACTTAAATTTAGTGTTAAGTTTAAAATATTATAAAATAAAAACTCTTAAAAATAAAAATGTCATTTATTCATATTTTAAAAGGCTATGTTGAACTTGTTTGGATAAGCTTCTAAGTGGAAAAAAAGTATTTCTATCATTTTAATTTTTGGTATGTTTGTTTGTGCTCTTAAAAAAATTAGAAGCATAAAATAATCAATTTTTTTTTTGCTTCTTTTAGAAGTGAAAAATGAAAATCAAAATAGACAAACTCAATGTAACCTTTTAAAATCTGAATAAATGACATTTTTGCTTTTTAGAGTCTTTGTTTTGTAATATTTTAAAATTTAAATTATGTTTAAGCGCTAACACTACTATCATCTGCCTATGTGTGTTAATTGTATAGTGTCATAGGCACTGTAGACATTGACTGACATATGCACCAAAACAACCGCCATAATAAAATTCAAATCCCAACTCTATTGGCAAAGTTTGTCTATATAGCTCTACGAGATACATTTTTGTTTTATTGGACCAAAACTTCAATTGTTGTATTATTTTTATATGAGGTTAAAGTCGATGTGGAACTTTGTTTGCACATCAGAAAAATAAACCAGTAAATTAAGAACTTTGCAGGCCATTATTTATTGGAATCAAAAGTCATGCATGACCACAAAGTTGTAGGATAAAGCTTAAAAATTGTAAAAATTTTATACCATGCAACTCAAACATAATAAAATATCACAAGAAAAGAAAAAAAATGATGGATGATATTGCTGCTTCAATGTAGTGCAGTGTGAACAATCTCCCTATTTCACCTTTGATTGCTAAGTAGACATCAAGCAAAATTAAAAGGAAAAAACAAATAATACAAAGTGGGGTACTTTATCCAGTCAATGGAGCATATAATTAGAATGAATGGAAGCTGAGGCTGAAACCACTAATCACTTTCAAATCAAATAAGTGTACTAAAAGGGAAATGTTGTAACGTTGTAACTCACAAAGTGTTTGATTGCCAACACTGACTATAGCCACACTATCCCGGGCGGCTGAAAATCGATCTGCCAGAGCTCAACGCATTAAACATTCCCTATTTGCAGAATAATATGATTATTGTATCAGTGGGACACTGATTGGTAATTGGTGAAGCAGAGCATTAGCGTTAAAGCAAATTGTGAGGATATTATTGCATCAATTGCAAGAGCAAGTCACATGGGAAGAAAACCAGGAAGGACAGATAGCAATATAAATACATGCATAATATAATATAAGAGAGAGAGATGTCAAAAGCAAGTCCATATTAAATTCTCCAATAATTCACGGCTAAATTTATTTCATTTTGCAACGCCTCAAGCTTTCTACAATTGGGTTGTGGATAAATTAAAAGGCTATCTTAGTATATCAGTTAAGTTTACTGATAGTAGGAATGTCTGCTGCCATGGGTTATGACTACTACCAATGGGTATGTCTAAGAATCATTTTGTTTCCAATCCATGCTTGCATATATATTTATGTGTGTGTGTGTGTGTGTGTGTGTGTGGTTCTTCTGCCACAATCCAATTAGACAATTAGACAGACAATCAAATTTCTCTTCTCCATAAATACTCTATAGGAAGTCTCTGGACTTGCTCTCCCAAGACTTCATGGTACTTGGATTAATCTTAGGGGTGAATTGTGGTAATCTCTATGAGCATGGGGACAATCCATCACTTTTTTTTTTTTTCCCCTCTGTTAACGGTAACATTAGTAACTAAAAATAAATAAAAGTTAAAAGTTAAGCACTTGCAAATTGCAATAACGGCTTCAGCTTCTGAGGCAAGGTGGAGTGATGGTGTAGCGGCGGCAGGTACTAACTTATGGTTTTTATACTGAATGGATGGTGGTCATCAGTGGAATAACAACTTCAGATTATATTCCCTTTTGTTTTCTCTTTCATTTTTTTTATGTGTGAAAATCATGATCACAGAATACAAAGTCAAAGTTAAATTATGACAATGTGGCATTTGTATAAATATTGAAGAGACAAGATCCAGACAGAGGCCAAGCCATGATAATAAAAAAATTCTTTTCTTCTCAAACCTTATCTCTTTCTGTTTCTTATTATTCAATAATAGTTTGTCAACTACAGAATAAATACTTCATAAAAAATAAATACTAAGAGCAGTTATCAATTATATAGATAAGAAATGGGATAGAATCTAGAGACAGAATATTTTTGTGGGGAAGCTACAGTGACCATGCACATGGAAATAGATTTGTGCACTTGGCAACTCATGTTTGATGCGAAGGTTGACATAATATCAACCGAATTTGTGCATATTGATTGTCTACGCAGTAGCACGAAAAATAGGTGTCCTGTAAAGGACAATCGAATATTCACTGTAGATAGAAATGTAGTAGAGGAAAACAATACGTGAAGAGGGAAAAGGATGCAGATCCACGCCATAAGATAGAGCAAAATGACCGTCATCCAATCATATTAAGGGTGTTGTGAGATTCACAAACCTTGTAGGCTTCACATCTATCTTCAAAACTTCTTTGACGCATCTTGGATAACAAGAAAGTTGGTGCCTAGGTGAATACACGCATTGATCCTGAAATGAGAAGTGATTTTGCTGTAATCTGGATGCAGCTAAATCTGTATAATCTGGATACAATTTTATGCTATAAAAATAAATTAAAAAAAAGTTAAAAATACTGAAAGAAATTATAAAAAAAAATGTTGACTGGTAGACACACAAGTAGCCATCAATTCACTAGTTTTTTGTTTTTTTTTAATATTTTCGGTTGGAAGTACAAAGCACCTCAGATGAGAGTAGGCCCAATCCTTCAGCGTAGAGAAAAGAAAGAGAAAGGTTCAATTTTTTTTAAGTTTGTTCGTGTTATAAAATATGGGCTTTGTTTCTTTAATTCAAGCCCAATTATAGTGCTTGGTCTTCCTTTATTGGAACCATTTTTGGTAGTCTATCCGTACTTACTGACTAGGCTTCACCGAAATGTGTCTCGCATATTATAAGGAGAAATCAAACAGTTCTGAGCGGGGAATAACGATTTTTGTAAAATACTGTTTATTAAAAAGGTAATATTAATTTCTTTTTGTCGCTTTTTGATTGCCAATCCATCATATTGTGGCGAGTAGAGAGGTATGGTTATCATATACTCTTTATATAGTCATTGATATGTATGAATGTATTTTTTGTAAAAAAAAAAATAAACGAAAACATTTTAATTTCGACCTGATGTACACGACTTATACACAACTAACGTTAAAAGAAAATAAGTTTGATACTCTTCACTAAATTTCTAAAAACTTATCCAAGGAAAGATGTGACGTACATTGACTTTCCAGGTGGTCCTAGACCTATACACACCATATAGAAACTAAAATGCCCAAAAATAGCATGGAGAGCAAGAATCAACAAAGCCTAATACAGGTGAAGTGGTTAGGTCATTTAAGCATATGTCAGAGGTTTGATTCTTGCCATGTATATAGAAAGGGGATTTGTTGGGAGAGGCAAAGCCCACTTTAATGATCTCTACGTCTCGAAGAGATTAGTTTTCGACCGTCAGACAAAGATACCCTTCAACAATAAAAAAAAGCATGGAGAGCAAGATTTGCCAATAGGAGCGAGCTAGTCTCAACTTATCCACATCCTGACCACAATAATCTTTAATTAAAATCATCCATCATCACATCACTCCTTATCAAACCTCAAATAAAAGGGAAAAATGAAATAAACAACAATTAATAACTCGAAGCACCCCCATCCGAGCCTTAATTTGGTCTTTGCAAATCAAGTTACTCCTCCTTTTGACCTTGACCTGCATCACAAAAACTTGCACCCATGGCTGCAACGAACTCTAGTGTATTGGCATGTAGCTATGCTATATCGGGTGGTGTAGCATGTTCCGATCTCAATGGGAAGCACACTTCCTTGCCTTCCTCGGTTACATCATCACCGGGTTACAAGTTGCCTATGATCAAGGCCCAGCAAGTTCCCAGAGCCAAAGAATCTCAAGCAAGTGAAGGAAGGAGAAGTGCCCTTGTTTTGTTGGCAGCCACCCTTTTCACCACTGCGGCTGCGGCCTCCAAAACTTCTGCCAATGCCGGGGTCATTGAAGATTACCTTGAAAAAAAAGAGCAAGGCCAACAAGATCTAATAATCAATCGTCCCTTGTCTTTTGCCACATACATACATTATGTAAATGTTACCCTTTTTTATTTTCATAGTATTCTTGCCACTATAATATATACTATATATCAAGGTTTAATTTGGTTATTTGTTGATATAGGAGGGAACTGAATGACTAGCTACTAGTGGAACAAGCTTTGTAAGAGCAAACACTCTGGAATTCGGCTCTTGCAAGTTCCCTGAGAACTTCAGCGGTTGCTAAAATCTAGCCAAACAAAAGGTGACATAAATATAGCCTCTGTTATTCTCTTTCTTAAATCCCAAGTCTTTGTGTTAATCTGTCTCTAATTTTTCTTTCTTTCTTTTTTTGCATGGTATTCTCCTCTCTATTTCCTAGATATTTATCTATTTATGCAGAAAGTGTAAGGTCCAGCCGTGGATCCCGTTTTTTATTGAAAATTTGAAACCATAACGTGGAGAGAAGGAATTTTTCCACGCATGAATAGTAAATCACTATTCACGCGTGAAGAGTTCGGTATTGAGGAGAGTTTTTTCAACAAGTGAACAGTGAAATTTACTGTGCACTTGTGTTAGGTGCCGTGCAACGCAGATCGCGTTGATACGCAGAGAGCCTCTATAAATAGAGGCGTTCGAAGCAACGGAAGATACAACGACGAGCAGCAAAAATAAAGAGCTGCGAGTGAGAGAGAGAGAGTTATTCTCTGAGAGTGTGAGAGAAAAATAGAGAGTGTAAGTAAATCCCTTAGAGTGTAGGGTGTGGGTATATACACTGGGAATATTTTTTGGGTATCATCTCTATTGCTCCTTGGTACTGTAAAATTGTAGTATTTGAATAGGAGGGTTCTCACTGGGATACACTATATTTACCTCTTGGGTTGGAGAGTGTGGAAAGGATATTTTGTAATTATCCTGAATATAGTGGAATATTTTTCGGAGTTTGTCCCGTGATTTTTCCTCCGGTATTTGGGGGTTTCCACGTTAAAAATTCGGTGTGCAAATTTCTTGATACTGTGTGAATAGTACTATTTATGAATAGAACTATTCGGTAATAGTGACCAGCGGGTCCCACGTAAATAGTAAAGAGCGGACCATGTGAATAGTGACCAATGGGTCCACTGTAGAAAATTTACTATTCATCCTGATTAATATTTTCGCTGCGCTATACCGATTGATAGATTTAATTCTATCAGATTTAGTTTTAGACTATCACACACATTAAGAACATTTAATTACACTGAATCGGGCCTGTTCTCAACAGAAAGTGCCATTCCATTCCTTTCTGATGACTTGGAGCTTGAATGCGAAGGAAAGGACAAATACAAGTGTGGTTCTAATGTTTTCTGGAAATGGTGAAGTGGGTAGCAACAATTCTCAGCCCAATTGCTGATCTCTTTGAAATATAATGCGCCAAACTTCTCCTTGAACAAATACCATATATTATTCTGCTTTGTTTTTGTTATTATTTTCCAGTTGTTGTTGATTTTTTTTTTTTTTTTGGGTAAGACTGTTATTTTTTTTCCTAGTTGGTTAAGATAATATATGTAAATTAACCCATTTTCACTAGGTATGTATATGTACACTAGTTTATGTCTTAATTATATTTATTACGGAAGCTAGTTTTTTTTAGTCAAATTGTTCACACAATTTTGAAAAAAAAAGGTGAAATATTTGTCCAAAGTAGTGATAAGTATTAGTGTTTTAAATCATTTAAAATTATCACTCTTCCGCTATATATTTGCTAACAAGATCAAATCTCTGGCAAACCTCAAATATTCAAAAATTCGGTGATGATAAGTACTAATTTTTGTTCCAAAAGACGGGGATATGCGTAGCTAATCATAAATAATGATGTATCATAGGGTGGGATATCTGTATTAGTGGTAGCTGACATAAGTTAAGATCATAAGAGCCATAAACCATCTATATAACAATAATAATAGTAAAAGCCATAAACCAGATGAAAAAAAACCTTGAGGGATAGTGAATTGATTGATTTAATCCAATTATAATGGATATTATTACACAATTACCTTTTAAGGAATGTTTAGCTGGAATGGTAAAAAAAATTTGGGAGTTGAAATTTCATGAATAAATTTTATGTAATTTTATAGATGAAATTCATGCATAAATTTTATTCCCCTTTACCCCCAATTAAACCTACCTTTACTCGGAACATTTGTTAACACTGCAAAGTGGAAGGTAGTTTCAAGTTTCAGCACCAATATGCAACTGATATGTAACTCTTTTTTCACGCTATCTGACATGTTTTATATATATAATATTTATAGTGCAATGCAAGTCTTTTTGTTTAGGATCAGATTGGTAATCATTAGTTAGGTACATTCGTATGTTTATTTTATATTTGATCATGATTTTGATTGGGGGAAAGCAATAAGTTGTGCACTCTCGCGAGTTGATCATGAGAATCTCGTCCAAAATATATAATAATATTCATTCAAATGACATATAAATATTTTGAGACTCCAACATCTATAACGAACAAACATTTTGGAAAAGTCTAAGAGATAAAGTAGCCTTTCTTTTTTATATCTCAAATATTAGCCATTTGAATCAAACTCAACTAGATACACACCTAATTTGAATTAAAAATAATAATAAAAAAGTTGAATAAAATACTGGAACAATTCACACCTGATTCTGATTGTAGTAACTTGCAAGATCAAGTTCACATGATTTTTTTAAGGCACGGGCAATGGCAGTTCACATGCTGCGGATACCCCGCCAAAAAATGATAAAAACTAAGGATCACTTCAGCACAAAGAGAGTGAAACGACAAAGATTCATTTTAAGTTATTCAGTTTAGATTCTGGAGTGTACGCCCTGAAACCCTCTATATTTAATATTTTTGCCCTCTTTTGAATTTGAACCACAAATAGAAATATAGAATGAAACTTGTGCCTGCAGAGTCTGAAATTTATTGGGGACTGGGGATGCCCTAGGGACGGGCTAATGGTCCCCTGCATCTCCAATGCATAGAGACGAAGGGCATCCAGTGGCAACAATTGAAATCTCACTCTTCTCTCAATCATCTTCCTATTTGATTATTTAGAAAATCCTAGTTGTCCCCATAACTATAACACTGCAGTTATGTCACCTACCTTTCTTTCCTCCTTTAACCTACATTTGTAGGGTTATAAGTAGAAGGGTAATGCTATTCAGACACTCAAAAAGTGAGTGTCTATTCAGACACCCATTTTTTTTGTGTTAAAATATCATTACCCTAATTAAAATGATACATACATGCTATTGCTAGCACTTAGCATTCTCTCTTAATTCCATTCGACCTCGAACCTTTTCTTTCTCTTGATTGGGAAATTAAACTTGTGGTTCTCTCTCTCTCTCTGTGTTAACAGTATTGATATAAGACTATGCTGTATTGCACACTTATATTAATAACTTTTTTTTAAAAGAATAAACAATTTCAAAAAATAAATAAATTATAGAATATACTCTTGTCAATCTAATCATTAAATTATAATTATGTATCATGTTGATTTTTTGTACCAATTTTTTTTTTAAAAAATGGAGTTATATAAAAATGTGATCAAATGGTTATCATCAATATTAATTTAAGAAGTTTTTACTACATTGATTTATATGTATATAAGAAGTGTGTTGAATTATTTTACATTAATGTAAAATTTTATGGACACGATCTATAACCTATAATTTTTCAATCTAATGTTGGATTTAATAAAATAAATTCCATTAAAAACTTATTAGCTAGATAGTGAAAGATATGTGTTCTTATATCATATGCTGAAGTATATATAACCAGACTCAAACCAGAGAAAGGCAACGATCATGCATGAGGCAGCCCAGATTTTGTTCCAATTTATATGTATAGACCCCGCTGATGATGATTTAGTGTCACTATTTACGTTGCAGTGCAACGATCATGAGTTAACGTTCATGAGTCATGACCCAATATCGTATATCCCAATATATACATTTTTTTTTTTTCATAAAATAAAATCATGACAATAAATCTCTTCACCTAACATCTACGCTACTGCATATGGGATGAGTTTTTACGAAGCATGGAGTAATAATTAAATCTTTGCGTGGAATTCACTTGTTTCACTTTCACCTCCTAATTTACGTCTCTTGATTATATGTGCGCATTTTAAAACTGACGCAGTATTATGCAATCTGAACCTATTAGTTAACACCGCAGCTAAGGGAAGATTCAATTATTTTAAATTACATAAACGATGCATTCTCAAGGGTAGGAGGATTTACAATTTTCCAACTTCTTTTTGTTTTTGGGGAAATGAGGATTGACCCCTTAATATAGCAACTCAGAATTTCTGTTGCATACGGTAGTGCTTGTCGCATACCATAAATTTTATTTTCTTTTTTAAAGTACTTGTCATTACCTTTTTTTATATTAATAGGACAAATTGCACTAGCTTTTCTTAAAGTTTGATAAAATTCATCTCCGTTCTAATTTATTTATATTTTCATGTGATACCGATCTTCCCTCTTATATAAAATAGAGAAAAAGGCGATTTAACGATTATATTTCACAAATCAAGAAAGAATAATGTAATAATTTCATAAGTTCATATATTTTTTAAGCAAATTTTACTAATATATAGATGGAAATAAGAGTGAATTTTAATAAATTTCTGAGAGGCAAATTTAATTTGTCAAAGTTACAATATTAATATTGTTATGCATATAATAAATAGTAAATTGGTATAAAATATCAATCATATTAAAATATAGTTTAACTTATATAACACTTCCTCCGTGTTTTAATAATTATCCAATTATAAATACTTACTAAAATAAAGAAAAATGGTTGATAAAACATCAATGTTAGTAAAAATTAGGAAAAATTTACTAAATAACTCTTGTTTCTTTTCAATATCCCAACTTTCTATTTACCTTTTCACTAGTGATCAGTCAATATAGTATATAACTAGGGTATTATTGGTAAAAAATAATTAACATTACCTAAATTTTTGAAATACACAATTATTTCTAAACAAAATAAATTTTTTAAATAAACAATTATTCAAGGATGAAAGGAGTATTTGAGTTAAATTTCTATATACTGACAATATAAAACTTTTCAATATTATTATTCAATTATGTATTGCCACATCAGCAAAAGTAATTAAGTCTCACATACATTACTTGAAAATTCATACAAATGGAATAATTTGATTGGATGACAGTGTAAATAAACTTTTATATTATAAGTGCATATAAATTATAATCATATTATTTTTATGCTTGTAAAAAAATGTATTTTATTTTATTGAGCACGACAAATTATCATCACTAGGATAGTGTTTGGTAAATGTCCTAAGCAAAATATACAGACATCTTGGGAACAAAAACCTGTTTGGAGAATGTGATAGAAACAAAAATCTCAAAACTGTTTGTTTTAGAACAATTTTTAAGTCAATTTCTGTTTCTCCAAGATTGAGGGACACTAAAGATATGTCTTTGAGATACAAATTTAAAATATATATATATTTAAAAATATCCTTTTAAATATTCATATGTCATATTTATCATACCCACTTTTCAATTTTTATTAAATTATAACATAATTTTCTTTATATTTTCATCAATTATTATGTTATTTATACTACTATCAAATACAGTTTCGTCTATATCTCTAGTATTGTCTCTATATGTTGTCTTATCTCACTATATCTGTGTTTCTATTTTGGGACAAATACCAAATTAAATATAGCCTAGAAAAACAAAAGGACAAAATTTATCTTATCCAATCCCACAACTCCCAAATACTAAAACGAGCTAATGGTTTTAATGCTCATTCTCATGCTTGAAATTATACATTATATTTGGGTCACTTTAGTTCATGAAATTTAAAATCCATTTAACTAGTCTATGATTTTATAATTGTAAATCATGTCAATTCTTGTTGTTAAATCTTAACAAATTATTGGACTAATTTCATACAAAATCATATTATTTTTAGGGACTATTTTGATTTAATAATATATGTTCAAGGAAATCATTTGTCCTATTAAGGACTAACATACTCACTATTACAATATCGAAGATTAATTAATTAGAACTTAAACTTTGACAATCAAAATAACTTATATATATAATTTCAAGGATTAAAATTAGCACTGTCTTTAATACAAATTGAGCTGCAAAATTTACTCTTATTAAACACTTTATGGCCCAAAAGTAAATAAGTTAACAAAATTCTAGGCTGCGTTTGGATTGATGCATGGTAAGTTGTAAGTGTAGTGGAATAAAATGGAATAGAGAGGAGTGAAGTAAGGTAAATTTATATAATTAAATCACTCCATCATTGAGATATGTGAATGGAATATATAGTTTGGAGATTATCAATGTCTTATTTCTATAATACCATTGAACTATAATATAATAATATCGGTACAAGGGGTAGATTAGTAGTTTGCTTAAGAAAACAACTCTTCCATCAAATTTTCCTCTATCCATCTTCATTCCACTCTATCATAAATTTATGTATCCAAACAATGAAACTAATTAAAATTTCACCCCATTACTCCACCAACCAAAGCATACCCTTAAGGTAGAACATTTTTGTTGTTTAAGCCTTGAAATAAGCCTAAGAAAACCAGATAAATGAGCACATAGTTCCAATCATCAGAAGAACGGTTATGCTACAAATTAATTAGTTGGATAATTCTTAAAAATAATAAAAAGTATTGGAAATATAATTTAATTTTGATGCATCTAGTTTTGTAATGTTATTTGATCATATATAGTCATATTAATACATATAATTAACTAGTATATTTATTATTTAAAAAATCAAACAAATAAATAAAAAAGTGAGACAGAGAGGGGGAATCTCCACTAGATTAATTTACCTTTTTTATGCCTTATGTTATAACCCTTTGTAGAGAAGCCTTAAAATTGTTGTATAAAAGAGAACATAAGTCTTTGATAGATATAAATCAAGTGTTCTTAAAATTATATATATCTTTTATGCCTCATCAATTACTTATTAACATATAAAAATAATTATTTAATAATATTTATAATTTTAAAATAATTACTAAATTTATATTATTCTTATTCTACGTGACAGTAATTGATTGATAACAAGATAAAGAAAAAAAATACACGACTTAATTACATGTGATTTCCATCCACCATTAATAACGAGGTAACCTAATCGAAACATGATCTGAACTTCCATTCCCTTGGTTATATGCACCTCCACCCCGCATATAATTCATGTTTTTATTATGGCAGCCCAACCAGCTGCCCCCTCAATGGGGTACCTATATCTAGTTGGAACAAGAAGGCCAGGTCCTAGCACGTGTAAGCACATGCGGCAGTGTAAGCTTTTAATTAAAGGTAAGGGTGCGCATTATTGTCTTTAACATAATCTTTTTGTATCACAACGAATATTAAAACTCAAATTGAGCATAAAAAGCTGCATCGTAAAACTTGAATATTGCGGGTTAAAATTGGTCAGCCATTTAAGCATAATTTTTTCAAAAAAATTCGCATCAATCATTCATACATGCGTAAGCGACTCCTTGGAGTTGTTACTTGTTTTGCAGCCAATGTGTTGTTACATTGGATAAAAAAGTTTATTGGAAAAAGAAAATTTAAAAATATAGCGCGACCCCATCTTTTGAACCTACAAGATCGAAAAAAGAAAAAAGAAAACACACACGAGGAAAAGGTTAAATTAATAGAGAGGTTTCTGAATATTTGGAAAAATTATAATAGGATTATATATTTTAAAATTTGTAATTGAATCACTAAATTTACAAAATATTTGTAATTAGATTCCTAGATATGATAGAACTAAATATTTTAAGGTGTGTTTGTCTGAAAGTTTTTGGGCAGAAAATCACTTTTTTCACCTTAAAAAATTATTCTTTATATATTTAAATGATTTTTATAAAATAATTAGAATATCAAAAATTAGCTTTCAACATTTTCATAGAAGCTAAAAAAAAGTAGTTTATGAAAAAAAATTAGCTTTTAACTGTTTCAATATATATAAAATTTAAGTTTTATTATCATTTTTTTAGTCTAAAACAAACACGCCCTTCCAAAAAAAAGACGTTGAAATTGATTTTGTTAGATGGATTCATGCCATTATAATCTCATTTAAACACACCCTAAACGTCACGTAATAATTTCAAAGGGTTTATTAGGGGAGGATGACGTGGCTATATCTACCTCATCTTTTGATGGCATCTATGTTCGTTCCCCTGTTATGCTTATCCCTTCTTTCTTCTATTTTCTTTTGCCTCTCTCACGAGTCACTTGTGTAACGGTTGGCTTGATTTTGTGTTTTAGCTTTACACTTGTGAGTATATTATCACTATTTGACTTTGCTTGTTTCCTCGCACTCCCCGTTGAGGGCTTGAGCATTCTTTTTATTGAAAAAAAAATGTGGTAATTGAGTTGATGGGTAATATCAGGTTATTACCGTATGATCACTAAACATTAACAAACAGTAATATAACAACATACTGAAAGTGTTCATAAACCCAATTACAAAAAATTATATTTATGAACTTAATAACAAATTTTCAAAGTATTCTAGCCCATTTAAATTTTTTCAAAAAGTTCAATTAAGAACCTACCGAGTAATTTAATCTAAGAAAAATCTAGAAAGTTAATATAATTTAGATATTACTGATGCTAGTAAGTTGATACATGAATATCTCTCTGTTTTTTTTTTTTATAGCAATTCACACATATATTGGACACAATATGGGAGTTAATAATTTTTTTCCCCTTAAATTAACAACTTATCTAAATAATGATAATATTTTCATTTTGTTTCAAAATATTATAAAGTATACTTTGAATTTTAATTTTCTCCTCCTTAGATTTTATCGTCCAACTATATGTCATGGCTGAAATAATATATTTTATCTAAATCTATCTTAGTTTGAGTTGGTTTCATTCTAATCCTTGGTTGGACTTTACACATGATTGATTAGAGTGATAAATACTTTTTTTTAATCAATGGTTTATAGATTAAGCATTAAGTACAAAGCAATTTGTGTAAAAAAAATTACATATCCCTCTGATAGTATGTGTCTACTATCTCCAAGATAGAAATACAGAGACATTAAAGACATAAACTTATTTAGTGGTAGAGATAGGTATAAGGGACAGCAAAATTTTCTATCCCCAGTACAAAAAAATACAATTTCTGTACCTTCAAAATGTAGGGACGGAATATAGAGATAAAAATTTAATATTTTTTTTCAATAATACTCCTATACATATTTATTATTTATGACTTCATCTCCACTGTCTTTAGTGTCTCTGTGTTTCTGTCTCGAAAACAATAAACAAACTTTACTTATAAGATTTCAAATGCTGGTTAAGACAAAAGATACTTGTAGTATGTTTTATTTTCTATTTTTAGCTTGTCTTGTTAAATTTACCCTCAAACTCTAAACCCTCGACCAAACAAAAAATGAAAACAAGATAAAAGAAAATGTTATACTTGAAACAACAATTT
Source organism: Dalbergia cultrata (assembly GCA_031216105.1). Classification (NCBI taxonomy): domain Eukaryota; kingdom Viridiplantae; phylum Streptophyta; class Magnoliopsida; order Fabales; family Fabaceae; genus Dalbergia; species Dalbergia cultrata. The sequence continues at coordinate 41,287,127 of CM062349.1, read as the reverse complement.
TCTATTATTTTCTTTGCTTCTCAATTCTCATTCCAAAGAAAAGAGTCCACAATGTTGAAAGAAAAAAACAGTACCTATAAGGATGGATATTAAAGATTATAATATGCATAAATTTTTAAATTTTATTTGGACAAATAACGCTGGACAGATTTGTGGAATGGATTTTTGTTTGTATTTGCATAATCTCTGAAAATTGAAAATATTAATATGTGTTAATCATTTTTAAGAATTAATTAATGCATCATGTAGTCAATCAATAAAAAAAATATTACTATTTATAATAATACTTTTTTCCTTAAAGATTATATTGAGTATTTTCAATTTTTAAGTACTAATGCGTGATTAAAACTTAAAAATGAAAGTTGTGTCCTTCCCAGATGATTTTTTTTTGGGGGGGGGGGGGTGTTTACTTTAATAAATTCGTTGCATCTTGCAAGGGATTCGCATAAAGTTTTGGCATTCTCACATACGAGTACATTTTTCTTAATAATCATATAAACAAATTTCTTAATAATGATAGCAGTTATAAATTTTGAAATGTTAAGGTGCGAAGGGAACTTGTGTTGAGTCAAGTTCAAAAGAAGCCGGCGCGGCTTATCGCCAATCAGCTGGGTTACGAAACAGAGCGCTAAAATCGAATGCTAGGCAAGGGCTTATAAAAATAAATAATTATTAAATTAATGGTAGAGAAGAGAGAGGAGGAGCGGAAGAAGGGGTGAAAAGAAAAGCAAGGAAGAGACAGAGAGGAAGGGGAAGGGTGTGTGTGTGTGTGCGCGCGAGGCTGTAGAAAAGGCTGTCAGCCAGGTCACCCTATCCATCTTTTCTCGTGGTCGAAATGATTCCCTCTCTCCTATTTCCATTTCAATTTTTCTAATTCGGGTCCCAACCAATATTCCAAATTTTAAGTGCATTGCAATTTACTCACACGCACACACCCGCACCCGCACCCGCACCCGCACCCACACCCACCCTACTCTCTCTCTATATCTATCTCTACTCTTTGCGACTCCCCGCACATATATACCATCTCTTGCTCCCTTTCCCCTTTCTCTATTGTGACACTGTGTTTGTGTGTAGGCTGTCTCAACCAGAGAAGAGAGCGAGACTGCAGAGCCATCGTCATCCTCATCTTTCCGGAGCTTGGCTTTGGTTATCCTGCATCCGTTTTTCTCTCCTCTCTTCTCTCTGTCTCAAGGTATTTACTTCTCACTATCTCTACCGTTTCTACTTCAATCCTTGAAGTTACTCTTGCTTGCTTTATTGTAGCTCTAGAGTTATAGATCGTAGCTTTGCTGCTAAGTACGCTTCCTTTCGCTGATCCTTTCATCGATTCTTGCAATCTGTTATAGTTTATCTTAGATTTGCTTAACGGTGCTCTTTTTCGTTGTTAGTTTCGATTCGGTTGACTTGATCTGCGTGACTGGAGTGAACTTGGATTTTGGATAACTCACGTAGATGATCTTTCGTTTTGATGATGCCTATGTAATTTCAGTACTTCTGATTCCGATCTTTTATATTCGAGATCTAGATCTAGGATCTTGTTAAACTACACTTCACTTGTCTTTACTGTGGATAGCTGATGTGTACATAGGTCATAGTTTTGATTTTCTGGTGTTACACTCAGTGGTCCTGGTTTGTTGATTTGTTGGCTAGCTTTGTGGTCCGATCTGGTTTCTTTCTGTGGCAGACAATCTCTTTTTTTGTATTTTAATCATTGATCATTGATCTTTCTTTAGGTAGAACGTATTTTCGGGACATCATTAGGTAGTTAAGAATTTAAGATAGTGATGTTCACGAGTCACTATAAATTTAAGGTTTTGGTATAACCTCATTGAGAAGCTTAACATTACAAGTTCCACATTTTCATTATTTTCTATTAATTTTTAGATTTTGGCAGTGTTATATAAAAAATGTAAAGGATTGTCTCCTTTGCAGTGTATAACTTGGCTGTTTTCTTTCTTTGAAAACCTTAATTTTTACCTAAGTAATTAATAAAGTAGATTGTATGATACCGAGTTGTTTCATTTTATGCTTTTTTCCGTCCCATTGTTTTTGTTTTGTGTGTGTGTGTGTGTGTTGTATCGTATGGAATATAACTTTGCTGTATTTGATATTAAAGTCATACCATTCAATGTAAACCTAATCTTCAATGTCTGTAGCAGGTTGGTAAAAGATGGCAGATGGTGAGGATATTCAACCCCTCGTCTGTGACAATGGAACTGGAATGGTGAAGGTTAGTACTCTATAGTTCTGTTTGTGGCGGGCATGCATCTGTCGGTCGTGGTTTCATTTGTACATGAATTATTTGTGTGTGCTGTGTGTGCAGGCAGGATTTGCTGGTGATGATGCTCCTAGGGCTGTGTTTCCCAGTATTGTTGGCAGACCACGCCATACTGGTGTTATGGTTGGGATGGGTCAAAAGGATGCCTATGTAGGTGATGAAGCCCAATCTAAAAGAGGTATTCTTACTTTGAAGTACCCCATTGAGCATGGTATAGTCAGCAACTGGGATGACATGGAAAAGATATGGCATCACACATTTTACAATGAATTGCGTGTTGCTCCTGAGGAGCACCCAGTGCTTCTAACCGAGGCTCCTCTCAACCCGAAAGCCAACAGAGAAAAGATGACCCAAATCATGTTTGAGACCTTCAATGTGCCTGCCATGTATGTGGCCATCCAGGCTGTCCTCTCCCTATATGCAAGTGGTCGCACAACTGGTTTGTATTTGTATCCATCCATCTCAATCCATGCTTTTGTCATTGAATGATTTTATACCTGAATCAAATCCTTTCTCATATAGGTATTGTCTTGGACTCTGGTGATGGTGTGAGTCACACTGTGCCAATCTATGAGGGGTATGCACTACCACATGCCATCCTTCGATTGGATCTTGCAGGCCGTGACCTAACTGATTCTTTGATGAAGATCCTCACTGAGAGAGGATACATGTTCACCACCTCAGCTGAGCGGGAAATTGTCCGTGACATAAAGGAGAAGCTTGCATATGTTGCCTTAGATTATGAGCAAGAACTTGAGACTGCAAAGAGCAGTTCTTCAATTGAGAAAAACTATGAGCTTCCAGATGGACAAGTTATCACAATTGGAGCAGAGAGATTCCGTTGCCCAGAAGTTCTTTTCCAGCCATCTATGATTGGAATGGAAGCTGCTGGAATTCATGAGACCACCTACAACTCTATCATGAAGTGTGATGTGGATATCAGAAAAGATCTGTATGGCAACATTGTTCTTAGTGGTGGCTCAACTATGTTCCCTGGTATTGCTGACCGAATGAGCAAGGAGATCACTGCCCTTGCTCCTAGCAGCATGAAGATTAAGGTTGTGGCTCCACCAGAGAGAAAGTACAGTGTCTGGATAGGAGGGTCAATCCTTGCATCCCTCAGCACCTTCCAGCAGGTGATTGTCTTATCAATATTAGCCCTTCGTGGTGCATGCCCTTTAGATTGAACTCTAAAACATGTTTTGGTTTTGCAGATGTGGATATCCAAGGGTGAATATGATGAGTCTGGCCCATCCATCGTTCACAGGAAGTGCTTCTAAGCTAAAAGGATACTTAATGGTGAGTTATTTTTTGCTGTGGTTGTTTTTTTGGTGTCTCTGTCATGTCATGTGAACTATGTTGCCATGGATATGAGGTGAGATAGGATCATCGGAGGGTATACTCTGAGCCTGGTGTATCATATTTTATGTGCGGCCCTCTGGATGTGGTGGGCACAGAGTAGCTAAGAGGCATTTCTTGCCTTGAACTTCATCGATGTGTTCTTACTTCTTACGTAGGTTGTCCGTAGCAAGGGAGTGATTGTGATGCTTATTTTATTTCCATTTTCCTTTTTTTCCTATGTTTACATTTGAAGGTTTTTTTGGTCGTTGGAACATTAATGTCTATAGTTATATGTATCTGAGAATTTTTATTACCTTGTCAGTTCTCGCTCATAAATTCATGCTGGATTTTATACATGAATTACTGGCGCTAAAATTTTAGGACTCTTATCATGGTTGGCATAATTCTTCCGTGAATAGATAGATCGCAGTGTAGTTGTTCCCCTTGATTTGCTATTTGGTGACGCTCACAAGTTTGTTGCAACTAGAATTTACTGACATTTGGTCTTCGAGATTGGTCATTGGAGACGGATGGCGTGCTGCACCATCCCTTGATTACGATCAAAGCGAGGGGAAGCACGCAATACCATCTGTTATATTCGGTGTTTAAATGCAAACGACTGGAAAAAATGGGTGCCTGGAACGCTATGCATTGGTCACAAATGAGGATGGGAATGAATGAAAATCGAAGTTATATGATGTGGAATCTCATGGATATGAAATTCTAGAAATCTCAGTCACACATTCATATGGAACAAGTGATAGAATAAAGACACAAAATCTCTAATAAACCTTGTTTTTAGAAACGTAAATAACCAGGATAAGAGTTTTACTAAAATCTCACGAGAAATTATTCTAATTGCCTATTCACTTCCTTGATGTAGTAAGTGAAGAAATCACTTTGCATATATAGTAGAGTGAGTTTTATAGTGGATCTTATATTTTTTGGGTTTATCATGAATCTTTTATAATCAATCATTGGATTAAATCGTTGATCACGAGTCTTTTCTATTTTTGGGTTCAGATCTTGAGTCTTCTAACGCCTTATGTTCGTAGGCATTCATTTAACTTCAGTGTACAAGGACGGATGAATTTTCTACAACTGAATTAATGGGATTCAAATTATTAAGGATTTAATATAAATACATTATTGTTATTTAATTTAATTTTTTATATGTATTATTTATGAAGTAATGGGAGTAAAAGTTAAATTTATTGTATTAATATAATAATATATTATTAAATAACTATATAAAAAGGTGTTTTTTACTATCATTGTAAACTCAATTATTAATTATTTTGGAAAATTTTTAAGATAAATGTTTTTCATAGCTATTTATTACATCAAACAGAGAAGTGTTTTAATTTTTGGTCTTTAGATAGAGACGTTGAAATGGGCCAGGTAGTGGCTGGGCCATTTTTCAAGATGAGCCCACCGTGGGTTAAATTAGTTACAGATTACTATTCTCTTTCCTTAAGCCTAACCCATTTAGATCACAGGCCAACTATCGACGTTTTTTTTCACTTGTTCAACTTCGTTTTTAATTATTGTTCATGTAAACAATAAATAGACAAAGATATAAATCTTGTGTGAATGATTATTTTATTCTTGCTTTACATGATAATTGGAAAATGAGACTTGGTATTTATTTTTTTCTCGATATTTATACTTAACATAAAAGAAAAATGATAATATTTTATTGGTGGTTGCTTCAATACCCATGAAAAGGAGAGGTTGCAATACCTTACTTATAGGCTTATAGCTCGTTTGGTTAGCGAAAAATTTCCCGTTGTGTTAAATATAATTGTGTTGGATAAAAGTGACACTATTTGGTTTGCAGTTCTGCTGTGGCTATAAAAGTGTTGCAATGTAGGGTGAACAAAAACCAATTCTTTTATAATAGCTTTTGCTTTTTGAATTTTAAAGCGAAAGTTATTATGAATATTTTACCCATATTTATGTCTTTATAATTATCTTCAACCATTACCCACACCTACCTAGTCTCTTTCAAAAAAATCAATGTTCATTTTAGTAATTATATATTTAAAAGTCAAAATTATCATTTTTAAATAAAAAAAATATTTCCGAACTTATTTTCTTAACTTCATTTCTAAACACAAATAAATTTTTTCAAAATCAATTACTATAATATCAATTATTTTAAAAGTAATTGTACTAAATCCTAAACCAAACAAACTCTTACATGCCTCAGTAATTTTTGCTTTGTTTTCCAGTTTAAGTCATGTAAAACCTTATGTGGCAAGTCTTTAAAAATTATACTAAGGTCCAAGAGTTAAATTGAGGGTCTGTTTGTAAATTTAAACCTCTTTATTTTAGGAAAAAAACAATATTCCAAATTTTTTAAAAATCAAATCATATAAAAAAATGGTAAATCAAATTACTTTTAAGTAAAACTAGTGAAGTGCCTATCAATTCATAGTTTTTAAAAAATTAAAATGTATTGTTTTTTGTTTATTTATTATATCTTTTTTTTTAAATTTATAACTTTTTGAAAATTTTTTGTAACTTCCTTCAATTATTTTAACTTCTCTCAACTTCTATATTATGGGTATTTTGAAAAATTTAAAAATTGGATAAAAAAAAAAGTAGTTAGAGAGAGGAATTCTCTTTATATCTATACTATTAGATAAAGAGGATTCTAAATAAAACTGCCCTTTTTGGTGTCTCCTAATCCAAATGAAGTTTCTTTTCACGTCCGCTTCCCGTTTTGCTCAGGTTTTTTTATCTTCAAGTCCGCACATATCAACGCCAACTTCCACGTATTATTATTTTCAAATCCGCACAGATGAAAAACCAACTTCCATGCACCCACGATCATGTCCTTCTCACCACACACACCTCCACATACAAAAGCTCATTTACCCGTAAACCAACACAACCAAAGGGGGAAAAAACCAAACTCACACAGCACCTTTTTTCAACTTTTGTTTCTCCCAAACCAAAGCCATTCACTGAACTCTTCTTCTTCGTCCCTTTCATTCTCTTTCCACATCCCTATTCTTCACCCTTTCTCCATCCAAGGCGGAGAGGACAGGACTGCACGGTGAGTAAAGGGCGCCTTGAAGAACGTTGGACCAGAAGGAAGAGTCGATGGCAGGCGCCTAGGCGGAGATCTCGCCAGACAGAGAACAGGGGGAGGCGGATCTGCGCAGGGGGATGGCTTGGAGGAACCTTCAAAGCAAAAGGAGGGTTTGGGGCTCAAAACCCATTATTTATTTCTCCCTCTCATCTCTCACCCTCCAACCTCCCCTTGCAATCCACCTCCGGCCACCCAGCAACCCACCGTCACTGTGGGGCATTCTCCTTATTCCAGCCGCATCCTCGCACCAACAGCGCTCCTTCAAGACCACGTCTCAGCCCCGCCGCCACCCAGATCGAACAACCCCACCCTTACCGGACCACCCTTCGTCATCCATCTCCCGTTCCAATTTTAAATTCCGCAATTCTGCTTTAGTAGTACTGGAATTTTATGAATTTCGTTGCTGGTACTTTCCTTTTGGGCTATAACAATAGAATTTTATGATTCAAAGGAATCGATTTCTTTAATGGTGGTAGGTTTATGTTAATTTTGTTGTTATTATTATGCTTTGTAATGGTAGGTTTATTTGCTTATTTTGTTGTTATTTGTTGGGAACATATTTCCTTTTTATTGGTAGGTTTATCTTTTCATTGTTAACTCCTCCTCTATTCTGAATTCAGATTCTGTCTGGAAGTGTGGAGGAGTGTGTCGTCATGTGGCGTGAGATAAACAATAGAATTTTATGATTCAAAGGGATCTATTTCTTTAATGGTGGTAGGTTTTTGTTAATTTTGTTGTTATTATTATGCTTTGTAACGGTAGGTTTATTTGCTTATTTTGTTGTTATTTGCTGGGAACATATTTCCTTTTTATTGTTAGGTTTATCCTTTCATTGTTAACTCCTCCTCCGTTCTGAATTCAGATTCTCTCTTGAAGTGTGGAGGAGTGTGTTGTCATGTGGCGTGAGATTGTGATCGAGGGGAATGGAGTAGTAGAGATTTTCGGTTCCTTCCAGCCAAGTCCGCAATTTTGTTTGGATTTGTTTGATAATTGGTGTTTTTGAAATAATTTTGATTTCTATTTTTTTTCTGTCATTCTAATTTTCTCTTTATTTTTCTCTGAATCGGTGAGATTAACTTGCATATGCTTTCAGTTTCTTTCTATTTTAGAGGAATCTCTGTTTTCCATTTTCATTGGAGTCAATTTTAGGGTCTCAAAGTTAGTTGCATTTGTCGCATTCCCTGTCTCATTGGAGTCAACACTGATCTTTGTGAGGTAGTTCTGTGTAGTAGTTTTGTGATGTATGAGGAGGTTGATATTAAAAGAGGAATGGGAATGAGATTAATCTCAAAAACTGCGATCCTAAGGTCTGTTTCTATTCTATAACTCTCAAGGCAAACTGAGTTTTGGTGATAGCATGAGAAAATATTTTTACTTCATATACAGCCCATCTTCAATGCTTACGAAGAACAAGAAAGTTTATTCTGGTGTTTCTGCTACATTTTTGGGTCGGCTTTGGGGTAATAGGTTAGTACATGGTCTTTTTTTTTGGCAGAATTATTTTTTTCAAATAATTTTAGCTGATCATTAAGATAATTTGATATCATTTTGACTTGATTGTGGTCCTTATTGCAACAATATGGGCAGGAAACTAAATTTCTTTACTCCCACATATCCCTGTGTAGTTGTTAATATTCTTAGAACTCTGTCAATCTAATAGGGGAAACTATGATTAACTCCTCTAATATTTTTTATAAGGTTGGAATTACTTAAATCTGTCTGGCCATTACTTTATGAAATATACGTATTTTGAATTTTAAATTGTACTTTGACTATAGATTTATAATCACGTATAAGGCTCATTATGAGTTTAACTTTGTATAGTTTACATTAACATTCACTTTTACTTAATTAGTTGCCACACTTTGTATAGTTTACATTGACATTCACTTTTACTTAATTAGTTGCCACAATACTTTACAAGTGGTTTAAATTTTTATTACTAAAACCTTTGGATGTCATGTTGAAATGGGACACTAATAGGAACAACACTTAACATGCAATGAAATGTCTAGCATCTCCAATATACTTATATAGGTGATGCACAGGGCAGGACATCTCTTGGAATGCATAACTCAGGTAGGATTTTGGGATCATGGTTTCTGAAAAATATTGACCTTAATCTGATAAAAGGGAAGTTGTGATCAAGCATTTATCTGGTTAATCTGTAATTAACTGATTATCATATAATGTTTGAGAAATTAGTGTTTGCTATAATAGAGATTTAGACAAATGAATGGGCATTTTGAAAGTGTTAAACATATCATATTGATAGTAAGTGTTTCTAATATCTTACCAAAGTTGTCAAATTGTGTTGTAAATTGTAATATGTCCTCGAGACTTTTATTCATTTTTTAAAAATAAATCTGGATTCCGAGTATTTGGAATTTCATGGGTGGCACCACCTCCTCCTGTACCAGGTTCTTCACAGACGACTCAGATGTTTGGCATGCCGCCACCATTGCCAAATCAATCACCTGCTGTTTGTCAAACTGGAGCCCCAATGGCAGGGCCTTCAAAAATTGATGCCTCATATCTTTAGTTATCATATACAAGCTAACTGTGATTTTGAAGTTTGTGTTGTAGCATACTTTTTCCTGGCCCCAACCAATCCTTTTGGTTTCAATATTATAAATCTACTTCTAATCAGGTAATACCTACTATGAGGAGGCAGATTATCTCATTTAATGATTTGTATTATGAAGCAATTAATTGGGCTATTTGTAATTTCTTTAACTATTTGTGTTTAAATTTCCTCCTGGACAAGGGAACAATGCTGCTCAGATGAGACCACAATGCCTTGGGAGGTTCCTGCTTTTTATGGGTGGCTTTGTACTCCCTTTTGCTGAGTTTAATTTCGTGTTGTTATTTTCATTTTGTTCAATTTATTTTTGGAACCTATTCTAAGGCTTTTGTTAAATTTGTTTCTGTAAACAATTCATAGAACACATTTTTCTCCATTTGATTTTTTGTTGCCGGAACTGCAATGAATGCAACTGAAATGTGATTTTTCAAGGTTATCTAAATAAACATCATTTTGGAGAATCAAGATACCAATTCATGTTTCTTTTAAAAGTGTTTCCCATGTACTGAAACTGTTCTACTGTAAAATCAAATATGAATAGCACCCCTCCACCGGCAACATTCCAAACGAGTTACTGGTGCTGCTACTTAAAGGGCAATGGAGAGGTGCATTAAAAAATGAAAAATATTCCCAATATTCAAATATGGCCCACAGAATTTGTGTTAGGCCTTGGCAAGTGGGCTGAGATTTAAATGGCAAATAGGGGACCTGGATGAAGGTCCAATGATGATACGTTGCACATGCAAGGTTGTGTCCAATTTCTTGCGTTTGATATTTGTGTAAAAAAGACAAAAGGTATTTAAAATCCTTTTTTATTATAGATTTGGCAAGCTGTAAAAAGACTCTAAGTATTTAAAATCCCTAATTCTCAAGTGGAGGTGAATTAACCTAACAAACTGTAATAAGTTATACCACCTAACAAAATGATCTAAAACCTTTAAGACAAGCATGTTACATAACTTTGGGAAGTATGTCATGTGAGTGTGTCAGATAACTTAATTTTACTTTTTTTGTTTAATATTTGAACATATTTTATTATATTTAAATATTTATTTTGAGGTAAAATTTTCATACATAATATTTAGTGCTAATTATAATAGTTTCCAAAAAATAAAAAGGCAATTCGACTATTATTCCTGTATTTCACTTTTTATCTTAATAAACCAACACCAATAAAAAAGGCGACTCGGCAGACAGCGATCTTTGTCAAATCATAGTATAATATAAATATATAAATGATAATTAATGTACAAGTAAAGTGATAATACAACTTATTTCTTGATAATTAAACTTTGGGAACGGCTATTACTACTCCTAAATGGCTGTTGCCACACTCCTACTTAATTATTATGTCTTCACTTTCTCCATAATGCCCTTTTCCTTACCATAATTTAAATAATTTATTTTCACATTAGTTTTATTTGATGAAATTAATGATAAAAATAAATTATTTTAAACAATTCAAATGAATTTATAAATTATAAGAAGTATTTAATAATATATTAGTGTATTAATTGACAAACCAAATAAAGGATATTTAAAAAAAAATTAAAAAATATTAGTTAAGTGGGAGTGACAAAAATAAACTTTACAAAAGTTCAAGACACTTACAAGCGCGCGAACGTCGAGCGGAGACAAAAGAGGGTAGGCAATCCGTGTGCTCTATGCGTGCATGCAATAAACCAATCGTAGCCGTCAGATTAACGGGACACGGATCGCCCCCTAATCAAATCAAACCCATTTTGATTTCAAAACCCAAAAACAAAGGCAACAAATGAATCTCACTGGCGCGCCGCAACACACGTCCGAAAATTTCAATTCCGCCCAAACCCTCACTCCTACAAATACCCCCAGCCCCACTCTCCAAAACCATCACAGTCATCAACACCAACGAAAGAAAGACAATCCAATTCACTTCACTCTTCAATCGCGTTCCTCCCTCCGTCCATTTCAGTAATGGCCCGTACCAAGCAAACTGCCCGCAAGTCCACCGGCGGCAAGGCCCCCAGGAAGCAGCTGGCGACCAAGGCCGCCAGAAAATCCGCTCCTGCCACCGGCGGGGTGAAGAAGCCACACAGGTTCAGGCCCGGAACCGTTGCACTGAGAGAGATCAGGAAGTACCAGAAGAGCACTGAGCTCCTCATCCGCAAGCTCCCGTTCCAGCGCCTTGTTCGTGAGATCGCCCAGGACTTCAAGACTGACCTCAGGTTCCAGAGCAGTGCTGTTGCCGCGCTTCAAGAGGCCGCTGAGGCCTACCTGGTAGGGCTTTTCGAGGACACTAACCTGTGCGCTATTCATGCTAAGAGGGTCACCATCATGCCCAAGGATATTCAACTTGCAAGGAGGATTAGAGGCGAGAGGGCTTAGTTTAGTTTCTATCTTTTTTTCTTTTCCTTTTGTTTTTCTTGTAATTTTATGTATCATCGTATGTCAAGATCCAGCGTTAGGTTGTTGTATTGTGAAACCCTAATTAGTTTTCTGCGATTCAATGTCCAAATTGAATGATACGATGATATGATGCTGTTTAATGAAATGCGACTCTGCATGCAAAATATTCTTGTTTCTCCAATTTCTTGTTTTGTGACGCTGGATATTTCTTAACCCTGTCGCTAGGAAGTGTGGGATGAGAAAGGGAAAATTGTGGTAAGAAATATGTGCAAGATTCAATCTTTATGGTTTCTTTTCTGAAGTTGCTTTCAAATTCTATGGTCTGTTATCTCTTGACTTTAGGATCTGTGCTTCGCTTTCAGCTGTGTGTGTGAGATTTGCTGAATTCCTTACGTCGTGTTTGCGTTTGTTTTCTTGTTGTACAAATGGGCCTCAAATTGTTTCTTAATGGCATAATGTCTTAATCTTGAGCCTTTATAATATTCTTCTTTCCGTCGCTTTGTCCGTTCTGCGCTAAGTATAACGGCATGTGATTACGAATGACTTAGCTTGATTTAATTTATAATGTCCTTATGAAGAAAAGAATGGAAATGGATATCATCTTCTACCTAAACTGGGAAAAGTATTATAAGGTGTAAGGAAAGAAAAGGGTAGAATGAGAGGTGACACGATCTTGTATTATTTTAACGGTTTTTTTGGCAAGGGAGTAAAAGGGGGAGTAGTTTGATGAGTAGAATGATTGAAAATTGTGTTTAGTTTGTTTTCAAGTAACAGGTGGAAGATTAACGAGAGGGATGATATTGAGGCTTGGTTGATGACGGTGGGCACATTGATGGTGGCGATGGTGCTGCGATACGTTATTATGATGGGGGCGGCACTGCATTGCCTGATTGTAACAGTGGGATTTTGTTTATCTTTACCAGACAACTTGAATCAAAACTTTTATTCTCTATAGTTCATTATGAATATTTGCACCTTCAATTTTTTTTTCTCTAAACTTTAATGGGTTGGAGACAAACGTTGATTTGCAGGTGCCAAGCCAAAATTTGGTGTTGCTACTGCGGTGAGTACGTTTAATTCCTATTAGATGATTATGACAATATTGGGCATGCTTGCAGCTTGCCCTAGTTACAAAAAAGACAAATCATCTCAGTTCCTGGAAAAAGCCTTGATAAACTCATCTACAATTCCATAGAACAGTATCTTTATCAGAAACTCTAGATTGTTGCCGCCGTAGCTCAATTCAAGCACTATGCATCCAAAGTGTGCACTGCTGATAGTTGGTGTAGATTTTCCCTGCCTTTCCTTTTCTCCTGCTTCATTAACTCCACAAACTCCCTAAAAGCTGCACTGTCAACAAATCACATTAGTATTTATTCATCAATTTGTTATGCCAAACCAGGAATTGAAAGAAGCTAGTTGATTGCAATAAAGACATTCAAGAAACCTCAATCCCGCCCCTGAACCGAAAATTTCAAGACATTGTGCAGTTTCAACATTTCACACACACACACACACATATAAAGAAATGTCAGAGGTTGATTATCATAACAAGTTTTGTTTTTAATAAACTCTTCAACTTTGAAGTTTCTTACCATAGTCAGAATCATGACGTCCAGGGGATGCTTCAGGGTGGTATTGAAGAGACATTACTCTTTGAGCAGGGAAAGCAAGCCCAGCAGAACTTCCATCATTGAGATTGATATGGGTAACCTCCACTCCCTCTGGCAGTGTGACAGGGTCAACCGCATAGTTGTGGTTCTGCCAATTTATAAACCAATTTTTTATGATACAAGGCCAAGAGTAAAATGATGAAATACTTATATGACATTTTCTGACAAAGCCAAAAGACATTAAATAAATAAATAAATAAGTATGCCAGAACTCATCTCAATTGACTTTATACCAATTGAATTTGTTATGCTGCTTCTTATTTCATCTCAATTTACCATTTGCGTAAATAGCTTTTACTTCCAACAGAGTCACTATTACAGAGAGCTCTGGTTTATTTTCCCCCCAGCTTTATAGGGGATGAGTTCCAATCCTCCTTATGGGTCAAAATACAGGCCTATAACATGTTTCTTTTGTCTCCTCCAGCACATGTAAAAGTTTCAAATGGATTTACCCATAGTCATGGTGAAAGTGCATTAGAAAATAAAGAATTGGCAGAAAAGAATCCATCAGCTGAGATACCTGAGCACTAATTTCAACGTGGCCAGTTCGAAGGTTACGGACAGGATGATTTCCTCCATGGTGACCAAACTTCATCTTGAAGGTCTTACCGCCTAAAGCCTGGCCTAGCAATTGATGACCCATGCAAATTCCAAAAACAGGCACCTTTCCAAGAATATTCTTTACAGTTTCAACAGCATAAGGAACAGCTGATGGATCTCCAGGGCCATTACTGAAAAGGACCCCATCTGGCTTTATCTTCAAAGTTTCTGATGCTGACCATGTAGACGGCACAACAGTAATTTTACAGCCATAAGATGCTAGGCGCCGAAGCATGTTATGCTTGATTCCAAAATCATAAGCAACTACCTGCAATTCATTCATTGGCATGAAGCACAACTTTAATTAGCCAATAGTCAACAACAAGAAATACACAGTACCAACGACATATACTTACATGGAAAGTTTCTCCAGCCCTGTTGTTGGGACTAAACTCCCATTCCTTCTTTGTTTTATCAACCCATTCATGTGGAGACTTGCATGATACACCACTTATTAAATCAATACCTGCAAATATGAAACAGCAGCCATGTAATTCCATTGTTAGAAACGTTTACATAACCACAAAGACTCATATCCCTACCAACAATGTCCCATGACTGAGACATCTGAAGCAGTTCCTCATCTGTTTTGGAATTGTCCGTGCTCAGGACACCAATAAGACTGCCATCTTGCCGCAACCTGCGTGTGATTGCTCGTGTATCAACATCATCTGTTGCATCACAAATTAGCATGAATGTCAACAGCCAAAACCAAAGTTATGCAGAGAGTAATTCCCTTCTCAAAACAACTTCAGTAGTCTTATATAGATTACTTACAGATTCCCCATGATATTCCTTTCTGCTAAGTAATCACCAAGTGATTTTACACATCTCCAATTTGAGGTACTGAAAAAATATTCATTTCACAGAGAGAGGGAGAGTGAGCATACCAAGTACAGCTCAAACAATGAAAATAATTTCCAGAGCATCAGAATAGAACCTGATACTCAAACTTCGAATTACAAGACCGGCAAGGAAGCATTGTCTAGATTCCTCATCATCTGGCAGGCAGTGCATCCAAAGGTAGTTATTTAAATGGGCTCCAAGCACAAGGATTCAAGACTCGCAAGAATTATAGAATAAATACATACCAAAATTTACGCCGGTATTCCCAATATGTGGATTTGTGATCAGCACAAACTGGCCAGCATAACTAGGATCTGTCAAAATTTCTTGATACCTGCAGTGCTCACACATGAGACAGCAAACACTGGCTCATTCAGATTGAACAATGAAGGCCATTGACAAAGAACCAATCCAAAGATTTACAGCTTGTCTCACCCAGTCAATGATGTGTTGAAAACAACTTCACCGACTTGGGTTCCTGAAGCACCGAATGATTTTGCTTTCCAGATTGAACCATCTTCTAGCACAAGTCTAGCATCTGAATTCTTCCAAGGCCTTTCTCCACCACCTATGTTTCAAGAACGAAGACTGCATCAATTTGTTTCTGCTCTGAGTAATAATAATACCTAACATGCTCTACAATACTAACGGCGAACAAAGCACATTTACATCACAGAGAAAAACAGGTTCCAAATAGCAAAAGTGAATTTGATCAATAACATAGTCTTAATGTAGAATAAAGTTAAGAAACCCAAGTTTCCAACAATTGTTCGTGACAAGAAACATATGCAAAAAGGGTGTTGTAGAATAGAAAGGAAGAGTGGAATGGGAATGGGAAGAGATGGGGTTACCGGCGAAGGAGCATGTGACAGCAAAAACGCAAACTTTGGGAGGGGTGGCTGGGGACTTGGAAGCAAAGCGGTTTGTGAGGTCAGTGGCAGTGGCAGTGAATAGAGACAAAGCTTTAGTGGCCATTGCCATTGGTATACGGTTTGTGAGCGCACCGTTACAGTTACAGTCAGGGATGTATGAAATGAAAACAAACCAGCTTACTTGGAAGCAAAGCGGTTTGTGAGGTTAGTGGCAGTGAATAGAGACAAAGTTTTATGTTTTACTTTTTCTGAAAAGGGAAATTTCTTATTTTGTTTAAGAAAAAAATTGCTCTACTTAGTAACATTATCGTGTGCTATTATTATTATTATTTCTTTTTTTTATATATTTTTAATTTAATAGTTAATAATCGAATAAAAATTCATTTTGATCATTAAAATAAATTATGCGTTTACTTTATTTCAATGACCAAAATCAACATTTCCTTATTAATAGATAGATGAAGAACACCATAGAAACAAAATTTGTATGTATTTTGCCGAGAGAGCAGTTAAGAATGTCATCTAATTACAGTTCATATTCTATTCAAACAAATTGTATAAATAAAAAAAATATTTAATTTTGAAGTATTGTTAATGTAAATGATCTTTTAATCATGATAGTGCTTACATAGATTAATTTTTCTAGTTGATCTTTTTTTTTTATATATATTGTCATAATTTGAGTTTGATTATCGTATTTCTTCTATTGAATGTTGCTATACTAATATGAGCTCGAAAACATGCATGATCCTGTATTGAGAACAGTTTTCCTGCTTTAACTTTTGATTATAATAAAAATATTGCTTGAAGATATTAGTATTCTAAAGATTGAGAAAAATTATTATTCTTTTAGAAAAATCAATAAAGAGAGTAACAACTAAAGCTTTTTTAATCATAAGATAACAAAAAGGGAGGTTACTTTCTATCAAGGTTAACTATACCATTAAAATAAACAAAATACTTCAACAAGTTACACACATTGAATTTATTTAGAGAAGTCGTGTAGCCTAAAGTAGTAGTCAAAACTTATGCCTCAATCTTGTAAAACAGAGAGCTATGCAGCATAATCCGGAGACTGAAGCTATGATAGATGCCCGAATGATACCATTACAAATTTACACCGATGCTTTGTGGATCTCGCATTCACTCAGTCATTAATAATTAATTGATTGTACATACATCAAATATCATCCGGGTGTTTATAGGCTTTGGACTCTGTTGGTTTTCCCTTTCAACGAGAGCGGAGAATATCATGACATACAGTAAGTATTGTTTTCGTGAAGTTCTTACAAACCACAATGTCAGCAATCACAACGAGAAATGGAATATCGAGGGAAGTGAAAACTATCACAATAAACTTATACATTGCTTAGTTTTCTCATTTTATTTTTTAATTGAAAAAGAGAACAATGCATAACACAAGGAAAAGATACGGTGGTTTGTGTGAAGGTGATTTTCTCTATCTAGATATCAAAAGAACCTTTCCCTTTGGCTGGTTATTTTAAATTTCGTGACATTCACACACACATATGTTTTGGGTCGCGTTTAAAAGGGTTTTGTACCGAAATAATATAAAGAAATCACCGTGTGAATCTTTTTCTTCCTTTAATCCTAACCCTTGTTGGACAAAGACATTGCAGGACTGAATCCACACATCTATCCGCCAACATTCAAACGAATCACAACAAACACATGCCACTAAACTATGAAAACCAAATCAAACACGACCCTTCCAACCCCAAAATAGAATCCAAAAATAAAACCTATATCTTGCAATGAAGATTCAGACTAGAGCACCAAACACCAAACCATAATGTGAAGCTGTGATATTTCAAGTTTATGCATCCCTAGACAAGTTTAGTACGATCTTGTGGTTTCCTGGAACTCATCTGTGTTGTTGGGAAGTCTCTAAATTCATGAAAACATGAAAAATGCATCAGTTGCCTTTTTTTTTACACCACTATAGTGGTACGGCTCGTCAAGTTTGGAGACACGGTCTCTTGAGATTGTTATAGTTATTATAGACAATTATAGCAATTAAGTGTTTACCTGCAGATGTTGGTTTTCTCTCCCAACTGCTATAGCAGTCAAAGTTTGCTATTTTAAACCTTTTCCCATGCATTTTGATCACAAAAATCCAAGAACCCTAACTTCTCCTCCTGTTCCCACACCTTCACTTTTATCCTCTCTCAATCCTACCTTATTCAAACTTCAAGGTAAGAGATTGTAGATGACTTATGCTTTCTTTCTCTCCATTCCCCCATGTTTGTGAGTTTGGGATGTTTATGTTCTCAGTTGTTGTCAAGTTTGGATACTCTCCAAATGTTCATAGAGTTTTCATAACTTGTTATAGAGTTGTTATAGATTATTTATGAGTTTTGTTGCTTCCATGGTAGACGTTAGTGTTATCCTCGCTCCATAGAGCTCTATTGATGTTGACACCATTAGTTCCTTATCTTTGGGTGAATGGATTCAATCTTGTAGCCTTTATTTTGGTCATTAGAGTTATCTTCTAGCCCTATCGTATAAGAATATGATTTTAGAAATTGTTTCATAACAAGTATGAATTATTATGAAATTATGCCAAGTTTTGAGATTTTATGTTTACCAAACTATATATCATGATAAACGAGTTAGAAAAACTCATAGGACCACTAATTGTTGTTTATATGAATTATGAAGTGATTATTTTTAAACTTATGGTTATTAATGATGCTAAATAATGATTTCCAAGAATTAGAGATAGAGCCCAGGTACACAATTTAGAGGAATTACTCAATTGGCATGATTTTGAAATTATACGATAGCTATAAAGAAATAGACTACAAGTTAATAATTGTGAAAAATCGTTAGTTTTGATACCAAATTATCTACCAGAGAAGAATTTCGCCCTATTAGAGTATTCAAATAATGGAACCTAGTTAGGTGCCTTTTAAAGATCAGAGTATACTTATGTGTACTACTATTATGTTATATATATATATATATATTCAAAGATTGTTGTTTCTCCAATAGTTTGTTGTTTTTCATGAATTGCATGAAATTACTGTATGTAAATAGGAATAGGACTTTACAATCATTGCATTTATTAATATCACTATATATCTTTGTTGGTTGTCCCATGGGGGGTCGTGGGTGAGAATCTACTCAATGAGTTTTAGATGAAACTCATCCTTTTTTTTTTTTTTTTCTCTTTACAAATATAATAGTTGTTTCAGATTCTTCTCAGCCTCCTCCTCAGCAAGTTTAGTATTTTAACTTGGTGAGCTTTATTTTGCAGTAAGGTATTTTGAGTTTATCATAGGGTGCTCTAATGGTTGAGTGAGCGAGGTCGTGGATCATGCATGATACAATATCTTGATTTTATGTATCTATGATTTTATGTTTTGTATAGAGCAACTCAATATATTTCATGGTATGATTATAGACTCAAACTTGGTTTATGAAGTGGATTTATTTAGGTTGTTTTTTTTTATTATAAAAAATACAAGTTTGTTTGGACTTAAAAGTGAAATTTATGTTTAAATTATACATACAGTATGACTCAGTGACCATGAGATTTACATGGGAATGAGATTTCTCACGTGTCAATCACATTCTCAAATCGGGTCAAAACATAACCAAAACCAGAAACAATGCTCTAACCAAACTTTCTGTACCTTAGTCGAAGCCAGTATAGCAAGTGAATGAAACGTGGGATTGTGGGATGGATCTCTTGTAATAAAAAGGCAGGTCCATTTTTTTTCCAATAAGGCAACAAAAAAAGAGGAAAAAAGTAATCTATAATGATGCCAAAGAAAAGGCGTATAGATATTGAAGTTAAAAGAGAAAAAAAAACATCCCTAGCCCTAAAGGAGGAAGGAGTTCTGAACATCAGTTGTTGCTCATCCTCTGTCAACTGCTCCCTCCATTGCCCCACTGCTCATCCTCTATCAACTGCGCGTCCACCGCCGGTCCTTCGTGCTTCTGTCACCACCACCTCCGTACCTCAGTTCACGAACCACAGCATCGTCACCTGGCCTCCTCACCGTATGCGTCTCATGTATGGTTTCACAACCGCGAAACCTGTGGTCACCACCATCACCCTCGCACTCATCACTGCCCTTTGCCACAACCTCGACAATCATGAACCACCTTTCTCGCCTGTCTGATCGACAACAGAGTGGACAAGGTCAAAGATCAAGTCAAAGATGGTGATGGAAGTCATCTGGGGTTTAGTATAGGAAATTCACTCTTATTTTTCCTTTTAATATTTAAAATTTTACTAAATTAACTTTTTATTACCTAAGGGAGTACAGTTGCTCCAGTTTTAACTATTGCTATATTAAAGTGAGTTATCAATTTTTCACCATTAGATTTATGTACAACTTTAAATCAATGGGGATCCCCTCTTAGAACATGGTTTTCCACTCAGTGAACATTGTAAAGGCGACCTATATTTTGAGCCATGTAGTATAGTGGATTATTCAAACAAAATTTTTCGAGCCAAATAGCATACCTTTTTTCTTCTTTTCAAGAATCTGCTTCCCACTGCACTAAAACCTTCTTCTTCTTCTTTTTTTTTTTTTGGGTCGAAGTGCACTGAAACTTTGTCATAGACCAAGAGAGTTTTGGTTTTATTTCGATTGGAATTGTCAACTAAAAATAGGTCTTTGTCTGCACCCTCATTTGTTTAATTTTCCTTGGCTTGGCTCTTTTCTTTATTCTCCTCCTTTTTCTCACTGAAGTTGCTAATCCAAGCTTGTCCCCTCACCTATTTATTTTTCTCATTCAAGAAGGGTGAGTGGAACAGTGGAAAGGGAAGAGCGTGGAAGGTTTCAATTTGGAAAGGTCACCATGCGACTTGGCTCATCTAGCATTTACAGCAGAAAATGATTGGGATCAAATTCTATGGCAATATTATTAGTCTTACAAAGTTTGAAAGTAAGTACACTTAAGCTTTTGGACCTTCTATGTGAAATGGGAAAAGTTGTGCCAATCGTCGACTTCCATTGCAATGCTTCATCTGGACCCTCATATTGGCCTATTTTGATAAGCACGACTCTTTAGTGGCCTGGAGGGTCAAGAATGGATTATAACCATTTAGGGGGAGAGGGAAGATTTTAGAAGGAAAAAGAAATGCACAACATAAACAAAAGGCAAAAAACTTCTTATATTTTATATTATTTGTACAGCATTTTACATAAAAATCTTCGTAATTCTTAACATTTTTGGAGTAAAACTTTAAATTCTTCCCTAATAAATATTAGGATTTTACTAACTAGTGTTATTGGTTAATTAAGATTACTAAAAATATTGAGTTTTAGAACTTTGTCATGATTATAGTTTTTTTAAAATATAAAATTTAACTTTTCCAATGCAAACATTTCCTTTTTTACTTCTTAACTAGTGCCAAGGGTATAAAGTAGCAAAACCCTAAATATTATGCGATAAATTAGTTCATCAAAATTTAAAAGTTTCTTACGGTTCTTCACTTAAAAAGAGTCACTCTAGTCTTTCATATCAATTAGTCATTCCAATACTTAACGAAAAAGCACACATTAATTGTTGAATTAATGATGTGGCTCTTTTTTTTTATTTTTAGGTTCTAAGGAGCTCCTAATAGAGTTAAGAGAGAAATGGTGGAAAAGAAGATGGGTAAATGAGAATAAAACCCCGGACCTAATACTAACAAATTAAACTCCTAGTCACTTAGATTAAGAGTAGTGTCATGTGAGTTACAAACTCATTGGCAATGATGTGAGTCTATTAAACTGCACAATAACACTAAGGTAGCATTTGATAGGGGACAGAGACAAAAATGCAAAGACAATGGAGATAGTAGAGACGAAATAAATAATAAATACGTATAAAGATATTATTGGAAGAAAAAAATATAAAATTTCTCTCTTCGTATTCTGTCCCCACTTTTTAGAGGTATAAAAATTTTATATTTTTCTGTTCCTTGTTCCTGTCTCTCCTTCTTAAAACGTTTCTATCTCTACTGTTGCTGTGTTTTGTATCCTGTCTTCCAAACCAAACGCTACCTAAACAATCTAGTTTTTACTTGAGATGTGTGAAAATGAACAATGAAATAAATCCTACAGGATAGGAGGATTAATACCATGTCTGGTTTCCACAAAAAAAAATGTAAAAAATTCGAAATCATTAACCTTATTAAATACTAATACATCATCAATTCGTTGAAACAAATATTATATTTCACGTCAAAAAAGAATTATATCTGCCAAAGTCTATTTTATGTATTAATGTATTAATACTTTGATGATTTAATGCACCTAAATTAGGACACCAAAAAAAAAAGTCACCTAAATTAGATAGTTATTCTACCTAACAAAATGTAGAAAAACATATTTTAAAGTCGGTTTTTTTTTTTAATCTTTTTCTGTATTTTAAGATTTTATTAATAAAAAATAAAAAAAAACTGATTTATACTTTTACTTTTTATTTCCCCTATTTCATTCATGAAATTCTTTAAAATAAATACAAACTGAAAGTAGAAATAAAAACCGAAGAGAAATCATTATTGCACTTATATAGTGTGTGACACTGTGCCAACTCACACATCATCTATCATTGAATGAGGTATAAACTCTATTTGAATGGGATTCATATTCCATTCAATGATGAATAATATGTGAATCTGTACGATATTCTAAAATCTATGAGTATAAATAATACTATTTAAAACCGAAATTGACGGCCATTAGCGCTCTTGTTAGTGATTGTAGGAGCTATTGGTCTTCCAAACGTGAAGTTGACTGTAGGAGTAACACTGCCAGATATGGTTCCTTCTTTCTCGAGATATGTTTCATGAGTATGAGTATAATGTGTGTGTGTGTATATATATCCTTTGCCATCAGAACCCAGTGTGAATGGAATAGCGTCTAAAAGCGTTGGCCTTGGTTGCCTGAAGAAAAACAGTGACACAGCAAATATACAGTTTTATAAATGAGTTTATTATCATCGTCAATTGGTATCTTCACGTAGATATGGCTCACCATTAATTACCTGGGGTTGCTAATTTTGTTCGAAATTTGCATATTTGCAGAATTCTCATCAGGTTAAGTTCAAATTCTTCATCAAATGTGGTCCCAGACTGAATCAATGATGTAGTCAAAGACAATTTAGAAGAGATAGAAATTAAAGAAAGAAAATGGATGAAAAGAAAAGAAGAAAAGCTCATTGATCACATTTATATGATTTTCTATTTTTTTTCTCCCAAATAATAAATTATTCGATACATATTTTTCGTATATGCTACTAGCTTAAACTAATTCATGATTCATATGATGATCAAAGATCAGTAATTTTGTTCAGAAAACTATAAATCAAAGTATAACGGTATGGTCCAATAATGATTATTTTTTATTTTTCTGGAAGTCAGACAATTGATATTTGGAAGATGACTTACGTCCACCCAACTTGATTTGCTTATTTATTTATTTTTGGCAATAACTTGATTAGTTTACCAACTTTTTATATGAAAACATAAGTTGAATATATGAAATTCGTCGCGTAATTCATATACGTACACATGTACAGATTGAGAAGGACAGTATATTTGTCAAATGTTTTTCTTCTATTCTTTTATGTTAGATCGTAGATGTACAGCTGTATAAAGTTAGAAGATGATCAACATTCTCAATCTTTTTCTTAAGTGAATAATAATAGAATATTTGGGAATGATACTCTCTCTCTCTCTCTCTCTCTCTCTCTGAAAGACGACAAATTGTGGAGTGCATCTGTCATTAACATTTTATCAACCTTTAAAATTAAGCTAATGTTTTCTTGTCTAATCGAGCCGCTTATTTGCAAATTGCCAAATTGTAATCCCCCGCTCCCCCCTGAAAAGTTTGTCCAATTAAAAAAGGAGGAAAGGATGAAAAGGAAAGGAGAAGTTTAAGAAAACGACGAGACTGGACCTCGCGTGATGAGTGTATGGATGGTTTACGTAACTCAACTTGGATATATGGATGTCGTTTTCCACTCTAACCATCGATACAGCATTTTTCTTTTTCAAAATGTAGCCCCAAAGTTTTTCAACCAAGTAAGAACGGGTTAAAATCAACGTAAAAGCACACCCCGCCGATAAACTGGAATCATCAATCGTACATAAGGACAGCCTAGTCAGGAGAAATTTTCACATTTATAAGAAATATTACGTGGATATGTTATATATTTAGTAATAAAGTATACTTTAAATACATAATATTTACATAATATTTAGGAGCATCTAGAATTTCTAGCAAGTTGAGGCTAGAGTTCTTGGCTTTGGTAAATTATTGACCTTCTTATGGCGAAAACAAAAACCGAAGCTTAACTTTCGCGATATTGATTGGAGTAGGGCTCTACGTAACATAAAATTCAACTCCGCACCGATTAATTCTACTGTTCTTTGACTTGTTTTTCTTTTAGTTCTTATCATAGTAAGGCAATTGGGAGAGAAAAAAACTGGCTGGCACCAAGTTTGCACCTTTCAGGGTGCCGCCGCCACACTAAGCCATAAAAACTCTTTGCCATAAGTGTATATATTACTGTTACTTTGTATAAATATGTTTTTTAACGAACCCATTCTCTGGTGTAAGAAACGATTAACGTTTTGCGTCAACAAAAATCAACAAGATGTCAATTGAATTAATAAATACTATTATTGTGATTGCCTGGCCTAAAACCGAAGGGTCATGAATTTTAGGTGACACCTCGTTGGGCCCTAATTAGCGGAAGAATTGAAAGAACCAGGGATAATTTTATGACCGACACGCAAAAAGGTGTTCGTCGCAGATTTAATGGCATACGTAATTGTGCGTGCGTGCGTGGGGGCAATTCCAAAGGCAAGGTCAGTGGAGGGAGAAACGTACAGAACAAGAATGTGGGCTCTGTGGGCCTACTTCCCCTTACTCACACGATAAAAGATACCGACTTTTGCTTCGACCCCAAGTGTCCTATTTCTCCCACCACCACACATATACATTTTCACTCCGACTTGAATTTCCCATTTCACCCCTCCCTCATCTTCCTTAGATTCAGGGCTCCCCCAACTCCAATGGCCACGTCACCAAGAAAGAAAACGAAAAAAATAAATAAATGAATGAAGGAAGAGAGAGGGGGAAATGGCCTCAAATATTGACCGTAGCTGTCAAATTTTAATTTCGCTGCCTTGTTTCGAAAGGTCAAACTTAGAGACAAGTGGGAAAATCCTGTAATGACGCCTCACCCAATGAGGCGCAGCCTTGTCGACATGTGTAGCTGGATGGAATCTATCTCATCATCTCATCTTCACCTCTTCACCCTTTTTTTTTCTTTCTTTCAAATTTTTAAAAAAGTTTTAGTGGTGATAATAACATAATACACTTATATTTAAAAAATAAATAAATAAATACTGTAAGCCCCCTCCTCGTTATTTATTTATTTATTATTCACCATTCATTTGTCTCCCTTGTAACTTGGGTTAAACTTCGCCAATAACAATAATGGTATGGTAATGGTAGAACTACTCCCACTGGAACTGGAATAGAAACAGTGACTCACTCAGGGTAGAGGCCTCCTCTCTCAAATCTAAACACACCCAAACCCCGTTATCAAAATTACCACCATTCTTTATATTGTTTTTTCAAATTTCACCGTCGTTTGTTTTAGTTTTTTTCCTTCTTTTCAATTTTTCCTTTCTTTTGCCCCCCCACCAAAGTGTAACAACAGAGGTTGTTTCTGGGCTGTAATTCGGTGAAAAGCGATGCTGGAAAACTCAACTTTACCAGAAGATCCAGTGGAGAACACCACGCAGGCGGTAAGGGACGGTGGCGACCCGGTGCCCGATGGCCCGAAAGGGGAGCAGCAGGGAGAAGAGGGTGACCGGAATACCGGTGCCAACCGGTGGCCTCGCGAGGAGACAATGGCCTTGCTGAAGATAAGGTCAGACATGGACGCTGCTTTCAGGGATATCAGCCCAAAAGCCCCTCTTTGGGAACAAGTCTCAAGGTGTCTCTCTATCTATCTCTCTCTCTCTCTCAACTAATACCATTACTACCTACCTTTCATTTCCTTTTTTTCTCACCGCATAAAGGACTCATCTTTTTATTTGAGGTCATTCCTCAATTTAGTAATGCGAGACTAGTGTAGTGTCACTTACATATATGTGCAATATATAGCATAGTACTTCTACATATGTTGTCCTCGTTGGTTATGTTTTATATATGATGAGCAATTAACTGAAGTGTAATGCAACGAACTAAAATGATTGAGTGTGTTTGGAACTGGTGAGTGTTTGTTCAGGAAATTAGCGGAGTTGGGGTATGATAGAAGCGCGAAGAAGTGCAAGGAGAAGTTTGAGAACATTCACAAGTACTATAGGAGGACCAAGGAAGGCCGTAGTGGAAAGCCAAACGGGAAGACTTACCGGTTTTTCGAGCAACTGGAAGCGTTAAACCCACACCCGATTCCTTCCTCCGCGAACATACCACCACCACCACCAACAACAACAACAACCAATCTTATTCCCAACAACAACAACAGCAGCACCAGCAACGTCGTTCATGTTATTCAAGATGCGGTTCCTTGTTCCATTAGATTCCCCAGTAACGTGGCTGAGTACCACTCTACCAGTTCAGCCACTACTTCCTCTTCCAGCAAAGGGGCTGGGGAAGAACGGAAGAAGAATATGAAGAAGAGGAGGCTTACGGAGTTCTTCGAAGGTTTGATGAGGGAGGTCATAGAGAAGCAAGAGACCCTTCAGAGGAAGTTCATGGAGGTGTTGGAGAAATGCGAGCAGGATCGAATGGCGAGGGAGCAAGCCTGGAAGACTGAAGAATTGGCTCGGATTAAGAGGGAAAGGGAGCTTCTTGCTCAAGAAAGGTCTATTGCTGCGGAAAAGGATGAAGCTGTTATTGCCTTTCTCAAGAAGTTCGCAGAGAACAATGGCACGATGCTGCACTTGCCAGAGAAAACACAGGTTCCTATTATTCCACACGACAAGGACAAAGAGAAAGACAAGGGCATGCCGCAAGATGTTAACAGTGGAGGCAGTGTGGTGGATATGGATAAGGATAAGCATCAAGAGTGTGGGAATGTTATTAGTGTTGGGAATTTCGTGCACATGAGCTCTTCGAGGTGGCCCAAGGATGAAGTGGAGGCTTTGATTCGGTTGAGGACACAGCTTGATGTGCAGCAGCAGCAGCAAGGGAATAATGGTGGGTCTAATAAGGGTCCTCTTTGGGAGGAGGTATCTTTGGCAATGAAGGGACTTGGGTACGATAGAAGTGCCAAGAGGTGCAAAGAGAAGTGGGAGAACATAAACAAGTACTTCAAGAGGATGAAGGAGAAGAACAAGAGAAAGCCCGAGGATTCAAAAACCTGTCCCTATTACCACCACCTCGAAGCTTTGTACAGCAAAAAGCCTAAGAATAATAATAATAAGGTGGATGAATCGGGTGGTTCTGGGAACGAGTTGAAGCCCGAGGAGCTATTGATGCACATCATGAGTAGTAGTGGTCAAGATCAAGAAGAGAGGCAACAACAACAACAACGGATAGAGTCTTCTTCTGAAGACGCGGACAGAGAAGATAACAGGGATAAGAATCTGCAGGAGGGAGGAGACAATGAAGATGGGTATCATCAGATGGTGGAGAATAGTCCCTCCATAGCAATCATGGGTTGAGCTTAGTTTGTTTGATGAGAGAGACTCTTTTTAATTTCTTCTCATGTGACAACCAAAACGTGGGGTCAGTGGGGTGGGTCGAGGTCATTAACAAGTGCTACTTCTGGACAGAACAGGAGCAATGGAGCATGTTGCTAGTCTTGATAGAATACAAAATTAACCAATCTCAACGGTGGTGGTGTCTCTGTATGTAGTATCACAGTGTATGTTCAATCTACTCATATCAGTTTTTTTGAGTGAGCTAGCATAATAAACGGAACAGTAGCAGAGAGAGAGAGAGAGAGAGAGATTTTATCTGCCTGTGTGTAAACAATAAAGTTACTGGGCGTGTAATTTAATAGTAGTATACTAGTAAATTTTTATTCTTGAAGTTTGTAAACCCATGTGTGCTCAGGTGGGAGGTGTTTGGATCTGGTTGTTTGTGACAATAATAATGGAAGCGACAGTGGTGAATTGCAATCTGCGATGAAAGTGTACTTTTGTTTAAAGTATGGGGGTAATGAATCATTACATCACGCGTGGACAAACCAATACACTATAATTGTGGATTCATATCCTTTTTCTTGCTCTTGCATCTGACCAATACTTTTGCTCTGCCAAAGGTGACTTAATAATGCCTTTGTGATTACATTGATCCTAAAGGATGATGTTATACTTGACTATGCTCAAGTATTGACTCAATTTCGTTTACCTTCTCTGGTAGAAGGCTATGGTCTCTGAATGACAGTATTGACCCCGACTGCCACACCTGGAATTTTGGTGACACTTTTTAAATTACTTCAAATAGTGTGGCTTGGCTTTCACTTAACCCAACAGATCGAACTAAGTCATCTTGTGTGTGGCAAAGAATAAATTAGATTGTTTAAGAGTTGTATTTGATTTGAAATTTATGGATTTAATTTATATATATATATATATATATATATATATATATATTTGACTTTTTACTTGGTATCCAGTCCGGAAGACCGACTAATCCAGATTTGAGTATTATAGGGCCCGATTAGGGGCGACTTTGACCATGGGTGATAATTTAAATATATTAATAACATATAATTTCTTATATTGTTATTTAATTAAATTATTATATGTATATAATTTTTGAAGCAATAGGATGAGAGTTAAATTTATTAAAATTGAACTCAAATTTTATTACTTAAAATTTTAAATTCAATTTAACAAATAATACTATTATATAATTTTCTCGAAGTACTTAAGATATTTTTCATTTTTTTATACTTATAACAATTTCCCTTCTTTCTTTTGTCATTCTTAACTTTTGGCCCTAATGTTAATCTTAATATGTCAGTGCATTTGCCGCGTTTCTGTTATTCTAATTATTCTATAAAAGAAAAGTTAAAGCACCAAGCCGTCAATTTGATTATGCCAATGTGCACGTATATATTATATAATATATCATTACCGTCATAATCATTTAAAGAAGACAATTATCAGTTGGGTTTGTGATGATTTAAAATTCTCAAATACTTAGCCAGGTCCACCACTATATAGTTGTTGCGCAAAATATTAATTTATGGTCAAGGCATGTTCGGTAGATAAATTAACACATGGGCCTGATTTTACCGTGGAAGAGTCTTATCGCACCAAAGTGGGAGTAATGGACTTTTTCCCAACTCCCAACTACAAGTTGATCTTACCTTCCCACCATGTGTTTTATTTCCCTTTTTAAGCTTTCAAGAATCTCTTAGCCGAGTGAATGAAGAAGGCTTTCCATTTACCCTGACACTGTAAGAATGAAGAATTAATTCATGGTCATTTGCATAGTACATATAGAGGGAAAAAAAATGAACCAAGTTCTGGAAAGCTTTTTTTTTTTTGTTTTGTTTTGGGTCTGGAAGTTCTGGAAGCTTGCAAGAGCTGAATTCTTATCAAGCCCAAAGATAAAGCTAAACCTGTATATCTTTGCTCATCAACAAAGTTCCCTGATAAAATTTCCAAATTCTAGATTGGGCTGGATCGTTGATCCGGATGTGACCCAGTTTCCTGTTAGATGAGTGGGTCCAAACTCCAAAAGGGCATCCTAATAGTATGACGCGTATTAATTCACCTAACCCTACAAGTGTAAAGACAGAACAGCTGTCGGTCTCAGTGTCAGTGTCGCCTGTATAATATTTATGCTAGGAGTATAATGCTACGGCTATGAGATGTGACCTATTGTTTATCCGAGCCACGGATCAACTTAACTATTAGTCTATTATTCATATACAGCGAAGTGACTACTGCTATGATGTGAATGTTGAGATGCAGCATCTTCCAAGATTAACATAACCACTGCTCTTTTCATGCATAAAAACACATTTGTTCCTTGGTTATGCGGTGCATCGAATCTAAAACCACGCTGAATTAAATGCCTACTTATACAAAGGACAGCGTAATGGTGGGAAGGACAGTGCACGAACATTGAACCATTATAATCGAATTCTAATCTAACTTGGTGCCAAGTGCAACCACTCGAAATCACACCTGGCTTACTCGCTTGCTGCCAAAAAAGGGTTCAACTTCAAAAAATTGTGCCCCCAGTCCTCGTTCCTCATTCTGTCCCCACTGCTCTAAGCCTCTAACCGTTGGATATTCCATTTGGAATAAAAAAAATTATCGACATTACCACCATTTTTTAATTTTTTATTTTCATAGGTTGAACCATAGACATCGGGTTTTGTTACCAGTGACCCCACTAATTCAATCTGACCCAGCAGAAATCTTTTTTATCCAACAAAGACTTTTACCATTTTGAGAGTTTGAACCCGGAATCTCTCGCTCAAGATACAAACACACCTACTGGCCTCTGCATCACCAACTCACCATGCTACCACCATTTCATTTCTGTTCTGAACTTTGAACATTAGTTCTTCTGGATTCAAAAACTTTTACTCCCAAGAACAAATAAAATAAAATAAAATATCATATCCCACTACAATAACACAGTTACACTAGAATTGCTATCTCCAACTCCAAACAGGACCAACTCTTTCTCTTAGGACTAGGTTAGCATTTAGGAGCAATAACCTCCCCCAACGTTCTTGTTCTTAGGACACACAACACAACACAACACAAACCAAAGCAAAACCACCATGGCAGAGTATGAAGGTACACACCACCACCATCAACACCAACAAGCAGTTTCGAAAGAGACAGCATTCCAAGCGTTGAACACCATCATACAGCTGCATTTCGACAAGACCCTAGAGAAGAAGCGCGCCATAGACCTCCAGAAGAAGGAGCTCCACAAGCTGTTCCAGATCTTCTTCATCTTCCTGAGCCTCGTCTTCATGGCACAGTCGCAGTCACCACGCCTCCAATGCCGCCACTGCTGGATCCCCATCACGCTCCTTTCCATGGCACACCTCATCTTCTACGTTTCCGTGGCGCAGACACTGAGGTGCATCAACGGCTTCAAGTACCAGAGGAGGTGCCACAAGCTCACACTTGGCCTGGCAACAGAGAAGCTTAGGGAGATGAAGATGAGGCTCAGCAGCAGCAGAAACAACGCTGAGTACGATGGGATCGGTGATGAGGACTTCGAGATTCACTACCAGGAACCCCCTGAGAGCTATTTTGGCAAGTTCAAGAGGAATTGGGCCCTCCATTTTGGCTTCTTGATCTTGATCTATGCCTTCATGATCTCTTCCTCTGTTGTTCTCCTCTGTTTTTAAGGTAATCAACCACTTTTAAGTTAGTTAAGTGCTTCATGATGTGTAGTAGTAGATGGGGAAGAGAGTTGCCATTTGCCAAATTCTGTTTTCAGATTCAAAAATTGTATGATTGAATTCTGTGAAATGAAATCCATTCTCATCCCAGTCCTTCATTGTTTTAGTTTTTTTGTTGTACAATGTTATTTTTTGTTATTTGAATAGCAACAGTCGTTTTACAAGAAAAGGGCTAATGCCAGTCAAAAAGGCTGCTGCTATAGGCTCTAAAGTAGCCTGAGTATGTTGTCTGTCAGTCAACCCTTGAGTTTGAATATAATGCATGCTTGAAAGTGGGAGCTGTGAAGATAATTGTCGAGGAGGAGAAGGAGGAGGAGGAGGAGGAGGGGGGAGTTTTTCTAAATGGTGGCAGTGGATCATCAGCTTCAATGGGAAAGAAAGAATCTACTGCATTGCACTTATCTGTGGAAAGCAGGAATCCACACATAAGTACTCCTGGTTTGAATTACCCACATGCAGATAGCTTCCATCATTACAAAGGCTACAAGGATGAAACAGTTCCAAAATCTAGCTGCCAATTTTTGTATTATTAACAATATGGACTACTGCTCCCAAGTCTAAAGGGCGGAATCAGGATTAGCTTCTTTCCCTGCTTTTTGTTAACAGTCTACAGCTCTATAAGAATAAACTTTAGTATAATCCCGTGCAAATGGCAAAAAGGGGACCTGCTCCCTTTCGCAACCCCATTCACATTCTCAAGAATATCCTGTGATGTCTTTCGTTGCAACATCGTTTCTGTGCTTCGTTTTTTAGAGAACGGGGGTGCAAGCTATTACTATCGATGGATTTTATGGCATAATGCTCCCGAGGGAATCTCTATGTTTCTTTTCCCGTGGCAGATCCTTCTCCTTGGGTCGTTTATTTTGATATATATTTAATTATTATCGAGAATAAGTAGTTAGAAATGGTTTGTTACTCAATTTGTTACAAGTTTTATAAAAAAAATTTCGAGTATTAATTATTTCATAGAAATTTTTTTTCTTTTTTACGATTGTGTTAAAAGTATTTTAGAAAAATTTCATTCCTAAATTGAAAGGTAAGAAAAAAAAGTTCCCATAACTTCAAAATCACAATTATTAAATAATTCCTCAATTATTTGACTTTTTTTCTCTTTATGATTGTGTTAAAGATATATTAGAAATTATGACATATATTTTAAGAAATATAGATTATAAAACAAATAAATTTTAAATCTATTCCCGAAAACCTTAACAAATAATCCCAGAAATATTTAATATTAAACAAAAAAAATTTAAAGACATCCAAGAATAATATTCCTAAAAATATCTTCTTGAAATTTAATTTCAAACTTTAAAACAAACTCGCCTAAAGAGTGCTTTCCAAGGAGTAAGAATAAAGGGCAAAGACACAACTTTTCTATAAAAGTCTTCGGTCTACATGACTTGCTAACTTGGTTAAGTGTGAGTGCGCTGAAAAAACTCCTACGCTGAGATTATCCCAACTAAATTCAAGGGAGCATCCAGTTGGAGCAAAAAATTAACTTGTGGGATACAAAAAAGAAAAAAGAGAGGGGGGGGGGGGGGAACTATTTCTCTGACTGAACAGACTTCTCTTCCCAGTCAGAGTAAGCACTTCTATAACATTCAAGATTTCAAATCTTGACTTATTGCGGATGAAAAAAAACAAATAATTAAATTTAATCGTACAACATTGACCAACTCTGAATCTGATGGAGGAAATTGCTGATTCGAAAGCTGTAACAAGCCATATTGTCACCTAAGCCGTGGAGAGAGCATTGCATAATGACTTGTAAGCATTTACACACAGCTTGAATTTTTCTTCAGCCATTGCCTGCAATCAAGGAAAGGGAAAGAGCAAATATTAGATCAGACAGCACACACAAAGAAGAAGATGAAGGAAGAGAGAAACCGAACAGAGATAGGGCCAAACAAATATTTCAAGCTCACCTGGGAAGGGCCTTGATGCTTATCAGGATGCCATTTTAAAGCAGATAGCCGGAAACTACAAAGGCAAGAAAGAGGCATCAGCAGTTTTTCACTGTGTATATCATTTGTTATGTCCAGTTAAAGACCCTGTACCAAATAGGAACCCTGAAGCACTTACGCATTTTTAACATCATCAATCTTTAATGGACCAGTTGGAGGCAGACCAAGAGTAGTTCTATCAGAACTTGATCCTACACAACATGAATCATCATCATCAGACTCTATGTCACTTGCACTTTTCCACTTGTTTGTCCTATTTGAATGCTCCCTCCATTCAAAGCCAGATGTAGAATACTCAGAAGAAGAAGATCCCCTCATATTGCTAAAGGACCAGGTATACCATCTGTTGCCAAATGTTGCTTGGAAGATTTGCTCAGGATGGTCATCAAAGTCTTCACAGAAACTTTCTCTTCTGATTTTTCCTGAACTTATAATGGAGATTAATGGTTAGGAAAGTAAACAAACTTTAATTTTAAGCAGCATTTGTCCGGACAAGGAAATCCCAGAAGGCATAACAAACGCATCTTTAAGCTACACTCAGATTATTTACTAATCTTCAACATACAAATAATAAATTGTAATGACTAGTGCACTAAAACATTGTAAAATTTTTTAACCACAATGACTGCACTCTAAAGCTATATATATTTATCACTGGAAGTGTGTGCTTTAATTATTACTTATGTACAAAGCAAAACATCCATTAAAAATAACTGAGTACACAGTTGCCCAAATTTCAAATATCACACATAAAATCTTTGACAAAGAAAACAAGGGGAAAATTAAAAACGAGAGATTCTAGTAATTTGTCCTGTTGTTAGGGGCATTTGTAATAGTTCAAAATCACTCGGATGGTATGTGCGGATTTCTCAAAATAATGTGTTAACAGGTTATCTCGTGAACTAGAAATCATAACAAATACTGACATGTGATCAAGGTGAGGGAATGAGTGATGTAGAAAAAAGAAGGAACAAACTACATATTTGAATTGGGAAGAGCTCACGTTTTGTCTTCTTTTGTGGTTTTCCACCAAACCGCTGACTAGACCTTGGTTGACCTTTATTGGAATAGCTATTTGAACGATCATCTTGATCTCCATACCAGCTGGGGTTCCATTTTGTTTCCTTGTCCTAGGGAAAAGTGCATAACAAACATCACCATTGCAAATTGTTGACAGTAAGCAAGCTTATACACACAAATAGAACACAGTATCAAGTACAAGCAAAAACATTATTAAAAAATGCGTGACAAAGGATGAGCTACATCATTAGATGAAAGGTGAGTTTAGTAGCATAACTGTGATTGTCAACAATCATCTGGGGGATAAGATAATTCTGCAGCCACTCATCAAGGCTCACCAAGAAGAGAGGCACTACACCATTTATAAACAAAATACAAATTGATTGATGGGCGATAATCAGCACATAGTTTCCATTTGTTGAAACAGCAATATAATTTGCATGTTTCTACTTTTTCTTTTCACAATTTCCCATCCTAATACCCATTATCTATTAGCAAAGTTGACTGATTCATGAAGAAAGTGCCATCTATATAGTGCAAAATGTTCACTTCAAAAGCTTACCTAGACAAATCCTCACCCATCAAAATTTAAGCAATCCAGTGACAGAAAAACACTATAAAGGTATATGCTAATACAAAATTAGAATGAAATAGCTTCTCAGTATGGTGAAGATCTTAGAAAGCCTACCTCAAATGAAAATTTAGAGGATCCACTATTGTAAAGGAGACTTTTCAAAGCTTTCTTTGCATCAGCACGCTTTTGTCGGGTAACATATTTGATATGACTCTGAAGTTCACATTTGCAACAAGCAACTATATCAATACCAGCAGGGTTTTCCCCAATAGTTGTATGAAGAGCATAGAAGACAACTGTATTATTCCTAAACTACACGATTAACAAGTTTCTATCCAAAATGACTAAATTCCTTATGAATCCCTACAGATATGGCATACCTCACTAAAAAATTGTTCATTCTTCAGATATGTTCATATTAGGAAATTCTGTGAAACTGCAATTTCAGAACATTAACACATGCTACATGTCACAGTCTTAATGACAACTAAGAAAACAAATTTAAAACTATTCTGTCTGTTCATAAGTGGATTTTGAAAATAATTCACCATAGGCATCTTGAGGAGTGGAACAGTTGAATCTATGCCTAGCAGCAGTACTCTCCCTTAGCCCCTCCAATTCAGAATGCATGAGGGTTTATGATCTCCTTCAAAGTTGAGTTGTGTTGTTAACACACAATCAAAATACTAATGGAGAATCTAAAACAACAACATTGATTTGCCTTGCATAAATTTAGTCCAGTTTACTGTTTTGGAATCCACAAGATGCTTAACGATTCTGTTACATAAATTGCATACCTTAGATGGTTGTTGACCACTTCTTTTTACATCCTGCAAGGAAAAGGGAAAAGCACATTGTCCCAATCTCCAAACTTGTCCATAGCTGGTAAAGAGTTAAGGCTATATATGCGAAATCGAATCCTAGCAATGCAAGTCAAGGAGAGGCTAACCTTCAAATAGTACTAGCACATCTAGAAAGAAATCAGATTCCTAATGGGAAGTAATCTCTACTGGTAGGAGTGCAGCACTCAAATTTCGGTTTAAATGACGAAACTAGTTCAGTTCCCCATAGACAAATGTACTAGTTTATTTTATCAGCCAAAAGTGCATAGCAACAATTTGGTTTCAACAATTAAACAGCCTACTGCCACCATATGAATTCACACAAAATACACACTCATGCCCGCCAACTAATTTTGCAAGCCATGTCATGTAAAAGCACTCCAAATTTTGTCATTTTATTTTTAACTGTTCAATTTAACTAGTCCACCATTCCGTTACATCGTTACCACAATGAAAAGCTAAGACAAAAGAGAGAGACATAAAAACTCACGGAGTTCCATTTGCTCTTCCATTTGTCGCAGGAACACGGAGTGGAATGAAATGCGGAGAAATGGGAAGAGGCCGAAGCGGGTGCAATCATGTAAGACTTGATGGACAAGAAGTTTCGCCATCGTGATGTTTGCATTATCGAAGGAGATCGAAAACCGTTTGATATGGATATGGCTATGGCTATGTTCTCTCAGACCAAACAAAAACTGGAACGAACTCAAGGAAGGAATCTTGCGTTTCAGGTGGGTGGATGTAGAGGACGGTGTCGTTTTAAACGGAAAAGTTTTGAGTTGAGGTGCGGTGTTTGTGGCGTCCGAGGTGAAGCCACGCCGAGGTTGTCTCCTTACCCTCCCTCCCTCTTTCTGCCTCTCCCCCATCATAGGGATTGGATTATGGACTTCACTTGAGCCCCAAAAAACTAGCAGGCCTCATATGTCCAAGATATAGGCCTTGGTTTTTGTGGTAAGGGTTCAACAAGGCCCAAGTTTAAATAAATGTATCTAACTTAGCAATAGAGGGCCGAAACCCAAGATACAGAGAAGGGAAAACTTTCACCAAAAACTCAAAGTGAGAAAACGATAACAAAAGGAAAACTGGTTTAGCACATGGGGGTATGGGAGGCCCTGGATGCATGAGTGATCAGGGTGTTTAACATTCCTTGGGCAAAAAAGGCCTAGCTTATTGATTTCACTTTGTTGTCCTCGCACAGTATGAAAATAATAATAATAATAATAATTGCAATATTATATAATTATGTATGGTCAATATGGCATTAGCAAAATATTAACTTTTAGCTCTGCTATTTGAAATATCATGCAAATAGAAGTGTTTGGTTAAATGACAATACATCCAAATTAAACTTGAAAGTTACTTAGGAAATGTTCAGTACACAAAATATATAAGAATTTGGATTTTTTTTCATGGAATTTTAAAGACAATAAAATTTAAACATATAATCTTATGCAAACTATCTAATCTCTCACCATTAATCCTATTCTTATAGCTTTTTGGATAAATATTTGAATCTTACGTTATAAAATAGCAACTATTTTATTAACAAGTTTACAATTATTTCTAAGATTAAAGGTGCGTTTGTTTCTATTTTTTAATAGAAAAAGCTATTGTTTGTATTAAAAAAAAAAACCTTTCATAAAAGTTATTTATATCAGTTACAACTTAGAAACTAACAATAAATATTTTTTGTCAAAAAAAGAAAAAAAAGAAACAAACGTCCTCTAAAAGCCTTCTCAGCTCCCCTTGCCAATTGCTCGGAAGTAGCTGGGCAACCCCAAATCAGAGAGTTGGAAAAGTGGAAAATTATAAGTGGGGATGATAATTTGTACGATGAAGTTATGTTTTTGCTTTTTCTTTAAAAAAGTTCTAGTCGGATTCCCTTTCTTTATCTTTATGATATGTAAATTCCCAAACCAAAAGTGATTGATATATGATCCAAATTACTAGGATGGAAACAATTATCGCCTTATTCTTTTGTGAGCAACAATTGTGTTTGTCTAACTAGGAATAGCAACATATGTGTCATTCCGTTCCATTAAAAAAAGCCTAAATCTTTAGCATGTTCTTTCTTTAGTAAATCGCCTCTAGCACCTTCTGAATTTCTTTTTCGTACTTCCTGAAAAAAAAAAAGGTTACGTTTTTGGTCACCAAGTCTTTGATAATTTTTGTCGCCATGCAGCAAAACAAAAATTGTTCCGGTTTTTATGGCTTGATTTTCAGCAGTAATTATGCTAACCAATCATATGTTCTCTATTTTCAGAATGTTTGGAATTGTGACCAACGGCACTGTCGGCAGGGCATACGAAAGTGCAGAGGACTAGAGGTAGAGGAGTACGAAAATGATCAGCTTGGGAGTGATACGAATATACTCTCTTTGTTTATTTAATATTTATAACTATCATGTTAGAAAAAAATCAATAACATTTCTCATTTAAAGATTTCAAAGTGGTATTAGTTTATATTCTCTCATACACACTCCTAATAACAAATATGGCACAATTTTCTTATTTTATTCTTAAAAGGGTAATTTAATCAACATAAGCCATCTAGTAGAATATGTACATTTTCAATGATTTCTTAATATGTATTCCAAAACCTTAAACGACAGTTAACGGAGACTCTATCTGTTGAACTATTGTTGGTGATATCTTTCCGACCCATGAATTTTGCCAACACATCCAATTATAATCCTCTAACATTGTTCGATCATTTTCCGTAATTATGGCTTTTGAACCGTATAGTACTCCTCTTGCTTGATTTATGATAGGGCACAATGATGGAGTTGATATTTCATTTTTCTCATTTATAATTTCTGTATTCTTATTCTCATCAGATGTTGGTAATTTGGTATATATTCTAACTGTAGTATTGAAATTCAAAAGGCTTCATTTTCTTTTTCTAAGAAGGCATCTTATATATCTGGCAAGAATATGAATGCCATTACAACGCAGTGCAATTAGGCCAGAAAAAATAAATTGAAATTTTAAAGGCTTCATTTTTCTTTTTCTAAGAAAGGCTTCTCATATATCTAGCTAGAATATGAATGTCATTACAACGCAGTGCAATTAGGATAGAAAAATAAAATGATGACACTTACATATAACCCAAAACCTCAAATTACAGTGGAAAGATAATTGACCCAAATTTTGGGCCAAAACGGGTTAGTCAGATATTTGCATCTAAGTATGCTCTTTAAACCGTCTCTGCAGGCTTAAGCACTATTATTATGATGCACCAATTATAGGCAAAATTTTGAAAACATTCCAAACTATATTATACTGCCTTCTTCACAACCAGATATATTTTCTGACAATTTAGCTTCTGCATGAAGAAAAATTCACGTATCATATGGACCTCACTCTAACCCGATGCCTGTTCCAAGTCTTGGGAGGCTTTCGGCATTTGCTCCCTGCTTTTTCCCCACAGCACGCTGTACAGTCCTACAGCCAACATGAACCCACCTAAAAGGCTGTTCACACACCAAAAGCAATCACTGAATCAGTTGGCAATTTTATATGGACACCAATATCCTCACGTTTTTCAGATTGGTTCATGCAAAAGACTCACACACATGTACCTCTTGTGTAGGATTTGCACCAATCTCAGCTCAGGAGTCGAGTTAGTGCCCAAAAAAAAAAAAAAAAAAAGCAAACACTCTCCAGTTTATAAAATTACCCCTAATTACGGCTAAATTTGGATATGGATGGAATGAAATCATGATATGCAGTGAAATTGAGTAAATGTATGTTCTTTGTTGCCAAAGAGAAAACAACTGAACAAATAGTTTGTTCCACTATTTGGACATCAAATGATGGATTGGAGAGAAGTTTTAACTTACAAATACAAGAGAAAGGAATGAGATGGTAGAAAAAGGTTTCAAGTTATTTTTACCCTCGTCCTATTGTTTCATTTCATTCCATCCAAATTATATTGGAGATTAACAAAAAAATTTCTGTAAACATATTGAATGAAATATAATAAAATGGGCTTCATCCAATATTATTCCAATCTATCCTATTTCATTAAAAGTCACGGGCATGCCAATTTGATAGTGTGTCAACGTGTCCAACACACATGGAACATTGACACTAGGAGGACTCCCACAAGAGACATGTCCAACACGCGTCTGAAATTGACCAATTTAAAAAATATTCTTTCCAAGTTTGGACATGTGATGGACACATTGAACACAATTTGGACACATTGCTAACATAGCTAAACACATTTTTTTTTTCATCTTTCTTTGGATTTTTTAATCATTTCTTCATTAGACCAAAAAATACAAGAGATTAGAAATAGGAAGTACAAAGAAAATTAGTAGTTTGACATTATAAATATTTGAAAGTATTGTGAATCTTACTTCATATGTAAACATTAGTTGCAAATTTTTCATCTTAAATTATATATATGTATGTTGTGTCTGTATTATGTACTTTTATAAGTTTAGTATGCCTCTGCCTCTATATCTGCATATATGTCAATGTTTATACTTCATAGATCAAAAGTATATGTACAATTAATTAAACCCACTATCATTTATTAATTGCATTCAACTTTAGTCCATTACTCTCTGTCAATCCAAACACAAAGAAAAGACAAAACTGAAAGTTTCGAAAATAATTAATTAGTAGGACTAAGTTGATTACCTGCCCAGACTGATTATCTCGCCCAAGACAATTGCAGAGGCGAAGATTGTCATAATCAGATTCAGTGGTGTTGACATGGCTAGAAACACGGGTCCCTTCTTTTCTATAACCCATGTCTGTAAATAATACGTGACACCGGTCACCATAACCCCCTGTCATGATGAATTGGTTGGTATCAGTCGTGTGTTTATATATAGATTATATAAATCTCTGGCTAACTATATATATGTGTGTGTGTTTGTGCGTGCGCGCGTGTGAGTGTGTGTGTAACATAAACTAGATATAAAAGTGTTAATCAATTCAGTTATGAAGGTTGAGAGGATTACACAGTATACTACGGCTAGGAGCCTGAGATTCCAACCCAACTTCCATTGCTCAATGTCCCTTTCTACGGCCAAGGCAATGACTAAAGATTGAATTGAGCTTAAGAAACACTGAAGAGTTGTGAAAAGCAGCTTTGAAGGGTAGCCTTTTATAACAAATGCCTGCAAGTTAATCAGCAGGAAAAGGGTTATTAGGTGATTATATATATAGAGGACAAAGTAATTAAATTAAGGACGTGATTACCATGAGTTATCACAAAAGGGGGAAACATTGGGAAATACTATTTTCACATCCAAAAGGTGTAAATTGGATGTCACATGGAACATCTTTATTATGTGAAAATAGTATTGCTTGGAAAAATTAACATGATACCTGTAGCACAAGCCACAACCCCCAAAAGGTGCTGGAGAGGAGCATAAGGAAGCAACCCTTTATCCATGTATCAGACGGAGAATGACCCGGATGTTGTTCGCTTTTATGGTATCTCAGAAGGTGATGACGGCTTAAAAGATCCAAATGGGGACCTTTATAAAAGGCAAGGGTTGCTGCACCAGCCAAGCATGCCACAATGCCTATGAACTTAGCAATCCCAGGGGCCGTCTTTATTTTGAAACTTTCAATCCTAAAATATGTACAAGAATATAGCAGCACATCAATGTGTCACAAACAGTTCAAATTGACTTATTTTGCTGGGGTTAAAGGCATGATAGAAATGATTTGTATTGCATGGATATTCACGTGATCGTGTATAAATGGACGTATCACTTCGGTCTACCAAAAATAGTAATAAAAAACATTGGCCGTTTCTCATTTAAGAAACCGTTGCTTCATGTGATCGCTACATTGCAACTACCGTAAATAAGTCCAGAGAATCAAACGTGAAGTCAGGGAAGGACCACATTCAGGCTAGCTAATTTGTGGTCTAAACCAAAGGTTTAAACATATTCCGAGAGCTGAATAGACAAAAATGCGTTGTCTTCCCAAGTAGGAACAATGCATATGCACAAGGTAGGTAGGTGTAAAATTAAGCGTGGGGGTAAGATTCTTTTGCTAATAAAAGTCGTTTGCCTTGCTCTTTCCGCATCTCCGTTCCACAGTAAGATTGTTCAGCAATATAGTTTTCAGTATTTTAAGTTCTGACCTAACACAACTATGTCATGTAGGGATTGGTTAATTAAGGTCATGATCTTAACAAATAGCCAAATAGCAACCCTTAAAGATGCAGGCTTTTTGGAGGAGAGTAGCCAGCTCAATCTACTTTGGCACTTCACAAAGTGTGTTCAAAATATATCGTATAGATATATATTATTTCAACATAACATAATTTAATACTAAAGGCGAGTTTGGTATAGACATAAAATAGAGATTTTCATATATAATTCTAATTTATGAAAATTTGTCTCTCTTTTTACCTTTATACCAAATCATCTTAAATAATAATATATTTTTTTCCTCACAAAAACATGTAATATACCCTCATATTCGTTAGTATATATGTGGTATTTAATTATACTCTGTCCATACAGAACGAGTTAAAAAAAAATTTCCCATATGATTTTATACAAAACATAGACAGCTAAAAACAATATTGCGAATAAAGTTACAAAAGATGTCGGGATTATGAATGGCATCTCTAGTTTAATATGTCCTCTTTTTAAGTGCCTTATCTTCATATCTTTTACTTTTTTTGGGGTCAACTGTCAAGATTCCTTCATACACATATAGGTCGCTGTGTGTTTTCCAACTGTGTGTATATATATATATACGTCTAAATGTTATATATATTCGCAATATACGATTTCATGGTCTGTAAAGCTACATCTACATGTGCTTAATTTATTTTTGCTATCTCTATAGCTTCTTACCCAAAGAAGAGAGGAATATAAACCTATCTATATATAATGTTTGGTGCGCTGCTAGTGTTATTCATAGGGAATCTGCGCAAAACCTGAAAAGTGTACCGATCGAACAATTGATGTTTAATTTGCTTTAGCTTTTGACAAGAGAAGGCCCGATCCCTTATTTATTTAATTGACGACGATCTTGATGTGGAGTCAGATTAATTCAGGTTCATAAAGGATAAATGGGAAAACTACCTATAACCAAATAAAGTGCAAAGCAGTGTACTAGAAGAAAAACTAAATAAATCGCAAAGCAATCATGTGAGCTTGATCTTACCTGAGAAGGAGAGCCAACAGGAAGGTGATAACTGGAAGGCAGTTTGTGGTCGCAGCAGCCAAAGTTGCTGAGGTGTAAATTAGACCAATACCGTATATGTCCAAGCTCAAAGTAATGCTGAAAATATTATGATCACCGACGAATTTTAAATTTTAATGAACGGAACCAAAAAAATAAAAATAAAAGAAACAAAAACAGAACAACTGATTCACTACACCATATATCGTCATGGTTTAATTAAATCGCAGAGCTAATGTCACGTGTGTATATATATATATATAAAAAGTATAAATTAAATTTGGAAACTAATTAGTTCCTACTCGAATTTAATGCATTACATGTCAATTCAATATTTGAACATACCCAAAGAACGAGAGGAGGAAGATTTTGCAGAAGCTCATGAAAGGCAAAGGCGGTGCAGTTTTCCTACAGCCAAAGTGGCACACGTATATAGTATATACAGCGCAAGTTCAATATTCAAAACTCACTATAAATCTGGAAAAGAAGTTATTAAGATATATTCATCAAGCACCAAAGAGATAATAAGACCATTATATATAATAAATTTGTGCATACCATTCGAAGAAGATGGCGAAAGGGATGAGGAAAAGGGTTGCTACGGCCTGTCTGTAGAAGACAAAGATAAAATTGTTCATTCCATGGTCGAATGCTGCTTTTGAGAGCAGAAACATGGCAGCATATATGGCCTGTATGACAATCACAACCAGATACGGTTTGTGTCCTTTCATTTTTTTTTTTTTCTCTCTTCTTTGCTTTCTTTCTTTTCTTTCTGTAGCTGGATTATTTCAGTTTGGGGTGAGTGATGATGAGATGTTTCACAGTTCACACTAATTGATACATGAAATTTACAACACTCAGGTTCTCCGGCTAGCTTTTCTAAGGGCAATGAAGACAATGAGCGAGTGAAAGAGAGAGGGACATTGGGACTTTCTAAGGGGACGTGTGTGGTGAAGAAGATATAAATAAGCTGTGATTTACATGTTTGGGGACCACCCTTCTACGTGTTGACGGTGTCACCCCCTGTTTCCAATCTTCATGCATTAATTCATGTAAATTATCGGTATTTAGAGGATACGACACATTGTATTAATTCATATATTATTTATTATTAAATGAGATATAAATATTATTTAAATGAAACATTATATTAGATTGTAGATAAAATGTGAGCCTATTTTTTAACACATAAATCATAATTTAATGCATAAATTATGATGTTTGTTGATTTTATTACGTGTTTTTTAGTTTTTCTTTTTAGTGTCTAGACTAGAATTATATTTGAAAGCTTTAATAAGGATGACGAAAAATAAGAATAAGAAATACATAACACTCTCTTTATTCTAAAATTTAAGGGATTAAAAATCAAAATTTTCAACATTTGTTTCGTTTAATTGGTTTAATAAAAGATTGCATCAAAATAACTTTTATCACATAATGATTAGATTAAACTTAAGTTAAATAGTTGAAATTTGGTCAACTTTGAATAATTTTGATGTAATTTAGAGAGGGATCTTTTCTTGGTTAATTTTTCATTAGTGATTTTTCTTTATTGTCTTTGAACATAAAATAAATGTAATTATATATTAAGGATTAATTCAAAAGGAAAAATATATTGTCTTAATACTTTATTTTTCATGTTGTGAATTAGAGAGAGTAGAGTTCGATAACCTCATGTTCAGCATTAATCATTGCCAGTAAGTACTCCATCTATATATTTTAAAATAATATACATGTTAAGAAAACAAAATAAAAATCTTGATAAATATAGAAAATTATATAATTTGATAAAACTATCATTTTATAGGTTTTTATTAATAATTTTAATAAATATATTAATTATCTAACTAACACATTAATATTAAGAATATAAATGGAATAAAAAAAAATTAATACTACCTAAATAGTTTAAATGGATAAATATTTTAAAATATCAAAAAATTA
Source organism: Dalbergia cultrata (assembly GCA_031216105.1). NCBI lineage: Eukaryota > Viridiplantae > Streptophyta > Magnoliopsida > Fabales > Fabaceae > Dalbergia > Dalbergia cultrata. The sequence goes on along the minus strand of CM062349.1, from coordinate 41,242,545 downwards.
AAAATCAATAATTATTATGGAATGGAAGGATTAACGTACTAGTATTTGGGTAATAAGATCTAAGGTTAGAGAAAATCAAGCTCATTAATTTATAAATGGTTCAGGGATGATGACAACACAATGGACACAACAGATGGATAGAAGCTGAGTGCAAAACACTTGAACAGCGTTTGTATTCAAGTTTCTAGGACATTATTTTGACACTAGCGAAATTATACATTAGCCTGAAACATGTTTTTCGTACATGAAAAAGATTAATTTCTAAAATACATATTTTTTAATTTTACTCAATTTTTTTAAAATTATTTAATTTTAGTTCTTATAATTAAATTATTTCACCATTGTTAAATGCTTAATTATTGACTATCAATAAGTTATATTATTTAATCATATATGATAACCGCTAGCATATGTGAGAACTAAAGATATAAATGAATTCCCTATGAAATAGTAATTAACATATGTTTTTAATTTCAAATTAACTTTAACATGGTATTTATTATAACATCTTTAATTTTAAGATACTATTTTAAGATTGAAATATTTTAAAAAATGTGATAACATAATTAAATAATAGTATATAAACCGAAACAATTAATAACTACTTATATAAAATTTGATAATTATTTATCATTCGTAATCGTTTATTAAAAACTATAAGACTAAGTATAAAACAAAGTATACATTTTTTATTAATCAGTTAATTAATTATTTAATGATAATTATAAATATATAATTATAAATGTGAAAAATTAACTAAACAATCTTTGTAGTTAGTAGTTTTTATTTAATAAAATAAAAATAAAAAGCATACGGTACCCATTATCAAAGTTTTATTAATTAGTAGTTGAGGCGTAGCTCAAATGGTAGACCGTCATGCCCCTTAAAAGTATTGCACCCGGGTTCGACATAGTAGAGTTGTATTTAAGAAACCCATCACCCACCCCCCCCCCCCCCCCAAAAAAAAAAAAAACACATTCCCCAGATTAAAAAAAAAACCAATTAATTAATACAAATAAAATGACTTTCACTAAATAATGCTGATAAAGAAAAAGTTGTGTTGATTGGAATCCTAGACAGCCTGAATAAAAGGCGATCAACGGCCGCAAAATCTAATGTGCACTGATTGCATAACTATTTTGCACTAATAATATATTTGTACATCAAAATAGAATTTGGTTCGTCTAAACTAAGTTTGTAAAATAAAAAAAAACATATTAATCACTTTTTTATTAATGATTTTTATTACGTACAAAATATACTAAATAATTCAAAAATACTTAATATATTTCATAATATCTATCAAAAACCAAAGAAAATATATATATATATATATATATATATATATATATATATATATAAAAGAAAATAAAAAAAGTATGTTGATAAAAGTAGAAAATTATATAAATTTACAAAACAATCATTATCTAATGATTATTATTCATCTTGATAAATATATTGAATATTTAATTAACACATTTATATTAGGGGTATAAATAAAAAAAATTAATAAAAAATAAATATTATAAATGAATAAATATTTTAAAATTTTAGAAAGTAAAAAATCAACCATTATTGTGAAGTGAATAGAGTAATTAATTTCGTACTTTAATTTGGTTCTGGAAGGACCGAGGGAGTAAAATTCAAGTTGAACAATTAATAGCTCTTCCCCTAATACGTACCATTGACCATTCAGAATGGTTACGAGTTATTAAGTTGATCGATTTCGTTAATTTTGGATTCCTCTCCCCCTAATTTATTGTCTTTTATTTAAATTATTTTAAGCCAACACTTCAATCAGCAAAATACACGTAACAAGTTTTACATGGACGACATAGAACCAGAAAGTTGGATCCTATTTGATGATGTTCTGCGTCATCGTTAATATTAAATTTGTTTTTAGTCAGTGAGGTTATGCCTTTCTTCCGCTTTACTTTCTTATTCTTTTCTTTTTAAAGAAAGAAAGAAAAATATTTGTAATGAATGCGGGACTCACAGCTTTCAAACTGTGGAATATGGGAATCATCTTGTCAATCTTTGCACTTAGGGTAGACCTGGCCACTTTTTCCTATTTCATAAGATAATCATATGACTCAATCATATTACAGAAAAAAATGAAAAGACGTCATACCATTATCATTACGTAAAACATGTAGAACTATCGTGAGAAAAAGGGTTTTCACCCGATTGTTGTTCTTATCCACAACCGACGAGAGATGTGTCCCTCCCAAACATTTCCTCATCACTAGTAAGCCACTACATAATGTTATGTAGATATTTTATGTATCTAATTTTAATATTTTATCCGATCAAATATTTTTATATGCATTACTTTTAAAATAGTAAGTGTGAAAATTAAATATGTTTATTAATGTGATAGAATCTTTTTCGCTGCTATTACTAATGTGATAGAATATATAGCTAAATCAAAATTAAACTAATATTTAATTATTTTTTAAAACAATTTGGGCATACAATTTATGCAGCAGTGATTTTACAATCAGTTTTTGCTAAAGTACAACGTGTTTTACGTTCGAATTTGTCACAGCCAAATATGAATTGACCGGTTTTCTTATCTCTAAATAACATACACTCAATTTTGGCTGATTTATTGCTCGTATACTAATAATCACTCATGTAGCTTTTTTTCTTTTATTTTTTTTAAGTAAAAACTTACTCTCCATTCTCTAAGCTGTTTTACTTTACATGCAATGGTCACTAGCTAGAAACTTCGTCACCAAGGCAGACCGTTAAGATATGTTTGAGTTTTGATTTTTGAAGAGAGTGTAAGGAAGAGCCTACATATGGGTAATTTTAATATTTTTTGAGTCTTTTTTCCCTTCCATTCTCTTTTAAAGTCCAAACTCATAAATAAACTACAACTAATATAATCGTGGGTTCATCCTCTGTTGTTAATTAAATGAAACCGAGAAAGTGATGAAGGTTTGGTTTCAGGCAAGTGAAGTATTAAATGCAAAACATTGACTTTTTGGTTGCATGAAGAATTTTGAAACGTGAGACTAAAAACATTGAAGAAATTTTTGGCTCGCGTAATCTGGCATGTCCCGTGATTTTGTGGTATGGAATTACTCCGTTCATTTTATAATATCTATTTATTTTTAAATAATTTTATATTTTTAAATATCTATTAATTTCTCATTTCAATAAAGTATCAATTTTATTCGTCTAATATTAATCCTAATTAATTTAACATTTTAAAAGAATTTCATATAATATTAACCTTAAATATTATGATGTATTAATAGGGTAAACAACAAGAAATATCATTGATATTTGACGAAAAAGTACTTCATCCCATTCTTATTTCAATATGACACTCCACCCAAATATGTGAGAGACATCAGTAATGATCTTATTAATTATTTTTTTATTATTATAAAAAGAGTAAAAATATAACTAATATTTATAATTTTTACTATTTTTTAATAAAATACCATCTTTTTAATACTTATATACATATATTATTTTTACAAAGTAAAATATAATTTGGTTATAATAATATAAATATTAATATCTTTATATATTCAATTTAATTTTTAAAATTTTACCATATCAACAGAAATTAAAAAATTATTAATAGTAGTAATAAATTATAATAATGATTTTTAAAAATATAAATTATGTATTTTCTCATCTTTTAATTTTAGAATATTAATGTTTATAAAAAATAAAAATTATTTTTTAATATCATATATAAAAATAAATTACAAACAACATGACGAGAAGAATTACTTTAAAAAATATATATTAATATTCTAAAACTAGTAGTTGAGAAAATATATGTTTATTTTTACAAAAATAATTACTATAAATTATTATTAATAATAAAATATTTAATTAATTAATTTAATTTTATTACATTAATAATATACTTATTTTACAAGTTATCTAATTATATATTATCACATTTGCATCATAAATTTACTCTTATCCCACAATTTTAAAAGTCATACATCTAAAAAAAATTTGATTGGATAAAAATATAAAAAAAATTACACGATAAATGCATTTAATTCAAAACCAATATTAATAGTTATAATAATTACTTTTTGTAAAAAAAATATTTATTTTTCAACTATTAATTTTAGAATTTTTGATATGTATATATATAATAGTAAAACCACAAGATTCTTATTGTTATGTTATATGTGATTTATCTTTATGAGCGATACTAACACATAATTTTTTTTATGAAGACCAATAATCTAAAATTACAAACTGGGAAAATACTTAATTTATATTTTTATAAAATATTATTACAATTTGTTACTATTATTTATTCTCTTAATCTAGTAAAATTTTAAAAATGAAATTTAATATATAAAATGTAATATTTATATTATTATAAGCAACATGTATTTTATTTTGTAAAAATAATATATAAATATTAATAAAGAATTCTTTTAAAAAATAATAAACATTAGTTATATTTTACCTTTTTTGTAATAATAGAAAATCCGTTAGTAGGATTATTAGTGTCATATCCATTACATATTTAGGATGGAGTATTATATTGGAATGAGAATGGGGTGGAGTGTTTTTTCTTCAAACCTTAAGGGTGTTTCTTATTATTTATCCTAATTAATACGTATGGATATATTATTTAATTCACTATATTTTACTAAATTATCAATATCATTTATCATCTTTGTTAATATCTGTATTTTATCAAAATTGACAAATATTTTGAAATTAAGGGAGAGTAATTTACAACATGTGTAGAAGGCCAAGAGCTCCTATAAATAGACACCATAAAAGCAAGTTTTGTTCATTTAAAACACACCAAACAACAAAGGAAAGTAAGATGATGAGCTGCAGGGTAAGAGAGATACATACAGAGTGTGTTATTATTATTTGAGAATGAAAGAGAAGATAGAGTGTAAGCAAATCCTGAAAAGTAAAGTGTGTGGATATATACACCAAAATATACTTTAGGTATTTTCTTTATTACTCATTTGTATCGCAAAATTATAGTAATTGAAAATGAGGGCTTTTACCAAGAAACATTATATTTAGCTATTAAGTTTGAGAGTATGGAAATAATATTTTGTAATTATTTTGAATATAATGAAAAAATTTTATTGTGATTTTTTCTTTAGCATTTTGGAGTTTTCACATTAAAATTTGATGTTCCATTTTTTTTTACTTTGCTCATATTTATTGTCGCTATACTGTGTGATTTAGTAGATTTAATCCTGTCAATTTTATTTTGGTGCATATCGTCATGCCGTAATAACATTTAATTACGCCCTAAATCAATCTCTAAGCTCAATAGAAGTATGAAAATTTCGAAACTCTTCGGCCCGTGCAATATTATGACCAAAAGTGAAAAACGACAATAAAAGGAAGGGTCCATTTTTCAGAGCTAAACGCAACCTTTCCACACGAGATTATCAAGACAATTTTTAAATGCTTCAAAATTGAGTGCGGTGGTTTCTTTCTTCCTTCCATTGAGTGATGAGCTTATTAAGTCTTTTTCATTTGATTACGAAATAGCTTTGGACGTAAAAAAGCAAAGCAGCAAAAAGATAGCGATATAGGTCAATAATATTGCTTTGTTACGTTGCTTTCCATGCATTTATAAGTACATCTCAATTCTTTTCTTGGAAGTAGCAAGGGATACCACCAAATCTAACGGCCGCCAAATGCCATATAGTAGTGAACTCTTGTACCAGTCATATTAAGGAATCAGCTAAGCATATCTTTTGCATGCATTTTTTGTGTATGGTCATTCTCGTATTTCAACGTACTTTTTCTTTTTTCCATCTTACACCACTATTCTACGTGCCTTGCCAATTCGAAGGAAATTAAAGGAGAAAGATTCACAAATTCTCACACATAATGAAGGAAATTGACAAATAAAAGGAACGACAATTACAGGTTTCATTCACTAATTCGTCCATTGAAAATAATAGTAATTCCTTTCGGTTAAAACACCCCCCGGGGGGGGGGAGTGACTAGATTGGATAAATTTTGAACTAAGTATGATAAATTAACAAAAAAATATTAATTACTTAAAATATATTTAAAATTTATTAAAATCACCTAACTCACATCATATTCAATTTTAATAGATGTTCATGTGTTAAACCACTTATTAATCTATTTTAATAAATAAATGGATAGATATATACGACACTACAAGAAAAACACTAATTTGCGGCGAAAAATTCCGCCGCTAACTGCTTAAATCCTTCCGCCACTAATTTGCTTAAATCCACTGCTAATAAGCCATTTTGGTGAATAACGGACGCACGCGAATTCCCGGGTTGCTAATGAGTAATTGAGTAGCAGTGGACCATCCTCAGCTAATTTTCGGAGGTCAATATGCCTCTAATTTGCATGTGATTGAGTTTGTCTCTAACTTGGGGCAGATGCGTCCCCCTTAACTTATATATTTGGTATCGTATTTTTTCAATAAATAAGTTTTGCTAATAAGTGCTGCAGGAGCCCTCTCAATCAGGATACTTGTTAAGATTTCAAAAGTGAACAATTTTTACTTAAAAATCAAATATTTTAAATTTCAATATATTGGATGCAATATATATATTTTAAATTTTTCCATTTTCAAAACCTTAATAAATATTCAAGGCAGTCCATTTAGTATCGAATAATTAATCAATGGCAAACGAGCCACAGTGAGAAGATTGATGTTTAAATCCATCAGAAGAGAATTGTTAGAAGAATTTTTCAGATGCGATAATATCGAATGGTAAAAAATCTTAAAAGACAAAGGAAAAGATATCTAATAATCAAAATTAATTTAATTAATCAAGTATATTATTATGTATGAACAAATTCTTATATATTATTACATATTTACAGTTAAATGAACCGTGTTAGATTTAGATACAAATAATGGATTTGATGAATGATAGTCGATAGACTTATAGATGAAATTTCCACCTCAGTTAGCCATCGACATTGATGCTGAACGATCAGTCTTAAATAATTGAATACGGAAATAGGAGTTCGGCTGTTTTTTCAATGATATATATTACTATTAAGCTTCTGTTCTCAGGCGAAATAATTAATGAATGCACTGTAATGAATTTCTCTGTATACATGATTTTTTATTTATGATTTTTTTCTAAGTATATCGGAAATTTTAAGATAATGAAGTCTAAATGTATGATCTGATAGGATCTCATACTAACTATCCAAAGAAAAAAAAAACCACAAATCAAATTTTGGTGGCTTAGCAAGTGTTATAACTTGTAAGAGTACTTATTATTAGTATGAAGTTTTTAAAATTTTTAATGTATTTAGTAAATTAAAAACTTCAAAAACTTAGAGTATATTTGGTTTTCTTTTTGTGTGTAATATTTTAAAATTTTTGAAGAAAATAATAAAAACGACGTGAACATAAGGGATAGGAATTCATATAAGACATTTTAATTAAAAATTGTTTATTCTTAAATACTTAACAAGTTCCTTAAAGGACACTCGTGAGCAAACCCTTCGATGACAGGAAAAGTGCAACAAATCAAATGAAAGTCCATTCAAGAGTCAAGGCATATATTTGTTATACCAACCAATATTTGTATGCTTTTTAAACTAAAAATGTTATTTTATTACTAAAATATAAATATTTTATTAAGATATTTATTTTATTATCATTGAATATGATAATAATTTTCACTTTTTTCATTAATCTATCACGTTTAATAGTGAAAAAATAAATAGTTTGAAGAGACATCATTTTATGATGTTGAAATAATAATATTGGAGAACAAATGAGTGACGCTATGCAGCACATTTAGCACGTTGTGGCCTATGGTAGGAAGAAGGTCCCTTTCTTCCGTTATAATCATAATTAACATATTATTCATTTTAACGGAAAACTTACTGTAATAGCACATAGATGATGCATTACAATCTCATATTCTCATCATACATTTATGCATTAGAATTGAAAACCAATTAAATGAGATATTTTCCTCACATTGACATATGACATATCTATTATTCTTCAACATATATTATAATTGGCTATTATATTCACCACTCTTATTTATCTGAATTTAATTTTTGATTTACTGTATATTGCCACATACGTTAATGTGATTACTTGAAAAATTATGTACATAGACAAAGCATTTAATTGATTAACAATATAAATTTTTTTTTGTACCGTCACTATATTAATATACACAGTATTTATACTTTTTCAATGCACTCAGTATTCTCTTCCTCTACGAAAGTGGCTTCTCTATTACGAGGAAAAAAGTATTTGCTCGTTTATCATGGCCATACAATTAACAACAAACACAAATCGAGGACGAAAGCAACAGCATGAGCAGAGAAACTCCAATAATTTAGTTGGCTTGTCCCCTCTTATCATCAAACTCTGAAAAACCCCCCGCACTACAGGCTACAGCAACCACAATGCGCGTGATTAAAAAAGAAAAAAAAAAGAATCACTTCAATTATTAAGCATCTTAATCAACCAGCTGATTTTTTAATGCAAAGTTAGCACATATATCTCTCATTTCACTTTATTTTTTATCAAATAGGAGGACTAACAAACTCATAGGAAACAGTGTGCGTAAAGCTTGATGTTGTTGTTTTTATCTTCTTGTTTCCTGGTCTCCTTTACTCCTAACTTTACCCTAAACCCGCATCATCGAAAACTAAACTCATAAACTCGTACATCGCATAGTGTAATCTCCCAATTAACGAAACACGATAAAGTTAGTAGTTGGATTGATAAGGTTGATATATGATTGAAGGCAATGATCGCAAAAAATAAAATGAAAAAAATTGAAAGGAAAGGCAAGAGAAATACGTTTGCAATTAAATGACCACAATAGCCCAAATGGAAGCAAATCCTTGTCCCTATTTTATATCCTCCACTCTGTCCCCTTTCATATTTTCATGTTCCAATTTTGAGTTAACTTTGTTAAAAGTTAAAAGAAATTGGAGCGATAAAATTTTTCAGGCATCAAAATATGATAAGAGGTCAGAAGATTTGGATCCTACACAAATTGTTACTACTAAATTCGATTCCTTAGAAATGTAGTCAGGTAGACGTCAGGTTTTCTATCTTGACATTCATTGAATATAAATAAGAAACACTAAAAATTTGACTGGTTATCCACGTCTCCAGATTCACAAACACCGCACGGCATCGCGTTACATCGCAAAAGCAGGTAAATATCTTATCATTTTTAGTAAGTCTCGTGAGCACAAAATTAAAAGATCGATAGAGCTCATAGTATGTATCGAACATCTCTTCCCCCGCCAATCCAGTGAAATTAACATCAAGGTCGACCAAATTTCCCGCATATAGTATTACTCCGTATTTTCAAGCGCAATAAAAGACTTTTGGGTTTCCAATTTCCTTAATTGCGTAAAATCAGTACAAAAAAGCCATGCTTATTGATGCATTATTGTTATTATTATTATTATTTTTTTTTGGGGGGGGGGGGGGGTGGGTTCCCTTAATAACGGCGATGCTAGATTCAACGAGAAAACTAGAAACATAAATCACAAAAAAAAAAAAAAGTTAAACATTAAACGGGCTGCTGTGGTTCTCCAGCCTCTGTTTTGGCCTCTGCACGTTCTTTATGTGCTTGAACGGTTAATGATTTCTGATGAGCCATTGCTTCTTTGCTCTTTGCCCACAAAACACTGTAGAGACTTAAAACCAGCATAATCCCACCCACAACGCTGGAATACACAAAGCCCAAATTAGTGTAGGATATTTTAAGACGATTAGCATAGTACGCTGTAATCTTCATCTAATTAAGTTCAATGCATGATATTTGAGCTGTGGATAAGTTAGGTTCAGTTTGCCCAATCGATATTTGATATAGGACTAATTTTATATATTCATTTTTCACTCTTGACCTGCCTCATTTAAACGTTATTAGTATATGTTTAAGATAATTTGTGATAACAGTTAACACAGCAGTTAGTTAGCAACTCACCTGCCTAAACATAGGGGCTCGCCCAAGAGCAACATTGAACCCGTGGTAGCGATTACAAAACTCAGGGGGTTCCATATCGCTGAGAAAACAGGTCCTCTCTCCTCAATCACCCAAGCTTGAATGTAGTACACGACCCCAGTCACCAGCGTCCCCTATTAGAAGTGACAGATTAAATGACATTAATGCCTCAGGATGGATGGAAAGTTGCACAAAAAAAATAAGAACAGATAATTCTTGGATTTTGTTTAAGAAAGGTAATCAAATAAACTTCCATGAAGTACTAACTAGGAGAAAACATCACCCTTGACCCTGTTTGTTAGCTATATCCAGAAGAAGAGGAAGCACGTGTTTTAATTTATTTATTAATTGACATATAAGTTTGATAAGTTATTATTATCTGTCACTTCTCTTATATTTTTAATATAATATTTTATGTGTTAATCAATAAATAAAGCAGAATAAATATATCTAATAGCAGATAAGAATTTCTCCGAGCTCCAGTATGTTAACTGACAATTAATTGAATTGGACATTTAACAGCATAAGCTATTTTCCAATTTTCCTCCTACCAACATTATTTTAGAAACAAGGAGACCCAATTTAAACTTAAACCATCTTTACGGATGTCAGAAAGGGGTCTTGGTGATGAACCAAATTGTATGGAAAGGAAAATATAAAAAATTTCGCACCGAGACACAGAATCTTTGTAAGATTTTTTGCCACAAAAAAAGTTGTCTGGGGTGGGAAAATTGTCAGACATCACTATAGTTGGAGTTGTCAAATTGGGCTAACCGACTTCCACCACGCCTAGCCCACAAGGCCAACAGTCCAATAGCCTTCTTTCCAGAATCAATGCACATTGGACCCAACAAGAAAAATGAATCAACGCACCACAGAAAAGTTATGGACCTATTTAGCAATTACTTTACAAAATATTTTTTTATTTAAAAAAAAATAAAAGAGTAGAAGAACCTGTTTAACAAGCAATTTTTTTCATCTTTGTTTTAAAAACTGAAAAACACAAAACAGGTTTTTAAAACAAAAAAAACCAAAAACTGATTTTGAAAACTTTCAAAATCAATTTTATTGATCTTCACTTCTTCACCCACACAAATGAGCTCCTCCCAACTCCTCCATCCATCTTCGTGCTCCCCCATTCGCTGGCCAAGCTTCGCGTGACCAAGCCTCAACGAACTCCGCGACCAAGCATCAGCAAGCTCCGCAACATAGCCCTCAAGCGCAACCAAGCCCCAGTGACCAAGAGAATGGTACCCGGATTTGCTGCGACCAAGTCCCCGCAAGTCAGCCCCTGTGACCAAACCCCACCATGCTTCGCGACCCAGATCTTCCTTTCTGTTTCTTTGTCTCTGCTTCTCTCTTTCTCTCTCTGGTTCTCCCTCCCTCTCAATGTTGTGGTTATTGTGTTGATATTTGTTGTTATTTGTAAATTGATCTCAATATTGTTCCTTGTTGATCTTTGATGTGATTGCTGCTGTGTTGATCTTTGTTATGGTTGTTATTGTGTTGATCTTTATTATTATGATCTTTGTAAATTGCCAAACAATTTTTTGTTTTATCAATTTTAAAAGTTGTTTTTCAAAAAAATTATCCAAATAAATTTTCTTGTTTTATTGTTTTTGAAAATTGAATTTAAAATTGTTTTATAAAACAAAAAACATGAAACAGTTCCAAACAGTCCTATATATTCACGAACCCAAAAAAAAACAAAAAGTCACATATTATTAGAACGTAACACTTTGATACTTACACTGTAGACAACAGCAAGCAGCCTCATGTTCCAACCCAACTTCCACTGCTGGAAATCTCTTTCAAAAGCTATAGCAACAGCAAATGACTGAATTGCACTTGATAGGCACTGTAGGCTCGTGAAATGTAGCTTTGAAGGGTAGCTTTTAAGCAATTGAGCCTGTATTATTATTATTATTTTCGTTCAGCATGATGAGCGCAGTCATAAGTCATCAACTATATGATGATCGAAATTATAAGTCTATTACCTTACGTGATGACGGCTCATTTATGTCCATCATTCTAGATATAGACATGCTTGTACAACTTGGAATAGCACGAATATGGAACATAAAGTGGCTACCTGAATAACAAGCCAAAAACTCCAAGTGATGACGGCTAAGAACAATAGCAAGGAACCCAATATCCATCTTTTGCCGGTTGAAAGATGCTCTTCACGATGTTGGCTGTGGTGGTGTCCAGATAGGAGATGATGCATACTCCCTAACTGTGGTCCTTTGTAAAATGCAAGGGTCACCACACCACTCAGGCAAAGTAACACACTTCCTATTTTTGCAATTCCAGATTTTGCCCTTGGATTTACTTTTTCCATTCTGCAATATATATATATATATATGACTGATGAGCCACTGGGAATCATATATGCCACTCTAATTAATTAATCGCAGACCATCATATGGCTATCTTGACTTTATGAGTGAACCAATAAATTCCTATAATGATACTGCATTAGCAATTATAATATTAGATTAATTTTGAAAATTGTCAATGTAGTATAGGTTTATATTACCATCCAATCACCCATTAGTTAGTGATGTGAGAGCCAACTACTTTTAATATTACGTGATTTGAATAACATCAGAGTTAAATTCTTAAAAATTACCCTTCAATCTCTTCTTCTCTTTCATAAAAGAAATTCACCTTTCTTTCAAATCTAAAGATGTCGTCGGGTCATCATCTCCTAAATTTTCGCTGGAAACATTTTTTCCTTTTTCTCGTGTCTGATTCTTCCGTTTATACTTTAAAGTAAGGGGAAGAGAAACAAAAGGTGATGTTCCAATAACTACCTGAGCATCACAGCAAGTAAAAATGTAGAAGCGGGGAGGCAATTAACAAATGCAGCACCCAACGTGGCAGATGTGTAAACAAGGGCGAGGCTATAGATATTCAGGGTCAGAGTAAGCCTGAAAGGCAACATATATAGTAGGATTATAGACCTAAGGTTCTCATCATACTAGCATCTGAGAAATCAACTAAAGAATAGTAATACTTTACCCTATAAATGAAAGCATAAAAATCTTGCAGAAGGTCATGAACGAGAGTCGCGCTGCACTTTTTCTAGACCATATAATAATAAAACGTACAAGTCAGTTATATAATTAGAACGCACTATGACAAACCATGCAAACTCTGCAGAGGAGAAAAACGGATAATTATTCAATTTGCATCATTACCGTTCAAATATCAAGGCCAGAGGGACCAAAACAATGGTTCCAATAAGTTGTCTATAGAAGATAAACACAAAGCTATTCATGCCCTCGTTAAACACGGCCTTAGTCAACAGGGTCAACCCGGAATATATGAATTGCATTAGAAGCACTGACAAATATGGCTTAACTTCACCCATATATGACAGTGAAAAATGTGTTGGAGATTACACCTTTTGATTTTCACCGATCAGAAGTGCATATATATATATAGTGCCTCAAAAAGGTTGCTTAATCACTTCCCCAAAAGGAAAATTGTTCCATGAGAATAAACGAGGGAAAAATCTTTATGCCTTTGCCTGCCTTAATAGTTCACGAACTTGCATTTGGATTAGATATATCAGTGGTGTATCTATTCTCCAAGCACTCCGGTTCTTAAATAAAACTTTGTTGCAGCATCTCATCATCTTTCGGTTTCCTACAAGTAATAATATAATAGAAATAGTATATATAATTAGATACTTTTCTCACCATTTGCCAATTATGTGTGGGGTATCTCTTTGGTGATAACCATGGCCGTAGTACAGGTGGTAGGTAGTTGGGCTTTCTAATGATCTAGTGAATTATTTGATTCCTGATGGTGGTATATATGAAGAGTGTCACACATGGAAGCTCTATACTTCAAGAGGATTAATCATTATTTTTTATTGACAGTGAATAATTTTGGTTTGTTCAAAAAAAAAAAAAATCTTCTTGGTGACGCCTTGTGCGAATTTTCACATATTCTGTTTGAATGAATGGTATTCGTCACTCAGATAGTCGTGCTTCTGAGAAATTGAAAAGTGGAAAGTGGTGGTGAAAATTCCTTTTTATTTAAGAAATGTTATCTGCACATGTAACATTTCTCACGTACCTCTAAATACCAGTACCACCATCTATTTCCTTTCTCTCACTCTCCCTTTTCGTCCTTGACAAGGTATAGACGAGGAGCATATAAAGCCAAACATGCTTATGACAAAAAACTAAAAACAAAAAGAAATTATTATTCAAATGATTATGCTCTGTCGTCCTGTATCGACTTTTTTTTGTTTCTTCCTTTTTATTAATCTTAACTAAATGCTAAAGAGTTATAGTGTTGTTAGAATAATATATGATTTTTTTTAAAACTTTCAAATAAGTTATATCACCTTAATTATTTCATTTGAAAATTATAATAATTTTTAGAGAATCTCCTGGAATGAATGGTCTTAATGATTTACGAAATCAATTCCCACTGTAAAGCATTTTTTGTTAATTAGGCAATGATATATGTCACAGAATAGTTTAAATCATGAAGAAAAAGTAATAATATTTTTTTCAAACTCTGCTCACATTTTTTAAGCTGTATAGTATTGTTGTTCTTTTTTTGCTTACATTTGTTTTCTTTAAAATCACAAGTACTCAAAACTTATTGAATTCTGGATTAATAAGAATAAAAAGAATTATTGAATTCTAATTAATTTGCCTCAAGTCACATTATTAACCTGATAATCACAAAGCTCTACTAGCTAGTTATTCTTTTATTCACAAAACTCGGACCTAAAAACTTGAAGAAGAATAATTGTTAAACTTAAATCACTTAAACTAATCAAGCATTAGGTGCTACTTGGCTTTAGATAATTTCAAACTTACAGAAACATCTAAAGTTATAGCATTTCATTGAGTAGTACGTTGGTTTGAATGCCATTTTTAAAATTAATTTAGATTTACCGCAAACTTCATCTATATGTTGTGTACAAATTTCAGCGCAAAGTTAATTTAATAGCTAAGAGACAAAGTTACTAAACCATAAGGTCTCATACAGCTGGTAGATTGTAGCTAATTGGGTTTGTTAACCGTAAGGGTCTTGTGGCCAAACTAAAGGTTTGCCATCTTAGAGGAGTTTTCGTCTTAAAGGAATTAATCATTATTGTTGGTAATAGACACTCACGAAAACTTAAAAAAGGAAAAGGATAAAAACAAAAAATTACTAAATATTCGAAGGTGTATACTTTTCAATCCTTCCTTCTCAAATTATTGTGGAAGTTATGCAAACGTGAACAACATGGAATTATGATCAAATTTATAAATAGAACAACCAAAACAATTCCCCTTTTCACGTTAAAACAAAAAACAAAAAAACGATTCCCATTTGACTGGAGCGATAAAGATACCCTTTCCACTTGCAAATGTATTTCAGAAGAATTTAGGTTTTATTCCTTTCATTTTCATGTTATAAAAGAGAAGCAATTCATTTATAATATATATTTTGCTCAATAAGGTCTAAAACCATTCCGCATCGATTGTATTGGTCTTCAAATTTGTTTAATTTAACCCACTGGGAATAGCCCTGGCTTATGAAAATCATTGTAATTTCGAAGAAATTATTAATTGAAATCTTAGTAGTGTCATTAATTATAAGAAATCATATAAATTTGCAATGATTTAGAGGTCAATCCCTAATGTAAAATATTAATACATGATTTTGTCAATCGGAATTGATTGATTTAGTTGATTTTTTCTCATGTATCACCATAATTTACATTCAACACTTTTAGATATATTTGTTCATGAATAAATTATAGTAAGTGCTTTATGAGTTCAAAAACATGTTTAGTAGATCTTAAATAAGACGATTTTTTTTACTCAACTTAAACTTTATGGATGAAAAACATTGTATTTAGTAATTGTTTCTAAGAATAATAATGATCCGTATAGATTTGAGCTCATGACTCAGTAAGTTTTTTGGAATTCCTCACCTAAGACCACTCTTTATTCTTTATGGCTTCAACAATTTTAAAAAAATGATTAGGGCTGATTTTTCCTCGAAAATCATGGGCAAAACATAGGACTATACTTTATGGTGTGTTATTTAATGTTTTGTCTTGCTTCCACTTTCAACAGATTCCAGAATGACTACACAAGACATGATTCCTTGTTCCTTGCTAATTTAAAGTTTGACAAAATCATATCTCAAAAGCGAGATTAAAATTCTTGGTTCCCAGGAAATTATTTAATATAACTACTTTTTATTATTAAAAAAAACTGGAAATAATATCAGTTCAGAAGAAAAATGGAAGTAATATGAATATGAAATGAAGTTAAAAAGAATGATTTAAAACAAATAGAAAATTTTTTCAGTAACTAATGACTCAATCATTTCTGAAAAAAAAAACAGTGCTTCAATCTTTTTTTTGATGTCATGATTATTATGTTGACAGAGATTTTTTTTTTTTTTGGGTTGGGTCTGGAAGTTGACACAGCCCAAACTCTGGATCTTGGCAAGGCTGGAAAGAAGTGGCCCCTGTCCCATGGAAAAAACAACAGTTTGGACCAATAAGATGAACCCAAAGCTTTAGCCACATTGTTCTGAGTGCAGTCCAATCCTAGAGTAGGTTTCCCCTTTTCACTCACTGCTCAGAGTATGATAGGGATTTCCCGAATGGCAAATTGGGAATGGGGGGAAATGCAAGGGTTTTAGCACTATAGTCATCACCCACCTCCTAAACCCTCGACCTCCCATTCTCAATACCATTTTGATGCCAAAGCCAAACCAAAACCAAAAGCTCACGCTCACTCACTCACGCCGATGATATGATCATATGAATATGATGATGCAGTTACTACAAACCTCCACCTCCAACTGCAACTCTAACTAACTGCTCATCTTCCCCCCCCCCCCCCTCCCCCTCTTTTTTTTGGTCTTCCTCGTTCCAAGTTTCTGATGTCATGAGGCCCCTTCTTCCCAAAAATCTCTACTTTTTCTCGTCCTCCTCTTATTCGCCATTTCCATCATCGCCAGCTCCTCGTGCTCTGCTTCTTCGGTTGCAAGTGTGTTACTTGTCGGCGTCGCCGAGTTACGGGACACTCCCGCATTCTCCACACTACTCGAGGCGGTTGGAGGAGGAGTCCCGGAACGTGAGGGTGTCGGTGTGGTGGGATTTCGAGAACTGCCACCCGCCCGCGGGGGTCAACATCTCGAGGGTCGCCCCGACCATAACGGAGGCGGTGAGGACAAACGGGATAAAGGGGCCAATTCACATAACGGCATTCGGCGATGTGTTGCAGCTCTCCAGGGCCAACCAGGAGACCCTTGCTTGCACCGGCATTCATCTCACCCACGTTCCCAATGGTAGCCCCCCTTGGCCCCTTCCTCTCCCATTTGACACATTTACTGTTTGTTGTATTGTCATCAGCATTTGTGTTGTGTTTCAGAATTGTGCAACATTTTCCACTTCTCCTTAATTAGTCAGCTTAATAAGTTCCTGCATTGTGACCTGGAGGTCGTGGGGTTCAAATCCTGAAAACGGCCTCTATGGTCTCTGCAAAGATCCATGACTTTAATTGTACCTGCTTTGTGTTATGTTTTCTTGATGAATAGTGGGAGATACATTTTTCAGTTAAGGCCAACGATAGTGAATTGGGAACACTTTTGGGTGATGATTGGATCCGAAAACACACTGCGAAAGTGGGTTTCAAGCATCATGGAAGAAGAGCCTCCAGGATTTGCAAATTTGGATTTTGCAGTAGAAGAGAGGGCTTATAGATATAGTGTAAAATTTAGTACTCCATCTTAAAAAGAAATGAAAAAATAAATAAATAAACAACAACGTATGCAATTGAACTCCTTGAAGATTCATTAAATTTGGTTTAAAATGGAGGAGTTATTTGCCGCACATGTCATACTTTCCTTCCTGAAAAAGGTCATTAAAAGTGCTGTAGTCTCTCTTCTTCTTTTTTTCCCCTCTTTTTGAAGGATATGGTTCCAAACAAAGGGTAGAGATGAGTTTGGTTTTAAACATACTGTGTAATAGTTTTTAAATG